>CM062807.1:1239463256-1240007451 GCA_031772625.1 Pinus tabuliformis
GGGATTAGCTTATAGTTATTATATTTCTTTTGTAGTTTAGTTATTTATTTATTATCACCTTACATCGTAAATCATTCATCCATCCCGTTTACTTATAATCTTTGGGAAACTGGTCCCATTATCCCCAGTCGGAGCCACTATTCCAAACGGAAAAGGAGCTGCACTAAGTTCCGGACCGGGTGGTTTCCCCGATGTTGTTGCAACGAATTTCGGGGCATCAACAAGATCTTAAGATATTCCACTTTCAAAGATATATCAGCCAAGAGATCTCCTTCCCTATTTATAGTCAAGCCCTTATTCACACCATGGGACAAAACCATAAATAACCAATACAAGGGATCCAAACTGGGGTTAAATTAGATCCTATACCACGGGCCAAAACCATAGGATCATGAACGATGGGCTAAATACCATGAGCCAAACATAAGACGCCGCACGTGAGCGCACTTCTCTGCCTTGAAGTGAGTGAACTGGGGGACCGCACTTTCTGAACGGGTAACCTGCGAGTATGACCGCACTTTATGAACGACGAACCTGCGGGTCCGCACCTTTTGAACCATTCACCTGCGAACCTCATAATTTTCATCATTTTGAGAGCCTGAACAAAGTTTTGCCACTTGAGTGAGTTGTCATCAAGTACAACACCTGTACCATAGAGCCAAACTAGAATCATAATGCCAACAATCTCCCCCTTTGGACTTGATGGCAACCTCAAGATCCTCAACGTCATTCTCCCCCTTTGACATCAAGGGCAAAGGGTTATGCTCCCCCTAAGAACATGCTCCCCCTGATTATAGACCAAATCTACAAAGGAAAGACATTTCTTCAAGAAGAACCATAATCCACCAAACACCATAAATGACCATGAAAGAGATAGAGACATATTGCAGCAATATTCAGACCAGCAGCCATGATATCCTTCTGTACTTCCTCCATAATGACAAAAATGCATGATATGCTCCCCCTGAACCTGTGCCATTCGATCTTCGACCAATCCGCAACCCAGCATATGTACGCATATACTTCAGATGAAACTTGCATACAACCAACAATCAGAAGAGATTCAACAACAAGATGATGCATCAACAACCCCCAACTTTTGCCTGAGGTATTCAAAGGTCTCCCTAGGCAATGGTTTGGTGATTATATCAGCAACCTGTTCCTTAGAAGGAACATACTCCAACTTGACCTTTTGTTCAAGCACTTGTTCCCGAAGAAAGTGATACTTGATTGGTATGTGCTTGGTTTTTGAATGCATGACTGGGTTCTTTGAAATGTTGATTGCACTTGTATTATCACATAAGATGGAGATAGGTGGTGTACAAGTGATTTGAAAATCCTGCAAGGTCTGCATCATCCAAAGGAGTTGAGTGTAGCAAGATGCAGCAGCAACATATTTTGCTTCAGCTGTAGACAAGGCAATCAAACTCTATTTCTTGCTGAACCAAGATACTAATATGGAACCCATAAAGAATGCACCACCACTTGTGCTCTTCCTGTCATCCACGCTTCCGGCCCAATCTGCATCAGTATAAGCATGAAGTGTGAGATCTGTATCTCTAGGATACCATAAGCCATAATTTTGAGTCCCTTGAAGATATTTGAAGATTCTCTTTACTGCCTGAAGATGAGTTTCCTTTGGATTTGCCTGAAATCTTCCAACTATTCCCACTACATGCATGATGTATGGTCGAGTACCTGTCAAATAAAGTAGACTTCCAATCATAGATCTGTAGGTTGGTTGATGTACTGCTACTGATTCATCATTTGCACTGAGGCTACATCCTGTGACCATGGGTGTACATACTGGTTTTGCATCTTCCATGCCATATTTCTTCAAAATCTGCTTGAGATACTTGGTTTGAGACAAGAAGATCCCTCCTTCATTTTGTTGGATTTGCAGGCCAATAAAATAAGTCAATTCTCCAAGCAAGGACATTTCGAATTCTTTCTGCATCACCAAGGCAAAGCTTTGACTCATAGATTCTTCATTGCTGCCAAAGATAATGTCATCTACATACACAACAAGTATTAGCAATTTGTCATTTTCAATTTTTATATAAAGATTGCTATCTGCTGATCCTTTTGAAAAACCTTGTTGATGAAGATATTTGTCCAAACGATAGTACCAAGCCCTTGGAGCTTGTTTAAGACCATAGAGAGCCTTTTTCAGTCTGCATACAAGATTTGGATCATTTCCAAGAATGAAACCATTTGGCTGCTCAATGTATACTTCTTCTTCTAAGTCTTCATTCAGAAAGGTTGATTTCACGTCCATTTGAAATACTTTGAACTTTTGAAAGCTTGAGAGAGAAAGGAACATTCGGATGGCCTCAAGTCTTGCAACAGGAGCAAAAGTTTATTCAAAATCTATTCCTTCTTGCTGCGCATACCCTTTACAAACAAGTCTTGCCTTGTTTCTAATTACTTCCCATTTTCATTCAACTTATTTTTGAAGACCCATTTTGTCCCTATAACATTCTTATCCTTTGGTCTAGGAACCAACTCCCAAGTGTTGTTCTATTTGATCTGCTCAAGTTCTTCATCCATTTCTTTGACCCAACATTCATCTTTGCATGCCTCTTTTACATTTTGTGGTTCAGTGGAGGAGAGTAATGCCAAATAGCTTGAAGCTTCTGCAATTGTTCTTCTTGTTTGTACACCTGCTTCTTTCTGCCCCAAAATCTGAGATTCTGGATGATTCTTCTGAACGTACCGGGATGGATTCTTCTCTTCTATCCTTATCTGTTCCTCTGGTGCTTCTTGAGGTTCTTCTTCTTCATCATTATATCTTTGAGGGTAGTCTTCATCTTCTTCGATATTTTCATGATTTACTTGCCTAGGGATGTATCCCTTTTCATCAACCACTACATCAATGCTGTCAACAATTCTTCCAAGTCTTTTATTGTAGCACTTATATGCTTTGTTGTGTGGAGAATAACCAAGAAGAATGCCTTCATCTGCTCTAGGTTCAAGTTTGCCAAGTTGCTCATCAGTATTCTTAATATAGCATTTGCTCCCAAAGATTTTGAAGTTCTTTACCAAAGGAGTCTCACCATACCAGAGCTCATGAGGAGTTTGAGTGCTGTTCACTCGGACATTTGTTTTGTTGAGAATAACAACCGCAGCATATGCAGCTTCACCCCAGAAAGTTGCGGGAGTTCCAGACTCATCCAGCATAGCACGAGCCATTTGTTGGACTGTTCTGTTCATCCTTTCCACCACTCCATTTTGCTGAGGAGTTCTAGCTGTAGAGAATTCTCTTCTTATCCCATGTTCTTCACAGAAATCGAAAAATTCATTTGAGGTAAACTCCCCACCTCTGTCAGACCTGAGGCACTTAATTTTGTAACCTGATTCATTTTCAACCAAGGCTTTGAAGGATTTGAATTTCTCGAATGCTTCGTATTTGTGCTTCATAAGTCCTAACCAAACAAACCTGGAGAAATCGTCAATGAATAATATCAAGTATTTTTGAATGGAGTTCGGATTTTCCACAGTGTTCATGTTTTGTAGTCGATTAAGAATAACATCATAAATATCAATAAGCATCAACCATAATTAGTAAGCAAAATTTAATTATAAGGCATAATGACATAATAAGACAAAATATAAAATTGTAATATTAATATAATAATTAAAAATAAATTACAAGGTAGTTATTGAAAATATGTATAATGTAAAATCAAAAGCTTAAAATAAATAAATTAAATCATCAATAAGGAAATGAGTCGGCCATTGGGCTTCACATCCTGGGTTTTTCATATTTATACCTAAAATTTCCTTCTTTTCTCCTCACATTTTGTCCTGATGATGAGTCTAGTTGCAGACTCGAAACGTCGACTACAAAACATGAACACTGTGGAAAATCCGAACTCCATTCAAAAATCACACCACAGTAATTTGCAAACTAAAATATCAAGTATTCTTCTCCTCAAGGTGTCCTTTTCCTAAATGGACCACATACATCTGTATGGAATAGCTCAAGAGGCATGCTAGTTGATCCTTCCTTCTCTGGAAAGTTAGTTCTAGTTTGCTTTCCAAACTGACATGATTTTCATATGGTGTTGTCTGGAATTTTGATATCTGGAAGACCACGAACTGCTTGATATTTGCATGCTTTCCTTATTTGTGAAAAGCTTAGATGCCCCAACCTCCTGTGCCATAACCAGTGTTCATCATCCTTGCTCAAATAGCATTGTTGTTGTCCTTCTTCAAATATGTATAGATTATTTGGATTTCTTCTACCTTTGATCACTGTTTCACCTGTATCAAGATCACGAACACGGCATCCGTTTGATCTAAATATTACCTCGGTTCCTTGATCACACATCTGGCTGACACTTAGAAGATTATGCTTCAATCCATCTGTTAGTTTCAGTCTTCCCAGCCTTCCTCCAGTGATCAAACATGCTCTTACAAAGTGATTTTGAAGTGTCAAGGTCAAATTTTGTCATTTCAGTGAGTCTTCAAGCAAAATTTGGTCACTAGGCATTAGATCTAGGGTTTGCTTTCATTCTTTTCAAAGTTGCCCAAATGTCAATATATTTCACTATTCAGCTGAGTCTATCATTATTCACAGGGTTTTCATTATCATGTCAGTGTCTAATGGGTCATGTTACACCTTGTTCATGCTTCAGTTGCGCCTAGGTAAGTTCATTTCCCTCTCCTAGGGTTTTGAAGGCAATTTCTCTTGGGCGGCCAAATCATCGGCAAAACTTGTATTCTGATGTTCATACACCTTCCCCTATCCTTAAAGTAAATTATAAAACACTTCCCATCACAAAGATCCCCCAAAATCCTCACTTTCGCACAAACCCTAGTTTCTTGCCACAACTTGGCAACTTTCTAGGTTGGGCCTGTGTTTTGCCCTTTTGGACCCTTCCCCTCACTCAATCTCTGAGATTCCACTTTCCCCTGCTTCCTAACATCCCTCCATACTTCCAAAAATTTCCCCAAGAATTTAGAAGCCCCTTATCCCCTTCATTTCGCTTCATTTCGACAAAATCCCTTGTTCCACACATCGGGATAAGTTTCACTAAAATGATGTTTCTGAGAAATCAAAGATGAATTTTGGAAACTTGAGAGAGGTTTTTGTTCAAACAATTCCAAGGAAGAAAAACCTCCTTCACTTTTTACACAGGTGTCATGGTTTGAGAGAAATGTCAAAAATACCGTTGCCTTAGGAGAATCAAAGGCACCTCTGAAGTGACCTTGGGAAAATCAAGTTTTCTCCTCTCCTGGTTGGTCAAATGACTTTATTGATGGGTAAAATGATAACTAGACACAAAGTGATTTCCAATGAGCTATTATGAGCTCAATTTGGGGTTGAGGAAGGCATTCAAAAGTTGACTGCAACAGCACTCTTCCTTGAGCCAGCCTCATTTGGCACATTTTGACCAGTCTTGGGAGATTTGATTTTTGATAGGTCAAATGAACTCAAAATTGAACAATTATAGCTGTGTTGGAAAGTAGACTCAAAGACCTTTCCAACGGGCTATCCTACGCCTAATTTTGACACCGGGAAGGCCTCCAAACGCCTCCTGTAAAACGTGACCCGTTGAGCCTGGCGCGCGACCCATTGAAGGCGCAGGGTGCCTTTGCCAGTGCAAAAATTACACTGGTGCGACCCATTGAGGGCGCGCGACCCGTTGAGTAGTGCGCGCGACCTATCAGGATTCACCTACAGAAATTTTCCAGTGAGCCACAAATCAACTTCTTTCTCCTAAATTTCTTCAGGTAGGCCTCTAAATCATGGTGATTTTTCTTGGTAAAGAAAAAATGAGCATGGAAGATGTGTCAAATGCCATCAAGATGAAATGGGAAATTCATGTGTATTGTGCTTAAAAAGGTCAAAGTGCAAGTAAGCTAGGGTTTTGTTTTGCTGTGCTCAAGGTCATCCTTTTCATCCCCACTTTTTCCCCACATCTCGTTATCACCTCCCTTATCATTTTTACCCAATCTCCCTACCAAAAATACTAAAAGCCCTAAAACCCTACCCCTACCCCTAAAAATAAATAACATAACCCTAAACCCTACTTCCCATAAAACCCTTGCATATTATGATTATGTGATGTTGTATATGTCATAATTTCTTCCCTAAATTCCCTCTTACATATATTTTCCCTAAGTCCCCTCAAAATTCCCCCTCCCTAACATTTCCCTTGTGCTATTTGTCCCCTTGAAACAACATCTCAAACAGTCAAAACAGCAGGGCATCCCATGGGAGGAGTTTATCTCTCGTGAGTTTTTCACAGCGCCATCATCACCCCCTGAGATTGTTCATGAGGAGGGAGGACCATCACAGCAGCATGATATCCCTGAGACCAGATATGTCAGCTCTCCTCCATTGGTCACCTATCAGAGAGGCCACAGGGCCTTATTTGCAGCAGCTCGGCGAGTATTTTCTCCACAGCAGGTGGAAGGGGTCTCGCCTTCTTCATCAGCTCAGCGTGTGTTATCTCCACATCAGGTGGAAGAGGCCTCACCTTCTTCAGCAGCACAGGCAGCACAGAGGGGCAAGCAGCCCATGATCGAGGAGGGAATGTCAGGTGATCCCGACATTGATATCATTGACCTTGACATCCGCTCTCCTAGCACGGAGCTTCACGAGGTCATTCAGCAAAAGGAGGCTGAGAACCGCTTGTCGCAGCAGAAGTGAGAGATGGCACAAGGGACGATCACCTATTTAGAGCAGTGCAACAAGCAGTTGGAGGATGAGCAAACTCTTGATGAGTTGTGGAGGATTCGTAGTGACCGCAACTTGAATCGAAGAAGACCCGATGATTTAGTGCCAGTTGAGCGAGAGGCTATGCTTATCCGGCTCAATGCCGATTTGGAGAGGTTGTTGGCCAAGGCCAACCAAGATAAAAAATTGCTTAGAAACATGAAGAACCATTATTGGCCACGGATGCACGTGTGCAAGGCAAAGATGAAGGTGCTCCAAAGGCGGTTGGCCAAAGCACAAAAACAGAGAAAAAGGCCCGATCCCCTCCACATCTTGGCCGAGGCTTCCTTGAAGGAGCATGGCACTAAATATCTCAGCCCCAGCACAAATTCCAAGAAATTTTGAGCATTTTGGGTGATTTTTGGTTTTTAAGGCAAAAAACAGGTTTTTCCGCTTGACGGGTCTCACCCCCCGCGCGACCCTTTCACTTGGCAACTCTATTTTCAAAAAACTCAGCATTTCTGGATTTGGCATGAAAAGTTACACATGCTCACCCATTTCCAAGAGATTTTATGAAGTTTTGGGCCTCCTGAAAGTCAAAAAACAAGCAAAAAATGACTTTCTGCCACATTTTTGACACACAGAAAGTAGTCTTGGGAGATTGCAATTATGGAGGGGCAAATGACAACCAAATTCAGAAATTCCAGTTGGGTTGGAAATTCGACTCACAAACCTTTCCAACAAGCCTACTCTTGCCTCATTTGGACACCTGGAAGTGCCCCAAAAGTGCTCTCAAAGGAGCGCGACCCGTCAGGATTTGGCGCGCGACCCGTCAGGCAAATTGCTCAGGATTTCAGCCTACAGCTCAGCAAAACGCAGTTTTGACTGTGTTTGACTTTTTGGAGTTGATTTTTATCCTTCTTGCTGTAAATGATGTAAATTTATGACACTTTTACACTTATGTATCTCTTCTAGAAGATTCATTCATGAGATAGGTGAAAATTAAATGAATGAATTGGTTTCCTAGTTTATAGAGGCAAGTTGTTTTGACTGCCTAGTTTTCAGTGCTTAGTTTAGAAGTGGTTGAAACAACTCCTAGGATAATGAGATCGACCCCTAGAGGCAGGGAAAGATGTTAGATGATCTATATTATGTAGTCTCTTGCTCATTTTCATGGTTGGACTCTTGAGGGAGAAGTTCTTATTGTATTACTCACTGTATCTCTGCAATTTTTGGCAAAGGAAGACCAGGGTTTTGCAGTCCTTTTTGGGATTCTTTTGGACACATGTGTTGATGGTGTGTTTCTCTTTGTACTTGTAAGTGTGTTATGTGAATCATTTCCTTACTTTTCCTTCTGCACATTAGGCAAATGAAGTGTTAAAGTAGAACTCATGACTGTCATGCTCTGCTTTTAATTTTGCTTAATATCAATGTTTTCTACTGTTTAAGGGGAATTCAAGGTTATTGCTTGCTCTCCTTAGCTCCTCACCTGTCATTCTCATCCATCCACCTCTATCAAAGACATCAATACTGTCTCCTACCTCGCCCCAAAGAACCCCCTGCAGAAACTGTGTCCAATCCCCACACCCAAAATTGCCATCTCCCCAATTTGCCACCAAAAACTCTAAAATCCCAAATCAACCCTTTTGATCAGTTTACTAGCCTAAAATCAGTGTTACCCTATTGGTTATCTCGCCCATTGAAGATTTTGACCGAGATAGACCGGAGAGAGCCCTCTCCTGCCCCGTAGGCCTAGCTACGAGGCTAAGTGGTTTGATGTTGCCTTGAGGTTTACCTTTCTCAGCCTGAGGTGAAATTTCAAGCGCTAACATATTGGCGACCATACTGGGGAGAACAAATTGTTTGTTGACTGATGTGCTTATTTCATAAGTCTTAGACGGAGTCTGAAGATACGCCAGGTAGTCTTCGAAAACGCTCTTGCTTTGCATCAGCGCAAGTAGATAAACGCTGCTTCAGTCGACCTCCATGAGCTAGTGAATGTAACACTTCATCTGCAATTTACCCCAGTACATGTATCAAGTTCAGATCTGATTGTTGATGGTGGACAACGATCAGACACTTGACAGGCTGAAATCATTCACTTGGCGACTCTAAATCAGTTTTGAGATCAGATCTAAAGACTCCACTGGAGGATGATCCCGACCAGCAGAAACATGAAAGGAGAATATGGCAAGATCAGGTACTCAAGTTGGAATTTCATCCAAGATATTTTGTTCTTTGTCATAAATTATTTCTTCTCTTTTCCCACGAATGTCAAGAAGGCTTTGCAAAGTATATTGTATTTGAGAAGAGATCCTCGGCCTGCAGTTGATTCTTTCCCTTTGAAGATTGTGAATACCAAAGATTTGCATGCCTTTGAGCTTGATCAAGATCCTTTTTCCGAATTTTGTGATGACCGTCTTCAAATTGATGAACCTCAAAAGACCAAGACCGATTCTATACCTGTTGTACATACCCCTACACCTTGTAAAATTCCAGATCGGTATAAACCTCTTGTTTTACCTTCTGTTCTCCATGCTTTCCCCAAGAACTATGATCTATACTTGCCGAGGTTTGATGGCAAAAGTAAGAATGTCAACGCTGAGCAACATGTGCAGAATGTTGAGAATTTTCTAGATCTTTTTGAAGTTGATGAAGAGGATGTTAGTATAAGGCTTTTTTCTCTTTCTTTGCAAGCCAAAGTGAAGAGTTGGTTCAAAGCCCTGCCTGATGCAAGCATTTCAGATTTCCAGCAGTTTGTCAAAGTTTTTCTCGACAGGTGGATGATCGGGCAGAACCTTCTCTTGATCGTAGAAGAGTATAACCAGCTGAAAAGATTGCCAGGGGAGACAGTACAACAGTTTTCAGCCAGATTTAACCAAGTTTATTATTCAATCCCAGTTGATATAAGGCCTACTACTAGATCTGCTCTCTTGCACTATCCGGGTGCCTTTGATCCGGAGATGGAGTTTCAGCTGAGAGAAAGGGATATTGCAACACTTCACGAGATGCAAAACAGTGCAGTAAGTGTAGAGGCGCATCTGCTGATCCGACGGGCAAGGTTTAAAGAAGAAGAGATGAAAAATATAGATCCGGAAAAATCAACATCTCTAGAGGTAAAGCTTAACTTTTTGGTAAGTGCAGTGGAAGAGATGATGCAAAGGATCACTGCAAGGAATGATTATGATGTTCAAGTTCAAGGCTCGCTGATTGAAGAAGAACAAGTTGCTGATCCAAAACATTTTGTTTCCTATCCTAGTTGTCATAGATCTGATAATGATTGTTTCGTAGATCACTTTGGCGAAGAGAGAACTGTTGATATGACATGCATGCTTGATGATGTGTTTTATACAGATGATTTGCCTCAGTTTGATTAGTATGATGATGATTATGTTCTCCAAACAGAAGCTAATCTTGTAGACAAATCAGCAACTAGTTTGTGGGAGGAAGAAGTTCATTTTCAGTAGCTTGAATACAATGTTCAGCCATCACATATCAGCTATGACAGTGATGAGGAAAGTGCAGCAAATTTTGAAGTAAGTGAAGGATCTTTACCTTTTTGTTTTGATTCATGTCAGTTCATTAGAGACAGCTTCCATGAAATTAGAAATCAGCTGTCAACAAGTCTTGATCTAGACCATCTTGAAGGCAATAAAAACCTTGTTCCAGACTTCTCATATTCAGATTTGCAGCCCCCAAATGCCATTGGTTGTCAAGTTACAGATGAAGGCATGGAAGCTAACATATTTGATCAAATGATACAAGAAGGTTCCCTACCTTTCTGTTTTGAATCATTTCAATATTTGAAGGGAAATTTGCATAGTCCATCTTCAGTGAAGAATGAGCAGCATGTAGGCAATCATGTAATCACAATGGAACCAATAGAAATGGGATTGCAGCAGTCTTTTCAATTTTTTCATGATCCAATAGCTGATGTTTTGGATGAGGTTTGCAGTCAAAATCTTTCTCCATTGACTACATGTGAGCTTGAAACATGTGCTGATATGAATTTGATCCGGTAGCCGGTTTCTTTGTCATTTTCAGCAGAGGTCTCGTCACAAGGCTCAGATCAAAATTTGCATTCATGGTATGAGGAAACGAGAAGTAATCCATTGGATGAGCTAAGTTCCAGTGTGCTAGAATTTCAAGATCCTTATGCAGTGTTTTTGGAGGTGGATAGAGAATTCATATCATTCTATGGATCTGTTCCCAAATTGTCATGGGAGTTGCCTTTCAGTAGTTCTCTCTTGTTGTTCATAAGTGAGCATTTGCGGAGAATTCAAACAGCAGATGGTATACTTACTTGGTTGCATTGGTTGTTTCATTTCACTTGATCAGGTGATGAATGAAACTGTTAGAGTAGGTTTTGATGAATAAGCTCCCCTTTGAGCATCATTTTCAGTTTGTCGGTTGTGTTCAAGTATCGAGTCAGTTTTTAGTTGAGTGAGAGTCAATTTATGTTGTCAAGTCCTCTGTTTTCAGTCATGCATTTCAGCTTGAGTTTTTGACTCCATTGCCCAATGATTGTAAGGCACTGGTCTGCTCTCCCAGAGGTCTAAGGTTCTTGGCATCTCCAAGGAGCTACCATCCCCATTGGAGCCAATGTTAGTGTCAGTCTTCCCAGCCTTCCTCCAGTGATCAAACATGCTCTTACAAAGTGATTTTGAAGTGTCAAGGTCAAATTTTGTCATTTCAGTGAGTCTTCAAGCAAAATTTGGTCACTAGGCATTAGATCTAGGGTTTGCTTTCATTCTTTTCAAAGTTGCCCAAATGTCAATCTATGTCACTATTCAGCTGAGTCTATCATTATTCATAGGGTTTTCATTATCATGTCAGTTTCTAATGGGTCATGTTACACCTTGTTCATGCTTCAGTTGCGCCTAGGTAAGTTCATTTCCCTCTCCTAGGGTTTTGAAGGCAATTTCTCTTGGGCGGCCAAATCATCGGCAAAACTTGTATCCTGATGTTCATACACCTTTCCCTATCCTTAAATTACATTATCAAACACTTCCCATCACTGAGATCCCCCAAAATCCTCATTTTCGCACAAACCCTAGTTTCTTGCCACAACTTGGCAACTTTCTAGGTTGGGCCTGTGTTTTGCCCTTTTGGACCCTTCCCCTCACTCAATCTCTGAGATTCCACTTTCCCCTACTTCCTAACATCCCTCCATACTTCCAAAAATTTCCCCAAGAATTTAGAAGCCCCTTATCCCCTTCATTTCGCTTCATTTCGACAAAATCCCTTGTTCCACACATCGGGATAAGTTTCACTAAAATGATGTTTATGAACAATAAAAGATGAATTTTGGAAAATTGAGAGATATTTTTGTTCAAAACATGCCAAGGAAGAAAAACCTCCTTCACTTTTTACACAGATGTCATGGTTTGAGAGAAATGTCAAAAATACCGTTGCCTCAGGAGAATCAAAGGCACCTCTGAAGTGACCTTGGGAAAATCACGTTTTCTCCTAGCCTGGTTGGTCAAATGACTTTAGTGATGGGTAAAATGATAACTAGACACAAAGAGCTTTCCAATGAGCTATCATGAGCTCAATTTGGGATTGAGGAAGGCATTCAAAAGTTGACTGCAACAGCACTCTTCCTTGAGGCAGCCTCATTTGGCACATTTTGACCAGTCTTGGGAGATTTGATTTTTGACAGGGAAAATAAACTCCAAATTGAAAAATTCTAGTTGGGTTGGAAAGTAGACGCAAAGACCTTTCCAACGAGCTATCCTGTGTCTGATTTCAACACCGGGAAGGCCTCCAAAAGCCTCCTGAAAAACGTGACTCGTTGAGCCTGGCGCGCGACCCATTGAAGGCGCGCGACCCATCAGGGTGCCTTTGCCAGTGCAAAAATTACACTGGTGCGACCCATTGAAGGCACGCGACCCATCAGGATTCACCTACAGAAATTTTCCAGTGAGCCACAAATCAACTTCTTTCTCCTAAATTTCTTCAAGTAGGCCTCTAAATCATGGTGATTTTGCTTGGTAAAGAAAAAATGAGCATGGAAGATGTGTCAAATGCCATCAAGATGAAATGGGAAATTCATGTGTATTGTGCTTAAAAAGGTCAAAGTGCAAGTAAAGCTAGGGTTTTGTTTTGCTGTGCTCAAGGTCATCCTTTTGTTATAGACATTTTTGTGCCTGGCAACAGAGAGCATGAAATGTCCATAAGGAAAGGGATCCAAAAGTCCCTAAACATGTTGTTCCTACCCCTAAAGGAACAAAAACAAGAAACTACAGCAATTCACAAAAGTTCTCCACTGAAAAACACTCAAAACAGGCCAATTCTGGAATCATGTCAACTGCTCCACTGAGCATCTGCGCTGAATGTCAAGTGCTCCATGGTGTACCTGCGTTGAAATGCAAAAGCAATAAAGGCCACCTGCGCTGAGCGTACTTGGACAAGTGGCAGGCTCGTTTTTCAATGAGTCATTGCTCAGGAAGCTTCCAAAATGACACTTGCATCAAGGAATTCGACTGGTGATGAGTAAGAGGCTCTATTTCTCCAAGTGGAAGCAAGATCCTCCAAGTGGACTCAAGAACTCAAGTGAGAGAGGACACAAGGCAGCTTCACACCAGTTGCAAGCTGACTCATCCTTTCTCCAAATCTCCTATATATAGAGCTCTCTCATGAGGTCTAGGGAGGCTGGAATGTTGTAATAGTATTGAATTGCTGCTAGTTTGTGGTCAGAATCTTTGGATGTTTATGCTTTGAAAGGGGGTGAAGATTGGGATTTCACTCGCTGGGAGGAGGTGCTGGATTGGAGCCCTCTGGGTTGTAACTCTTCTCAAACCCTTCTACTTATCAATAAAGTTATCTGATTTGCTCCTATATGCTGGTGTTAATTTGATGAATGTTTTCATTGGTATATTTGATTTATCTAATCCTGAATCATTTGTGAATATGAACATGTATCTTTGAGCTGTGTTCTTGTAGCTGTTCTTGTGATCTCACAGGTATTCAAGTAGCTGTTCTCTTGAAGCTGGGCAAGTGGGAAGATAAGGAGCTGCAAACACTCAAAGAAGGAGAGGACTTCTGATCGAGGGACAAACGCAAGACATCGGTAGGTTCCTCAATCTCCCTCTTTTTCATTTCACAAAGGAAGTAAAATCTAGATAACTGCTTTCGTTTGTTGCTAAAGTACTATCACCTTTAGGTGGGAAAGGATCGTCCTAAATAGGCATTTTTCCCCTACAACACCTTTTCATCCCCACTTTTTCCCCACATCCCGTTATCACCTCCCTTATCATTTTTACCCAATCTCCCTACCAAAAATACTAAAAGACCTAAAACCCTACCCCTACCCCTAAAAATCAATAACATAACCCTAAACCCTACTTCCCATAAAACCCTTGCATATTATGATTATGTGATGTTGTATATGTCATAATTTCTTCCCTAAATTCCCTCTTACATATATTTTCCCTAAGTCCCCTCAAAAGTCCCCTCAAAAGTCCCCCTCCCTAACATTTCCCTTGTGCTATTTGTCCCCTTGAAATAGCATCTCAAAAGTCAAAACAACAGGGCATCCCATGGGAGGAGTTTATCTCTCGTGAGTTTTTCACAGTGCCATCATCACCCCCTGAGATTGTTCATGAGGAGGGAGGACCATCACAGCAGCATGATATCCCTGAGACCAGATATGTCAGCTCTCCTCCATTGGTCACCTATCAGAGAGGCCACAGGGCCTTATTTGCAGCAGCTCGGCGAGTATTTTCTCCACGGCAGGTGGAAGGGGTCTCGCCTTCTTCATCAGCTCAGCGTGTGTTATCTCTACATTAGGTGGAAGAGGCCTCGCCTTCTTCAGCAGCACAGGTAGCACAGAGGGGCAAGCAGCCCATGATCGAGGAGGGAATGTCAGGTGATCCCGACATTGATATCATTGACCTTGACATCCGCTCTCCTAGCACGGAGCTTCAAGAGGTCATTCAGCAAAAGGAGGCTGAGAACCGCTTGTCGCAGCAGAAGTGAGAGATGGCACAAGGGACGATCACCTATTTAGAGCAGCGCAACAAGCAGTTGGAGGATGAGCAAACTCTTGATGAGTTGTGGAGGATTCTTAGTGACCGCAACTTGAATCGAAGAAGACCCGGTGATTTAGTGCCAGTTGAGCGAGAGGCTATGCTTATCCGGCTCAATGCCCATTTGGAGAGGCTGTTGGCCAAGGCCAACCAAGATAAAAAATTGCTTAGAAACATGAAGAACCATTATTGGGCACGGATGCACGTGTGCAAGGCAAAGATGAAGGTGCTCCAAAGGCGGTTGGCCAAAGCACAAAAACGGAGAAAAAGGCCCGATCCCCTCCACATATTGGCCGAGGCTTCCTTGAAGGAGCATGGCACTAAATAGCTCAGCCCCAGCACAAATTCCAAGAAATTTTGAGCATTTTGGGTGATTTTTGGTTTTTAAGGCAAAAAACAGGTTTTTCCGCTTGACGGGTCTCACCCCCCGCGCGACCCTTTCACTTGGCAACTCTATTTTCAAAAAACTCAGCATTTCTGGATTTGGCATGAAAAGTTACACATGCTCACCCATTGCCAAGAGATTTTATGAAGTTTTGGGCCTCCTGAAAGTCAAAAAACAAGCAAAAAATGACTTTCTGCCACATTTTTGACACACAGAAAGCAGTCTTGGGAGATTGCAATTTTGGAGGGGCAAATGACAACCAAATTCAGAAATTCCAGTTGGGTTGGAAAGTAGACTCACAAACCTTTCCAACAAGCCTACTCTTGCCTCATTTGGATACCTAGAAGTGCCCCAAAAGGGCTATCAAAGGAACGCGACCCGTCGGGATTTGGCGCGCGACCCGTTAGGCAAATTGCTCAGGATTTCAGCCTACAGCTCAGCAAAACACAGTTTTGACTGTGTTTGACTTTTTGGAGTTGATTTTTATCCTTCTTGCTGTAAATGATGTAAATTTATGACAATTTTACACTTATGTATCTCTTCTAGAAGATTCATTCATGAGATAGGTGAAAATTAAATGAATGAATTGGTTTCCTAGTTTATAGAGGCAAGTTGTTTTGACTGCTTAGTTTTCAGTGCTTAGTTTAGAAGTGGTTGAAAAAGCTCCTAGGATAATGAGCTCGACCCCTAGAGGCAGGGAAAGATGTTAGATGATCTATATTATGTACTCTCTTGCTCATTTTCATGGTTGGACTCTTGAGGGAGAAGTTCTTATTGTATTACTCACTGTATCTCTGCAATTTTTGGCAAAGGAAGACCAGGGTTTTGCAGTCCTTTTTGGGATTCTTGTGGACACATGTGTTGATGGTGTGTTTCTCTTTGTACTTGTAAGTGTGTTATGTGAATCATTTCCTTACTTTTCCTTCTGCACATTAGGCAAATGAAGTGTTAAAGTAGAAATCATGACTGTCATGCTCTGCTTTTAAGTTTGCTTAATATCAATGTTTTCTACTGTTTAAGGGGAATTCAAGGTTATTGCTTGCTCTCCTTAGCTCCTCACCTATCATTCTCATCCATCCACCTCTATCAAAGGCATCAATACTGTCTCCTACCTCGCCCCAAAGAACCCCCTGCAGAAACTGTGTCCAATCCCCGCACCCAAAATTGCCATCTCCCCAATTTGCCACCAAAAACTCTAAAATCCCAAATCAACCCTTTTGATCAGTTTACTAGCCTAAAATCAGTGTTACCCTATTGGTTATCTCACCCATTGAATATTTTGACCGAGATAGACCGGAGAGAGCCCTCTCCTGCCCCGTAGGGCTAGCTACGAGGCTAAGTGGTTTGATGTTGCCTTGAGGTTTACCTTTCTCAGCCTGAGGTGAAATTTCAAGCGCTAACACCATCAACATACAAAGCATTTCCAGCTTTGACCTTTTCTTTTAACTAAGCAGTGCCTTTTCCTTTTATAGCTGCAGGAGTATCATTTCCAAAAGAAACTTTCTTTCCCTTTTCTAAAGCAGAATATGATTCAAGTTTTTCTTTATCACTTGTCATATGTTTCGAACATCCACTGTCAATGTACCATAGATTTTCTTGTCCCTCTGCATAAAATGCTATCCCACATCTTTCTGTTTGTGGTTCCTTTATTCTCCATGTTCTGGTGCTTGAGGCTTGTTCCTTTGTCTGCTGAAACCTGCTCCTGCATTCAGAATCTTCATGACCAAAGTTATTGCAAATAGAACATTCAACTTCATTTTCAAGAGCTGAAAAGTTGTTATAGGTCCTTTTTGTAATCCCGATCATACTTCTTTGTTTTTGAGCTTCTCTAGTCATGATTGTTTTATATGCAACACATTGAGCTGCTTTGTGACCAAAGTTATGGCAAGAGAAACATTGCCCATTGAAGAAACTTCTGCGATTATCAAATCTACCGGTCAAATGATTGTAATTTCTATTGTCATCCATTCTTGAAACAAATTGAGAAGATTTTACCTGTGGTTGATTCTAGCTTTTGTTCACCCTTAAGACAGATTGCCCCTGGTTTACCTGATAGTCTTTGTTCGTTCTTGATGTAATTCGTCCCTGCTTTACCTGGTGATCTCCATTATGCTTTTGCTCATTCCTTCTTGCTGCATCAAGATAACTCTTTGAGGTGGATGCTTGAGATGTTTCTCCATTATACCCCAGACCTGTCTTGTTTAGCGGAGAACGCTGTACATTGATGATCTCATCCAGAGTTTTAGATCCTTTGACAAACTTAAGATTAATAGCCTTTGTTTTCTCAATTTCTTTTCTAAGGCCAACAATTTCACCTTCTAACTTTTCAAGATATTTTTCTTTTTCATCAATTTGAAATTGTAGAGTATCAATGATCATATTCTTTTCTTCTATACATGTCTTGAGTCTAGAAATCTCTTCATAAAAACTATCCACATCTATAGCATCCATGTAATCATCATCTTCAAATGCAATTAAAATTTTATAGTCATTACCTCGTTCATCTTCATCACTATTTGATAGACCATCACTGTCTTCATGAGTGTAGTAGCTTTTCTTATTTGCATTCTGTTTCTTGTTCCATCTAGCAGGTTCCTTTCCTTTGTCAATCTTATCCTTATGAGGACATTTGGTAGCATAATGACCTACTCTTCCACAAGCAAAACATTTAAAAGGTAGCTTACCTCTGAACCTTCCAGTACCCCGTTGAATATTTCTGACAAATTTGATTCTTCTTCTTCTTCTGGCACGTGACTTGATTCATAGTAGTCTCCTTTGCCTGAAGCCTTAAAAGCAGCTTCTCTCCTGTCTAATGGACCTCCTTTTCTCATTTCATAAGCAGTTATAATTCCATGTAGCTGAGACATAGTAAGAGTTCGTAGATTTTCCTTTTCTTCTATTGCAGACACTTTAGATTCAAACTTGGGGGACAATGATCTTAAGACTTTTTCAACCACAACAGCCTCTTTTATTTCTTCACCCAAGTTTTTTGTTGAGATTGCAATAAGATGATGGAGCTTAGTGAAAAGAGTCGCCTTCACTAAGTGGGCCCGCAGGCTATTTTTGGCGCAAGTCTATTTTTAGACTATGTCTATTTTTAGACATATGGATCATGTCTATGTTTATGGATGATTGATCAAGTTGGGAAAAATAGATGGACTTCTATTTTTGATGAAAGTGTGAGTGATCACAGTGTGAGTGATCAAGTCTATTTTTAGACTGGCTGTCAAAAATAGAAAAGTCAAATATTATTATCTCACAATAATATTTGGACTATAAACTTAATCTTATTCTCTTGGAGCACTTCAGTTTGAGCTACGGAAGTGGCACATGCAGCTGTCAGAAGGAAATTCGTTTTTCTTATGAGTCAGTTGAGTTGTTGCATGCATGACTTCAGTTAGAACTCAAGTGAGTTGAGTTTAGTGGACTGGAGGTACAGTTGATGGAGTTGTGTTCAGTTTAACTTAGTTAAACTGGTTGTAGTTAGTCTAACTGCAGATAGACTAATGATGAGTTGTTAAACTAATTATTAACTCATAATACAACTAAAGAATACATCAGTTAACTCAGTTGCATGTCAGTGCATGTTCAGTTCAACAGGGACAGGTGGTAGAGAATCAGATTGCTATCAGTTGTGACTATAGTTGTGCACCAGATCTTGCACAATCAAAGGATTGAGTATGCCAATGAGTTTGCTCACGTATTTGGCCCGCATTTTAGCCTTTGCTCACATCCAACAAAGAGTGAGTGACTATTTTGCAGGTGAAAATCGAGTTTGGGAAGCTATTCTCATCAGTTCTTGAGCAGGTATTGAGCAGTGGAGGCAGGCAAGCAGTGGAAGAGATTTGGAGATCAGATCTGAGTTGTATTGTGTGTAACAGAGGTGGAGATACTTGTGAGAAGTATTATGCTATGTAATGTTACATGACTCAATCATTAATATACAGATAGTGTGGGGTTTTTAGCGAGATGCTTTCCCCGTGATACATACTGTGTTAATGTGTGAATGCTCTTGATGTTTTATTGTTATTGATGCTGCTATATTCTTGATCAACGTAGAGGAGCTTATGTATTGTGTATGTTTTCCACATTAGTACATGATCAGGATAATCTCCATTGAATATGTGTTAAATTATTCAAAATTTCTACATGGTATCGGAGCTAGATAATTGTAGAAAAAGTTTCTACATGGTATCGGAGCTAGATAATTGTAGAAAAAGTTTCTACATGGTATCGGAGCAGCTTGATTTGTAGAAGAAATTTTACAGGATATCAAGCGAGGATTGATCGGAAGCAGTTGAGTTGGTTGCTGGTGGAATTCGAATTTGCAAAAGTGTTGTTGAAATGTCTTTCAACGGATTGCGAATGTTATTCCAAAGCAAGAGCGACCTGGCGCTCAAGGATAAACTCAGTAACAATAAAGGTGAGAATGGATCTTCATCAAAGGTATCTGATGAAGAGAATTGTGCTTTGGCTGCCAAAGCAAAGAAGGGGAAGAACGAGAAAGCTTCTCATTCCGGTGCGAAAGGCAAGAAGCAGGATATGTCCAAAGTGAAGTGTTTTCACTGTCACCAGCACGGACACTATGCCACAAATTGTCCGCAGAAGAAGAAGAACAAGCAAGCTGCTGGATCTGCAGGGGGAGAGGCTTTAGCTTCTCAGTTTGAGCTTGATTTTTCATTGATCGCATGCTTCGTTTCAAGTGTGATGGGATCAATGTGGTTCCTGGACAGTGGTGCGTCTTTTCACATGACGGGAGATAGAGATTTGTTCTCTGATCTGGAGGACAAAGATCTTGGAGTGCACATCGAGATGGGCGATGATGGTAGATACAGTGCGACCGGTATCGGTACCATTTCCTTTGAGAGGGAGTCTGGTAAACCCTTTGTATTGAAGGAAGTCATGCATGTTCCAGGATTGAAGAAGAATCTCATCTCAGTGGCGATGGTAGAAGACAAGGGGTATGATGTTGTTTTCAGCGAGGGAAAGGCCTTCCTGCGCAGCAAGACAACTGGTGAGACCCGGAAGATAGGGGTTCAAGTGAGGAACCTTTATCAGTTGCATGTAGATGGATGCGCAGCAATGGCAGGCAAGGCAGAAGGATTGGTGAGCCGGGATGATGGCGAGTTGTGGCACAGGAGATTGGGTCACCTTCACCATGGAGCCTTGAAGATACTGCAGCAGATCACTACAGGGCTTCCTAAAGGCACACTTGCGCAGTCAGATCAATGCAAGGGGTGTACTTTGGGGAAGTTTGTGAAAGCCACCTTTCACGAGAAGGATAGTCGCGCCACGATGATCCTTGAGAGAATTCACACAGACGTGTGTGGACCTTTCTCAGTTGCTTCGACAGCAAAACACAGGTATTATGTGATTTTTGTTGATGATTTCTCTCGTAAGTGCTGGATCTTCTTCATGCAGAAGAAGAGCGAGACATATTCGAAGTTCTGTGAATTCAAAGCACTGGTTGAGAAGGAGTCGGGGAAGAAGGTGAAGGCTCTTAGGAGCGATAATGGTGGTGAATACATCTCGGACGAGTTCAAGGATTTCTGCAAGGCAGAAGGGATTCGTAGAGAGCTCATAGCTCCCCATAACCCACAGCAGAACGGGGTAGCTGAGCGGAAGAACAGAACGATTGTGGGTGCTGCACGGGCAATGTTGCATGATCAGGGCCTACCCCTTCACTTGTGGGCGGAAGCATGCAATACAGCAGTTTATGTGCAGAACCGTTGTCCTCATAGGATACTTGGCATGAGTACACCCGAGGAGGCTTATTCTGGTAAGAAGCCTGATCTTTCTCATTTGAGGATTTTTGGTGCTAACGTTTACATGCATGTGATGAAGGATGCCAGAAAGAAGTTGGAGCCGACTGCAGAGGTTGGGATATTTGTGGGGTACACTGATACGCCCCACAACTATCGTGTGTATTTTCCAGACAGTGGTAAAACTGTTGTGCGACGGGATATAAAATTTCAGGAGGAGAAAGCCATGAAGTGTTCGCTTGAGAGGGAGCTACACTTGCATGTAGATGAGGAGCTATTAGTTCCTAAGGATGAGCTTCAGGACGTGGATCAGCCACAGGATGAGGTTCATGGAGTGGAAGAGACCACTCATGCAGCGCCAACCATCAGAGGGCGAAAGCGCTTGACAGAAGCTGAGCGACTGGCTCAAGATGCAGAGAAAGTTGTAGGACCACCTACAGCCCAACGCAGGCAGAGACAGTCACCTGATCGGTACACTGGATACATGGCTCTTATGAGCAAGTGTGTTGTGACTGAGCCATCCTCTTTCGAGGAAGCTGTGGAGGATCCCGCATGGGTAGACGCCATGGTGGAAGAGTATGATTCTATTGTCAGAAACAGTGCATGGGAGATTGTTCCTAGACCGGAAGGGAAATCAGTGGTGGGCTCGAGATGGATCTACAAAGTTAAGCAGGCAGCTGACGGGAGTGTGGAGAAGTACAAGGCAAGATTTGTTGCACGAGGCTTTTCACAGATGGAGGGGATCGATTATGAGGAGACCTTTGCACCTGTCGCAAGGTATTCTTCCATACGGACGATTCTTGCTCTCTCAGCGCAGATGGGATGGCACATTCATCAGATGGATGTGAAGACTGCGTTCCTCAACAGAGTCATTGAGGAGGAGGTGTACATTGAGCAACCCGAAGGCTTTGAAGTCTTCAGCAGCGAGTCGCATGTGTGCAGGCTCAAGAGAGCACTGTATGGGTTGAAGCAAGCACCACGTGCTTGGTACACACGGATAGACAACTATTTCACAGGACTTGGATTCTCCAAGAGTGAGGCGGATCTGAACCTATACCAGATTGTGGTGGAGGGTAAGTTGCTTATCATTGTACTGTATGTTGATGATTTGATTCTAACGGGTGATGAGCTGTTGATACTGTCATGCAAGAAGGATCTTGCTACAGAGTTTGAGATGAAGGATTTGGGCCTCCTTCACTATTTCCTAGGATTGGAAATATGGCAGCGCAGTGGTGGACTGTTTGTTTCTCAGGGCAAGTATGCTCGGGAGATACTGGAGAAGTTCAACATGCATGGCTGCAAGCCTGTTGATACTCCTCTTCCTGGAGGTTGGAGGAAGGAGGATGCCACTTCGGGAGAAGAAGTGGATGCCACTGTTTATCGACAATTGGTGGGGTCGCTGATGTATTTGGTCAATACACGACCTGATATATGCTATGCAGTTAACCAGCTTTCACAAGCTATGGTTAAGCCTACCAAGCTCTTCTGGAAGGCGGGCAAGCATGTATTGCGCTACTTGAGAGGCACATCGGGATATGGTTTGTGGTACAGACAGGAGGATGAGGTGAAGCTATGTGGCTTCACGGATGCAGATTGGGCAGGGAGCCCAACAGACAGAAAGAGCACATCAGGAGGGGTCTTCAGTATCGGATCGACAGCAGTTTCTTGGTACAGCAGGAAGCAGAGATCCGTGGCACTCAGTTCAGCGGAGGCCAAGTATATGGCAGCAAGTTTGGCTGCATGCGAGGCTATATGGATGAGGAAGATCCTGGTTGGTTTGTTCGGTTCTCATTTGGATCCTACTGTGATTTACTGTGATAACCAGAGTTGCATTAAACTCTCGGCTAATCCTGTATTTCATGATAGATCTAAACATATTGACATCAGGTACCATCATATCAGAGATTGTGTGCAGCGGAGGATCATGTTACTTTCGTACATTCCAACGGAGGATCAGGATGCTGATATTCTGACGAAGGCTCTCACCAGGAGCAAATTCGAGTACCACCGAGGCAGGATAGGGGTTGCTGATAATCCATATCTTGTCGAGAGGGAGTGTTGAGATTGCAACAAGATGATGGAGCTTAGTGAAAAGAGTCGCCTTCACTAAGTGGGCCCACAAGCTATTTTTGGCGCAAGTCTATTTTTAGACTATGTCTATTTTTAGACTATGTCTATTTTTAGACATATGGATCATGTCTATGTTTATGGATGATTGATCAAGTTGGGAAAAATAGATGGACTTCTATTTTTGATGAAAGTGTGAGTGATCACAGTGTGAGTGATCAAGTCTATTTTTAGACTGGCTATCAAAAATAGAAAAGTCAAATATTATTATCTCACAATAATATTTGGACTATAAACTTAATCTTATTCTCTTGGAGCACTTCAGTTTGAGCTACGGAAGTGGCACATGCAGCTGTCAGAAGGAAATTCGTTTTTCTTATGAGTCAGTTGAGTTGTTGCATGCATGACTTCAGTTAGAACTCAAGTGAGTTGAGTTTAGTGGACTGGAGGTACAGTTGATGGAGTTGTGTTCAGTTTAACTTAGTTAAACTGGTTGTAGTTAGTCTAACTGCAGATAGACTAATGATGAGTTGTTAAACTAATTATTAACTCATAATACAACTAAAGAATACATCAGTTAACTCAGTTGCATGTCAGTGCATGTTCAGTTCAACAGGGACAGGTGGTAGAGAATCAGATTGCTATCAGTTGTGACTATAGTTGTGCACCAGATCTTGCACAATCAAAGGATTGAGTATGCCAATGAGTTTGCTCACGTATTTGGCCCGCATTTTAGCCTTTGCTCACGTCCAACAAAGAGTGAGTGACTATTTTGCAGGTGAAAATCGAGTTTGGGAAGCTATTCTCATCAGTTCTTGAGCAGGTATTGAGCAGTGGAGGCAGGCAAGCAGTGGAAGAGATTTGGAGATCAGATCTGAGCTGTATTGTGTGTAACAGAGGTGGAGATACTTGTGAGAAGTATTATGCTGTGTAATGTTACATGACTCAATCATTAATATACATATAGTGTGGGGTTTTTAGCGAGATGCTTTCCTCGTGATACATACTGTGTTAATGTGTGAATGCTCTTGATGTTTTATTGTTATTGATGCTGCTATATTCTTGATCAACGTAGAGGAGCTTATGTATTGTGTATGTTTTCCGCATTAGTACATGATCAGGATAATCTCCATTGAATATGTGTTAAATTATTCAAAATTTCTACATTTTTCATGCAATTAACAATCTCATCTACCCGAAGGAAATAGTTAGCCACACTTCATCATTATACATTCTGAGATTCTCATACTGAATCCTGAGAGTTTGAAGTTTTGCACGTTTTACCTGTTCATCTCCTTCGTAGCTCAAAACAATCTTGTCCCATATTTCTTTTGCGGATTTATATTGCATAACCTTCACGAATTCAGATTGAGATAGACATCTTAGAAGAGTATTAACCGCCTTTGCATTTGTTTCATATTTCTTCTTCTCAGCTGGATCTGTAGGAGTAGCTGATGGAAAAGTATACCCTGTTTCTATAATGTCCCATACTTTTGTACCCAAAGATTGAAGATAGGCAGTAACTCTTACCTTCCAATATACGAAGTTTGTCCCATCAAAAATCGGTGGCCTGATTGATGCTTCCCTCTCGTAGTTGCTCATGATGTTAGATCTTCCTTCAAGCGATCAAGCTTCTTCAGAAGGACCTGCTCCGATACCAATTGTTGGAAATAATACTGAGAGGGGGGGTGAATCAGTATTATCAAATTCTTTTCAATATATCTTCCTTATTTATACTTTGAATAATTCTTCAAATATTGATCATTACTTTGTATGTCAGTATCATAAAATAATGAGCAGGAACAAGAAAAGCAAATAGTCACAGAAAAGAACACTAGATATAAGGTGGAAACCCAATGTGGGTGAAAACCACCTGCTGCAATATGTCTCTATCTTCTTTCAATTAGAAACTCCTTTTACAATGATTTTGTACTGGTGCAGTCCTTTACCAGTACGCAGGCTGCAACCTGCAGAGAGCTACAACTCTCTCTCATTTTCCAGTCTCTCCTGGAAAGGAGTTACAACCCACTTCTTCTTTTCTTTCAAGGACCACTTTTCATTAATTTTAGACTGGATCCAAGAACATCAAATAAACATCAAGTACATGTGAATCAACCAATCTCCTTATACAATCAATCCAATGAGCCACCCAAACTTCTCAGAATGTTGTAAACAGAAAAACAACACCAGTAACCTAAACCCAGAACACAGCAGCAAATAGAAAACAGGCAGCCAACAAATATTTCAAAACAGGTCCGCAACTTCACCAATATACACCTGCGGATACCCGCACTTCACCTTTAGCTGCGCTGCGTATACGCGCACTGCGCCTTCTTCTGTACTGCGTACCCCGCACTACGCCTTCCGCTGAGCTGCGTATACCCGCACTGTGCCTTCCTCTGTACTGCGTACCCTGCACTGTGCCTTCCTCTGTACTGCGTACCCCGCACTGTGCCTTCAGCTGCGCTGCGTATACCCGCACTGTGCCTTCCTCTGTACTGCGTACCCCCGCACTATGCCTTCAGATCGCCTGCGAACCTCTGATTAGGGCCAAATTAACAGTCCTCCAATGTACCACAGACAGTCAGATCCACAGATTTGATCATGCGCCCGAGAGATCACGACTTAGCAATAGATTCGCCTTTAAGTTTTACCTTGATTTAGATCTAGCTTTTAAAACTGATAACCCAAAATTCAGATCTTAAGATATTCCACTTTCAAAGATATATCAGCCAAGAGATCTCCTTCCCTATTTGTAGTCAAGCCCTTAATCACACCATGGGACAAAACCATAAATAACCAATACAGGGGATCCAAACTGGGGTTAAATTAGATCCTATACCACGGGCCAAAACCATAGGATCATGAACGACGGGCTAAATACCACGGGCCAAACATAAGACACCGCACGTGAGCGCACTTCTCTGCCTTGAAGTGAGTGAACTGGGGGACCGCACTTTCTGAATGGGTAACCTGCGAGTATGACCGCACTTTATGAACGACGAACCTACGGGTCCGCACCTTTTGAACCATTCACCTGCGAACCTCGTAATTTTCATCATTTTGAGAGCCTGAACAGAGTTTTGCCACTTGAGTAAGTTGCCATCAAGTACAACACCTGTACCATAGAGCCAAACTAGAATCATAATGCCAACATTTATTTTCCGGCTAAAGCTCACTTCGAGCACGTAACCCAAAGCATCAACCCCTCTCTCTCTCTCTCTCTCTCTCTCTCTCTCTCCCTCTGTCTCTCTCTCTCTCTCTCTCTCTCTCTCTCAAACTTTTTGTATAGCTCACTTGGTGCAAAGCTAATTTATGAGAGTAGAGGTCTTGGGTTCAAGTCTCCATTTTGTGGGGGCGGATTTTTCATTTCCGCACATTCCCACACTTCGTTGGCGACTTCATCAAATTTTCTTCAAAAAGCCATAACTTCTTCATCCGGAAGCCGTTTTCAGACCGTTTTTTTTGAAACAGCCTAATTTTTCGAGATCTTTCCATAGAAATACTTAGTTTCAGCATCTATAGCTTCAGTTTTTTTTTTAAATGGAAATTCCATGCCAAATTATTCTTGATAGCACCAACTACTTCCAATGGTGGTCCTACATTGTGGATTTACTTAGAAATAAAGGTCTTTACAGAATAGCCAAAGGCCAGGAGACCAAACCGAAAGATGAAGACAAGGCAGCTAAATGGGAAAATAGGCAAGACCAAGCACGTGGGTTGATAGGGATGTCTATTTCTCCAGATCTTAGATTCCATATTGCAGAACTCGATACTCCTGATGAAGCAATGAAACAGATTACTAAAGTCTTTGGAATTAAAAATGAACTTAAAGCCCATCAACTTGAAAATGAATTTCTTACATTGGCCCCCAATAATTTTTCTTGCATTGAAGATTTTTTGTCCAAGTTCAAGACCCTTAGACTTCTCTTGGAAGGTGTTAAGGTTAAGAAAGAAGATAGTAGCCTTATCTACTCCATTCTTACTAAGTTGGGACCAGCCTATTCTGTGTTTGTTTCCACCTTCCATTCTACAAGAGAAGCCTTCATTTATCAAGGACAAGCCTACAAGTCCCCTTCCTTTGATTCCTTTTCTGATTCTTTAATAAGAGAACAAGAAAAACTCTTACACCTTGGTCTTCTTCATCTTGGAAACTCTTCTAAGAAAGTGTTAGCCGCCAAGCAACAACCAAATTCAAAGAATCCTAAGAAGTCGTATCCTAAAAGGAATGGTCCTAAACCAAACAAGGGTCCTAAGCAATTTCTGCCTCAAAATGAAAAATCATTTCAACAAAATGATAAGACAAATAAAAACAAATGGAAGAAGACTGATAGACATTGCAACTTTTGTAATCGAGATGGCCACTTAGAATCCAAATGCTTTAAGAAGATGGAAGCATTGGAAGCAGCAATGAAGAAGCATAACATCCATTTGGAGAAATCTTCAACTTCAACTTCATCTTCAGGAATGGCACTTTCTGCATGTGGTTGTTAAGCATCTCGGTCTGGCTATGCACTAAATGTATCTTCTTCTTCTCATTCTCATGAGTGGCTCATTGATTCTGGAACTTCTTATCACATGGCCAAAAACAAAGCCATCTTTTCTTCTTTAAATGATTGTAACACCAAAAATATATATGTTGGTGATGATAGATCTCTTAGTGTTGTAGGGGTTGGAACTATTCATCTAGACAATGGTCAGTTTAATGATGTATTATGTGTTCCAACCTTATCCTGCAACCTTCTATCTGTATATCAGATAACCCATTCAGGTGAAGGTAAAATCGTTGAATTTTCACCTCACGATGTTGTAATTAAGGACCTAAGAGATCCTAAACAGATTTTAGCTACTGGCATTGCTGATGATTCTACAAGGTTGTATAAGTTTCACAACTTTGGGTCATCAAATCTTCCCTCAGTATTTGTTGCTCATAATGATGAAGTGAGCAAACTTTGGCATGAGCGATTTGGTCACTTAAACTATCGCTCTCTTCAGAATCTATGTAAAGAAAATATGGTGACAGGTCTTCCAATGGTATCTTGCAGAGATGGTGTTTGTTCCGGATGTGTACTTGGAAAACATCATCGGGACAGTTTTGAAAAATGTGCCTCTTGGCACGCCTCAACCCCTTTACAGCTCGTGCATAGTGATCTGTGTGGTCCACTTCCAGTTGCTTCATTCTCTGGCTACAAGTATTTCTTAACTTTCATTGATGATTTCTCCAGACGCACTTGGGTATACTTCTTAAAACTCAAGAGTGAAGTATTTAACATGTTCTTGGCCTTTAAGGCCTTTGTTGAAAAACAATCTGGACATCAAATTCTTAAGCTAAGATCTGATAATAGCGGAGAATATGTTAAAAACACATTCATCAACTTTTGCACTGAGAATGGAATTCAAATGCAACATACTGTTCCATATTCTCCACAACAAAATGGTGTAGTTGAAAGGAAGAATCACACCTTAAAGGAAATGGCTAATTGTATGCTTCAATCTAAAGGACTTAGTCTTAATTATTGGGCAGAAGCAATTAACTGTGAAAATTGCATAGTAAATCGCACTCCTACTAAGGTTTTAAAGAATATCACTCCAGAAGAAGCATGGAGCTCAATCAAACCAGATGTAAGTCACTTTCGTGTTTTTGGAAGTGAAGCATGGGCCCATATTCCAGATGAGAAATATAAAGCTTTAGAACCTAAGAGTGAAAAATGTATTTTTTTTTGATATTCTTAAGATGTCAAAGGATATAGACTTATTCCACTTAAGTCCAAAAACGTTATCATTATAAGAGATGTAAAGTTTGCTGAAAATATATCGACCTGCGAGCCTAGTTCGACGGATGTGCCACCTCTCCCTATCTCTTCTACTTTTGAAAATATTTCTTCTTCAGATGATGAAAGCGAGGATGAAAATCCTCCCCCACCTTCTCAGGATCCTCCTTCAGCTCCTCAGCTTCCAAAATGGGTCCGTGCTACTCAGGATGCAGCAGGTGATCTTGCTAGTGATCCTACAGATCAGCAACGTACACGTTCTCAGTTCGAGAGAGCCTCTTCTTTACTGGCTCAAGCTTCAGTGAATTATGATCCTGACACCTTTGCAAAAGCTTCAGGCCATCCAGATTGGGAAGCAGCTATGAATGAAGAATATCATTCATTATTACCAAATGATACATGGGATCTTGTTCCTCTACCAAAGGGACGAAAACTTGTTAGATGCAAATGGGTTTACAGAACCAAGTATGGACCAGATGGGAAAGTTGATAAACATAAAGCTCGTCTTGTTGCTAAGGGTTTTTCACAGGTTGAAGGCATTGACTATACTGAAACCTTCTCCCCTGTTGCCAAAATGAACTCTATCTTCCTTGTTCTTTCCCTTGCTACCTCTTTCAAATGGGAAGTCCATCAGATGGATGTTAAATCTGCCTTCTTGCATGGGGACTTGCATGAAGAAATCTATATGGAACAACCTATTGGCTTTATACAAACAGAATCTAGCCTTGTATGTCGGCTTAAGAAATCCCTTTATGGTCTCAAGCAAGCTCCTTGAGCTTGGTATGCCAAAATGGATAACTTTCTTTTAGAAAATGGCTTTTCTAGGTGTCATTCTGACAATACTGTCTACACCAAGAAAGTGGGCAAGTCTCTTATCATTCTTGTTCTTTATGTTGATGATATTATCCTGACTGGTAGTGATCCCAACCTCATAAACCATGTGAAGTCTAGCCTTAAAAGGAAGTTTGAAATGACAGAATTAGGACACTTACATTATTTTCTTGGTCTTCAAGTCTTGCAATCCAAGGAAGGTATTTCCCTTTCCCAATCCAAGTATGCCTGTGATATTCTACGCCATTTTCACATGGAAGACTGTAAGCCAGCCCCTTCTCCCTTTCAGTCTGGAGTCAAACTTTCAGTCACTTGTACTTCTCCTGAATTTGATGCTACCTTATACAGTCAACTTGTATGAAAACTTTTGTATCTAACCCATACTCGTCCTGACCTTTCCTTTGTTGTTGGCCTTGTTGCTCGGTTTATGCAAAACCCACGTGAAAGTCATTGGAAAGAAGCTAAAAGAATACTTCGTTATGTTCGAGGTATAGTTCAGTTTGGGATTCATTACAGTGTCGAAGAATCTCCTCTATTGGTTGGTTTCACTGATTCTGATTGGGCTGGTGACCCTGATGATCGGAAGTCTACTGCAGGTTATGAGTTCACTCTTGGTTCAGGACCTATTACATGGGCTTGCAAGAAACAAGGTGCCATTTCTCTTTCTTCAGCAGAAGCAGAGTATCGTGGTGCCGTAGAAGCTAGTAAGGAAGCCTTGTGGCTTCGTCAGATCCTGTCAGAGTTTGGCTTTCAGCAGCAGCATCCGACTACACTTTGGTGTGATAATCAAAGTGCCATTCAAGTATGCAAAGATCCAGTCCAACATCAGCGCAGCAAACACATTGAACTGCACATGCACTTCATCAGAAAGCTCATTCATGACCATGTTCTTGAAGTGAAATATTGTTCAACAGATGATCAAGTTGCAGACATCTTTACAAAGGCTCTCACAGAGGTGAAGTTCACTAAACTTCGATTTATGGTTTGAGTTTAGGAAGTTGTCACTAAGGGGGGATAGGCTCTAGTGCCTCCTTCCTTCTCCTATTGTGTGATATTTGTAAATCCTTCAATCCTATCCCAAGTTGTTCTTAAGGGGGAATGTTAGGATATTCCAACACATAGGAAATAGTTAAGTACAACTTGGTCTAGTATAGAGTTAGGTAAAGTGTGTTTCTTTACTATGTACATTTTGTAACTTACAATCGACGGTCACGATATGTAGTGATCCGACTGTTCGTTCTCTCCTCGGTATTACCGACACTTGATCCGTGGCTTAACACCCGATTGGTCCATGATCTCTATTTAAAGAGCATGGAGGGTCATTTGTAGGTTAACCGTTCATGAGAGAAGCTTATGTAAATTTTCATTCTTTTATTAATAAATTGCCTGAAGTGGCCGCGTTGGCTCAGGCCGTGGACTGTTTCCCTCTTTGAGGGTTTTAACCACGTCAAAAGTACTGGTGTATTGATCTGCGATCTATTTGTGAGCGGTGTCCTTTGGTGTTCTTTCTGAGGAACTTACCCTGTAAATTCCTACAATTTCACCCCTGAGATACAATGTAGGCAGTTAACGACAACTGCTAGGTTTATAGACGTCAGAACACGTCTCTAGCCTAGACCTCAAAATGGTTTTCATTAAGTTCCAAATGCTCCTTAGATTAATTGAGTACATTTTAATGTTTATTTTCAATTATGTTTCAGTTTTGGGCTCAAAACGATGTCACCTGAATCCCCAAGATGTAGCTATATGAAAAAGGAAAATTTCCACTTCAATGAAATTTAGACTAATCAAGGGAAGAAACTCAATCAATAATGAATAATAAAAAAATGCATCAAACAACATGCCTTCCATTGACTTTCACTTTCGTCTTCCAAATGCAATGCCAAAAGTAAAAATGATTTTCACTTTTCACTATCCTAAATGCAAATTTTCGAAAGCAAAATAATTTTGACTTACTAAGATGCACTTATATGAATTATGCTTTTCTTTTCATTTTGAATGATTTGATGCACTTAATATAGTGTTTAGATTTCAGTCGCCAAAAAATGTGATCTATTTTCAATATGAATCTCAAAAAATAACTTTTCAATGCAACTAATCTAATGCATTTTCACGAAAAGTAAATTTTGAAAGACAAACTAAAACAAATGCAAAATGATGTTTTCAATGATTTCCACAGAAAACAACATTCAATCAATAAGAAAAACTATCATCTCAATGACACACTAACAAGCAGCAAGTGATGACCAATTGACTAGAAACCCTAGAACTCAATCAGATTTCACTTCATAGACAATGAGACAATTTTTTGCAAATTAATCAAGACAATAAATAAAAAACACTAACAAATTCAAGCTTACAAGATGGGAAAAGGCCTCAGGGGCCAAGAAACACTGGATTTTGACAGAGAAACCCTAAATTTTTGCCAATCGCAGGGATTATCACGGTTGTTAAGACTAAACAGGTGTTGAAAGTGGATAAGCATGATTGTTTTAATAAAAAACGCACTGGTAGTGTGACTGTCAGATCAAAAAGCACATTGGGCGAGGAAAAAAGGCAAAAAATAAAAAGAATTTCAGAGACACTTCTATTGTCACTCAAAATTTTCCTTAGAAGTTATCAGAAGAAGGAAGAAACTGAGGTAACCACAAACCAATATTTTAAGTATAGGTTCTAGCCAACCTACGACTCAGAGAGGGCTCTCTCTATATAATTTAGCTTTGTTTTTTATGGGATTTTAGGCTAGCTCTTTGTGTTTGTTGGATTTTGGTTTTGAATTGAAGGTTGGGTGGTGGAATTCTTGGAGCAGATGGATAAAGCTAGGTCTTCAAGCCATTGGGCTATGGAGTTAACAAATGGATAGCATAACTGGATCAATTCATTAAAGGGAATGTTCACAGGGCAAGCTAGCAAAGCAAAATGCAAATTTTTAGGTCTAATGGGTGAAGTAATTCTAACCAGGGTAAAAGGGCACTTAAGAATCCTTGGACCACGATCAGAATGAAGGACGAGGGATAATCATGAACAAAGGAAAATTAAGAATCCTTTGTTATATATCACTAGAGGTTACCTAAACTAAGGAGCAACCAAGGATTCCTTAATTTAGATTCGTGAAGAAAACATACAAAAATGCATAACAGTCAAGATAGAGTGCATTTAAGCAATTTCTGAAATATCATTCCATGTTATAACATTTCGATTTTAGAAATACACAAAAGATTATGGAAAAAACATAAGGAAAAACAACATTGAACATGAGAGAATACTTATTATATTTCGCTTTACACAAGAATCCTATAAAATATATGATCTTTATTCCTTGATCTAGCAAGCCAATCCAATCATTGAAATAATAGAATTTCTGATTTGGGAGAAAAAGTCTATAGAAATGTTTTGGAATCCACACCACATACTCCGAAATATGAAGTATATATACAAAAGTATTTACAAAATATCTCAAAACAACTTGATATTTAATCTAGGGAATATAAATATCTTCTTGCACGAAGATAGAGACAGATGTTGAACTGCTTCATGTTGTCCCTTTTATTGTGGTGGTGCTAGCTGTTACAGTTGAATTGGAGCCCTTTAAGTTGGCTGATATTTGTGGCATTTCTATGCTAGAATCTTCTTTACTTTCATCTTTCAACTGATACTTTTTGAACCCGCTACCCTGTTTTCACTTGTTTTACCTGGCTACCTTCATTTTTACTGTGCAGTAACTTTCTGATGTAAATTTATCACAATAAATCTATCATTTTTTCCCACCATTATGCATCAGGTAATTTTAAATTCACAATTCTCCAATAGATTTCACCAGCTTTAATATACTTTGCAAAATTTGGCTTAGTGAGGAACAAATGTTTCTCCTCATGCTCTAGGAAAAACAAGTTCCCAAATGTGTCATATAACACTTTTCCTATTGGCAGGGCTTTAATGGATGAAGAACTAGCTCATTCCTTAGCCAATTTTCTTAGTCTATCACCATAGTCCAGCTGGGTCATGAGTTTATCATTGATGACCATAGGACTGGGAAGAGCTTTCTCCCTCAAAATCTGGAACTTAGCCATGAATCTGTCAATGGCTACCTACATATTGTGGCACTTCTCTTCTAAGTTTAGCATAAGGTTCCTTTTGAAAAGAACCTTACTAATTTCTAAAATGGCCTTAGTCCTATCTTCTATGTTAAGCTCATGGAGCTCATATCTATTCTTGGTGTTTAGGAAGTGGATGAGTCCATTGGCATCCTCTATTTTATCCCCCAATTCTTCCTTTACTCTCTAGATAGCTTCAGTAGCTATCTTCACTAATTCTGTCTGCTCAAATATTACTTGGATTGATGGCCAAATATCATTGACAGAGTTAATGATATTGGCCCATAGAATTTCTTTGGTTTGTCCAAGTGGTTTCTGCAGTGTTAAATCCTTCTCTAGGATTTTGATTCTCTCACCCATTCTCTGGGCCTTTTGTGTTTCTTCTTTCTGCTTGAGTTGGGCAAGTTTGCAGTGAGTTTCCAAACTTGCCACCTTTTCCTTTAACCTTTTCAGCTCTGTAGCCTGGATAGACATATCTTCCATGGCTTTAACAAGTTATGTTGCTTTGTCTGCTGGTGCACCTACTGCTATAGTAGATTTTGTTATTACTGGCAATGTTGTGGCAGGTGGAGCTATGGGTGTCAGTGATGCTGCCGGTATAGAAGGAACTGTTGTGGAGACTGTAGGGATGATAGTTCTAGAAGTTGTGGCAAAGTCACTTTGCTTCGATTGAATTAAAGTGTCCAACTCCTTCTTTGTCTCCTTAAGTTGATCATTCAGCTTCAGGACCAAGTCCATGATCTCTTCATGTCCTTGTTGGGCTTCTAGGACTACTAATGTTTGTGGATGATGTAGCTGGGGTATCTTTAGTTGCTTATTAAGTGTAGCAATATCATCATTTTTCTTCTTAATCAGCTGCTCTATAGCTTTTATATCCTTGGAATCGTGTTCCAATTTAATTACTAATTCCTCTAAGGACTTGATTCTTGTATCCTTGTCCTGTGAGGAGGCCTTCTCCAACTGGAATTGTGCAGACATATTATTTAAGGAGTTCTGTAATTGGTGGGCAGCTATGGCCTTTCTTTTCAATTTGGAGTATATCATCTCCCCTTGCCAATACTTCAAAATCTACCTTTTTAAAATCTGATGTTGCTTTTGGCTACTAAGTGGTAGGCTTGATGAAAGTCATCTGCATTTTCCCCTCTTTGATAGGCTGACATTAGCCTTGTTTGATTGGTAGGGGTCATCTTCAGGTACTGGGCATATGTTTGGGCCTTAAGCCTCTCATTTCTGGCTTTGATCTCTTTATATCTTTCCTTGATATCTTGATCTTTGTTTGCAGGCATTCTAAACGAAGATACTTCAACACTGTGCTTCCTTAGCAACATCTGAGTTTGTGATGTGGAAGGCTCCTGCATACTTCCAGATGAAGTGGTGGGCCTACTTCTTTCATCATCTGTGTTTGTGACGTCAACTGAGTCTTCAGTGAGTTCTTGCTTAGAGGCTGGATTGGGCTTTTGCCTCTTGTTTGATTCCTGTTGTGAATCAGAGGTGGGCATTCCTAAATTGGAAGCCCCTTCTCTGTTTCTTTTTGGGATCTTCTCCACATTCTGAGGATTTTGCATGACTAGATGGGTACTTGTAGTAGTTTCTAGTCCTTCTTATGGTTTTATCCTTTCTTATCTCTCTGACCTGTCTGACTGCTCTGGCCTACTTGATTGTTCTAGCACTTGCAAGAAAGAACCCTCATCAAGTTGTTTTTCCATATGGATTAGAGCATTCTCTATGTCTATTCTGGTGTTGTCTTGATCAACTATGGTTCCTTCCACACATTCTGATTGGTTGGCATAGGCTTCAATCTCAGGTATCGGATGGTGAATGAAAGGTCCTAGCTTGACCTTTTGCCTCTTCTTGGAGATGAATTCCAAAGTGTCATATCTCCAAACAAAACTTCTTTGGAATTTCATGCTCTGTAATATTACATCTACTTCATGGCTTGCTTCCCTAGAGTTACATATGAATGGGCCTAGTTGGTATTTTATTTTGAAGTTGCCCTTCTTCTTAGCATTTATAAATTTTGTCTCATCTGCATTGATAATCTACCTGTAGTATTCTAAAGCAAACAACCTCATTGGGAGGTATCTTGGAAGCTTGCATGGTGCCAACTTGCAACCATAAATTATGATTTCGATATGGTTTTGGTAGAAGTACCTGTTAGAGTCGGTCTTGTAGCCCTCCATCAGCGATCAAAACTCTTTGCATTTGCATAGGTAGGTGTCTCATCAGTTTCAATTTTTGCATCCCATTAGGCATGCCATAACACTGATGGAGGAGCTGGTGTATTTGTACCCCTCTTGGCATTGCTGGATCAGGTCATTTCAGTCATTAAGCTCTTTCAAGCTTGTCTTGTCTTGTCTTGAGGTCAAATTCCTAGGTCTAGGGTTTTGGTCAAGTATGTTTACAAGGTCATGTTTCTGAAGGTCAATAAGTGCTCAGCAAGCCAGAGGGATGATTGTAAAGATGTTTCTTCGAAATTTTTTATCTTGTACAGTTAATTTTCACATTGGATTTAAAAACTTTGTTTTTAAAGCCAAGGTCATTTTTCAAATGTTTGTAAAAAGTGATGAAATTTCAAAAGACTTCAGCGGACAGCATGTAACCCTGGTCCCCTTGCCAAGATCCCTCAGATGATCTCCCTGCGAAAAGAATCAAGCCAAAGCACTAAATGAGTCAATTTCAGGACAAAGGTACCAAAAAGTCAGTTTTATAAAGTGTCAAAGAGAAACATTAGAAAGTGGGTTTGAGCATGAAATTTATTCAAATGAAGCTTATAAAGACCCAATCTCCCTCCTTTTACTCTCATTGTGCATCCAAGAAACTTGCAAGAGAGATTGGGCGAGCATCCAAGCGATTTTGAGTGAAAACTGGTCGAAATTGGGAGCAGGACAGGCGCGCGACCCGTCAGGCCAGGCGCGCGACCCGTCAGAGCTCAACCCGCAGTGTAATTTCATAACGGGCGCGACCCGTCAGAGCTCAACCCGTAGTGTAATTTCATAACGGGCGCGACCCGTCAGGCGCGCGCGACCCGTTGGGTGAGGCGCGCGACCCGTCAGCGACCTCCCTTCCAAACTCATTGCAAATTCGTTCAAGCACCCTCCAAATCATCAAATTGCTTGAGGTAGGTTCTCCAAACTTGGAAATGGTTGCTGGTTATGTTTAAAAGACATCATGAATGTGTTTAAAGATCAAATTGTGCAAGAGGAAGAGGCTCCATACGGCTGCAATGTTTGATTATTAAAATGTGCTAGGGTTTATTGCTGTTCATGTTTTTTCCCTTGTAATTATTTTCCTCTTTCCCCTTTTCACTTCCCTTGTATTTCCATGTAATTTCCCCTTGCTAAATTGTAAAATAAATACAAACCCTACCCCTCTCCCTAAACACTAAAAAACTCAAACCCTAACCCTACCTCTCCATATGCCCATGTAAACACATGAATTTGATGATGCATGTGCAGTGATGTTTGCAGTGTTTTTCCCTAAATTCCCTGTTGTATACATGTATTCCCATTTTCCTTGTAAAAATGTCCCTCCCCTAACATTTCCCTCATGTTCCTTGTCCCCTTGAAATAGCATATAAATCAACTTTTTACAGGCAGAAACAGTAGCACAGTTTGTCCACTTTGCTCCTTAAACAATGTCAGAAACCAAAACCTATGAGCAAAGTGATGACCAGTCATCAGCTTCAGAGATTGAGGTACAGAGGAGGCCTCATAAGGGTGGAAAGGGTGGTCATCATAGGAGAGAGGAGCCCACCTCTTTAGCAGATTTACAGGCCTGTCCTATGGCAGTCACATGTTTCCAGTATATGTCTTGCTATGAGTTTTGTGAGAGGATCTCTCGGATTCAGCACCACAGAGAGTTGGCTCGCCTATTTGTTTTACACTTGCATGATGGACATGTCAACCTTGCCGGGGTGAACTTTACATTGACACCCGAGGTGATCTCACATGCCACAGGGATACCTAATGTTGGGGAGGTGTGGAATAAACGCAAGGTGTTGGACAGTGTTCACTTTGAGCCTTTTGTTAGACCAGCATCCATGAGACACTTGACAGGTGTGTTTCCCTTCAGATTTCTCAGGAGTGAGTATGCTCCCATGATGAGGCTCATCATGCACTATTTTACCTGTGAGGGCAGATTTTCACAGATATATTCGTACCATATTCGCCTATTGATGCACTTCACACGGGTACGGATGATGAACATCCCTGTTTTCTTCTATCAGAACATTCAGAGGATGGTGTCCATGTTGCAGAGGAAGAGCCCGGCACAGCAGTATAGGAGCCTTTACCATTATGGTTTGATTCAGCTTGTAGTACTACATCAGTTGGCTCAGCAGGGCATCTCATGGGAGGAGTTCATTTCTCGTGAGTTTTTCACAGCACCACCCTCGCCACATCATGAGGTTTTTCACGAGGAGGGAGGACCATCACAGCAGCATGACATCCCCGTCACTAGACATGTCAGCTCCTCACCTTTGGTTACCTATCAGAAAGGCCCGAGGGCCTTATTTGCAGTAGCTCGGCGAGTACTATCTCCACAGCAGGTGGAAGGGGTCTCGCCTTCATCATCAGCTCAGCGAGTGTTATCTCCACATCAGGTGGAAGGGGCCTCGCTCTCTTCAGCAGCACAGGCAGCACAGAGGGGCAAGCAGCCCATGATTGATGAGGGGCCATCAGGAGTTCCAGATATAGAGCTTGTTGATCTTGAGGTCAGTTCTCCGAGCCAAGAGGCAAAGGAGATCATTCAGCACCTTAGAGCTGAAAATGAGGTATTGAAAAAGGGACTAGAAGGTGCACAATGGAAAATCTCATACCTGGAGTAGCGCAACAAACAGTTGGAGGATGAGAAACTTCTTGATGAGTTTTGGAGCATTCGTAGTGACCGAATCTTGAACCGAAGAAGGCCCGGTGATCTAGTGCCAATGCAGCGGGAGACCATGCTTATCCGGGTCAATGCACACTTGGAGAGGCTGTTGGATAAGGCCAACCACGATAAAAGTTGCTAAGAAACATGAAGAACCATTATTGGGCACGGATGCATGTGTGCAAAGAAAAAATGAAGGTGCTTCAAAGGCGGTTGGCGAAGGCACTAAAACGGAGAGAGAGGCATGATCCCCTCCACATATTGGCCGAGGCTTCACTGAAGGATCAAGGCACTAAATAGCCTAGCCACAGCACAAATCCCAAGAAATTTTGAGCATTTTGGGTAAATTTTGGTTTTTTTAGGCAATTTGCAGGTTTTTCCCATTAACGGGTCTCACCCCCCGCGCGACCCTTCATCATGGCAACTCCATTTGGAAAAAACTCAGCATTTCTAGATTTTTCATGCAAAGTTACACATGCTCATGAATGGACTTGAGATTTTGTGAAGTTTTGGGCCTCCAGAAAGTCAAAAAACTAGCAAAAAATGACTTTCTGCCACTTTTTTGAATTGCAGAAAACAGTCTTGGGAGATTTGATTTTTGATAGGGCAAATGAACTCCAAATTCAAAAATTCTAGTTGTGTTGGAAAGTAGACTCACATACCTTTCCAACAAGCCTACTCTTGCCCAATTTGGACACCTTAAAGTGCCCCAAAAGTGGCTTCAAAGGCGCGCGACCCGTCAGGCAGATTTTTCCAAAATGCACTGTACAGCTCAGAAAAACGCAGTTTGACCCAGTTTGACTTTTTGGGCTGGATTATGATACTCTTTGATGTAATTATTGTACTTTTATGACACTTTTACTCTTATGTAACTCTTCTAGAAGATTCATTCATGAAAAGGGTGAAAATTAAATGAATGAATTGGTTTCCTAGCTTATAGAGGCAAGTTGTTTTGACTGCCTAGTTTGTAGTGCTTAGTTTAGAAGTGGTTGAAACAGCTCCTAGGATAGTGAGCTCGACCCATGGAGGCAGGGAAAGAGGTTAGGTCATCTATATTATATAATTTCTTGCTCATTTTCATGGTTGGACTCTTGAGGGAGAAGCTATCATTGTATTATTCACTGTATCTCTGCAATTTTTGGCTAAGGAAGACCAGGGTTTTGCAGTCCTCTTTGGGATTCTTGTGGACACATGTGTTGATGGTGTGTTTCTCTTTGTACTTGTAAGTGTGTTATGTGAATCATTTCCTTACTTTTCCTTCTGCACATTAGGCAAATGAAGTGTTAAAGTAGAACTCATGACTGTCATGCTCTGCTTTTAAGTTTGCTTAATATCAATGTTTTCTACTGTCTAAAGAGAATTCAAAGTTATTGTTTGCTCTCTTTGGCTCCTCACCTGTCATTCCTGATCATCCACCTCTATCAAAGGCATCAATATTGTCTCTTACCTTGCCCCAAAGAACCCCCTGCAGAAACTGTGTCCAATCCCCGCACCCAAAATTGCCATTTCCCCAATTTGCCACCAAAAACCCAAAAAACCCCAAATCAACCCTTTTGATCAGTTTACTAGCCTAATATCAGTGTTACCTTATTGGTCATCTCATCTATTGAAGATTTTACCGAGATAGACTGGAGAGAGCCTTCTCCTGCCCCGTAGGGCTAGCTACGAGGCTAAATGGTTTGATGTTGCCTTGAGGTTTACCTTTCTCAGCCTGAGGTGAAATTTCAAGCGCTAACATACTGGCGACCATACTGGGGACAACAAATTGTTTGCTCATTGATATGTTTAATTCATAAGCTTAGACGGAGTCTGAAGATACGCCAGGTAGCCTTCGAAAACGTTCTTGTTTTACATCAGCGTAAGTAGATAAACGCTGCTTCAGTCGACCTCCCTGAGCTAGTGAATGTAACACTTCATTTGCAATTTACCCCAGTACGTGTATCAAGTTCAGATCTGATTGTTGATGGTGGACCACGATCAGACACTTGAAAGGCTGAAATCATTCACCTGGCGACTCCTTTCACTGAAGAATCCAGCAACTTGTGCTTCATGGTGACTTCACTGTAGAGAGATCAGTAGCTTTGAGATTTCTCAATATGGATCAGATTGCAAGAAGACATGCTCCCTTGAGCCGAGATCACATTCCAGGTTTTCCGAATAAGATGCCTAAGGTAGATTGGTCAAGGAATCTGCCCACATTTAACGCTGATGGTAAGAAGGATGCTGCTTTACATCTGATTAGATTTCATATGCATATTCGCAAGTTAAAGATCAATTTTCCTGAGGACTGTTTGATGAAAATGTTTATGGCTACTCTGGAAGATGAAGCCCGATCCTGGTATGAAAGTTTGCCATCTGCTTCAATTTATTGTTTAAGGGATTTTCATACCGTGTTCTTTGAAAAGTATAAAGAATCATATCCATCTTTGATTTTAGTTCAGAACTGTTGTAGCCATGTACATAATTTTATTGAAAGCCTAGAGAAGTTTTATGAAGATGATAATTTCATGGACGAAGAGATCATGGAAGCCCTGTATGAAAATCCATTTCAACAGCATAGAGAAAACTTAGAGGATACTTGTCCAGATGATCAGGATATTTTGCAGCAGAATCAAGATCAGCAGGTTGAAGATGGTCATATGGCTGTAATTGATGAAAGAGAAGAGCTTGTTTCAGATCTGCCCACAGAAGAAGACAACATGCAGATTGAAGAATGTGATAATGTTAGGACAGCTACTTCAGTTCTAGATTCAGATTGTGATGACCAAGCATACCTTGTGCTGAATCCTGAAAAGGAGAGTTTTGTTGTTGAGATCATAGACAAAGTTTTTGATCCAAATGTTCTTATGCCATCAGAACAGAGCCTGCATGAGGAGGTAATTCAGCCAGCTCATGAACAACAAGATGAGATCTTTGTTCAAGTAAGTGAAAAATCTTCTTTCAATCATAAATTGGATAGTTTGATTGCCATGTCATATGAAGATGATCAACAATGTTTCCAAGTTTCAGAAGATCAGGACTGTCATTCAGATTTTTCATGTTTTGAAATGTTATTTCAAGAAGACAAGACTTGTTTGAGCAAAGGGAAATAGAAAGTCTTATCTCCTTTGTCTGAAGAGGAGATAGATCAGCTTTTGAAAGGTCTTGTTACAGCCCAAGCTACAACAGATTTGCAATGCACACATAGTCAGGAAAGTGTTGGGGAAACTTCTTCCTCTGTTGAAGAAGATGATTGTCTTGTAGATCAGCAAACAGATAATGTTTTCCTTCACAAAGATGATAATCCGGCTGTCATATCATATGAAGATCACCTACCATATTGTCTGACTACCGAAGATCATAGCATACAGGATTACCTTTCAGATTCTTCATATGTTTCATGTGCTGAAATGCTTTTCCAAGAAGAGATCTGCTCATCCATTTGTTCGGAGTTTTTTGAAGCTTATGAGCATACTTTTACCGAAGCACATGATGAAGGTAGATCAGAATTTGAAGCAAAAGACACCTTGTTCTTTCAGCAGGAGGTGGCAGTGGCAAATCTTTATGTTTTTCACGATCCTCTAGCAAGTTTGTTGCAGCCAGCAGTGATAGTGTTTATTGTTGTGTTCAGTGATGAAGGAGATCATGGTCAGCTATGTTTTTGGATGCCCAGTTACCAGTATCTATTGTTGATCATGAGATCTGATTGGGAGAATCAGTCAAGAAGGCATCTGCTTGATTGGTTGCATTGGCATTATGATATAGTTTGATGGTATGTTGTCTTGTAACCTAGGCGGTTATATACTACCATCAAGTTTTAAACTTTAAGTTCAGGTCTTGAGTTAGTTTGTTAGAGTCAAGTTTTTTCCATCATTTCAATTTGTCATCGAATCAGTTTGAAGTCAAGTTTTCAGTCAATTTTTCAGTCAATAAATGTGTCAAGGTCTTTGTTGGTTGTTGGAATAATGACTCCATCGCCCAATGGTTGAAAGCAATGGTCTTCTCTCCCAGAGGTCTAAGGTTCTTGGTACCTCCAAGGAGCTACCATCCCCATTGGAGCCAATGTTAGAGTCGGTCTTGTAGCCCTCCATCAGCGATCAAAACTCTTTGCATTTGCATAGGTAGGTGTCTCATCAGTGTCAATTTTTGCATCCCATTAGGCATGCCATAACCCTGATGGAGGAGCTGGTGTATTTGTACCCCTCTTGGCATTGCTGGATCAGGTCATTTTAGTCATTAAGCTCTTTCAAGCTTGTCTTGTCTTGTCTTGAGGTCAAATTCCTAGGTCTAGGGTTTTGGTCAAGTATGTTTACAAGGTCATGTTTCTGAAGGTCAATACGTGCTCAGCAAGCCAGAGGGATGATTGTAAAGATGTTTCTTCGAAATTTTTTATCTTGTACAGTTAATTTTCACCTTGGATTTAAAAACTCTGTTTTTAAAGCCAAGGTCATTTTTCAAATGTTTGTAAAAAGTGATGAAATTTCAAAAGACTTCAGCGGATAGCATGTAACCGTGGTCCCCTTGCCAAGATCCCTCAGATGATCTCCCTGCAAAAAGAATCAAGCCAAAGCACTAAATGAGTCAATTTCAGGACAAAGGAAACCAAAAAGTCAGTTTTATAAAGTGTCAAAGAGAAACATTAGAAAGTGGGTTTGAGCATGAAATTTATTCAAATGAAGCCTATAAAGACCCAATCTCCCTCCTTTTACTCTCATTGTGCATCCAAGACACTTGCAAGAGAGATTGGGCGAGCATCCAAGCGATTTTGAGTGAAAACTGGTTGAAATTGGCAGCAGGACAGGCGCGCGACCCGTCAAGCCAGGCGCGCGACCCGTCAGGCCAGGTGCGCGACCCGTTGGGTGAGGCGCGCGACCCGTCAGCGACCTCCCTTCCAAACTCATTGCAAATTCGTTCAAGCACCCTCCAAATCATCAAATTGCTTGAGGTAGGTTCTCCAAACTTGGAAATGGTTGCTGGTTATGTTTAAAAGACATCATGAATGTGTTTAAAGATCAAATTGTGCAAGAGGAAGAGGCTCCATACGGTTGCAATGTTTGATTATTAAAATGTGCTAGGGTTTATTGTTGTTCATGTTTTTTCCCTTGTAATTATTTTCCTCTTTCCCCTTTTCACTTCTCTTGTATTTCCATGTAATTTCCCCTTGCTAAATTGTAAAATAAATACAAACCCTACCCCTCTCCCTAAACACTAAAAAACTCAAACCCTAACCCTACCTCTCCATATGCCCATGTAAACACATGAATTTGATGATGCATGTGCAGTGACGTTTGCAGTGTTTTTCCCTAAATTCCCTGTTGTATACATGTATTCCCATTTTCCTTGTAAAAATGTCCCTCCCCTAACATTTCCCTCATGTTCCTTGTCCCCTTGAAACATCATATAAATCAACTTTTTACAGGCAGAAACAGCAGCACAGTTTGTCCACTTTGCTCCTTAAACAATGTCAGAAACCGAAACCTATGAGCAAAGTGATGACCAGTCATCAGCTTCAGAGATTGAGGTACAGAGGAGGCCTCATAAGGGTGGAAAGGGTGGTCATCATAGGCGAGAGGAGCCCACCTCTTTAGCAGATTTACAGGCCTGTCCTATGGCAGTCACATGTTTCCAGTATATGTCTTGCTATGAGTTTTGTGAGAGGATCTCTCGGATTCAGCACCACAGAGAGTTGGCTCGCCTATTTGTTTTACACTTGCATGATGGACATGTCAACCTTACCCGGGTGAACTTTACATTGACACCCGAGGTGATCTCACATGCCACAGGGATACCTAATGTTGGGGAAGTGTGGAATAAACGCAAGGTGTTGGACAGTGTTCACTTTGAGCCTTTTGTTAGACCAGCATCCATGAGACACTTGACAGGTGTGTTTCCCTTCAGATTTCTCAGGAGTGAGTAAGCTCCCATGATGAGGCTCATCATGCACTATTTTACCTGTGAGGGCAGATTTTCACAGATATATTCGTACCATATTCGCCTATTGATGCACTTCACATGGGTACGGATGATGAACATCCCTGTTTTCTTCTATCAGAACATTCAGAGGATGGTGTCCATGTTGCAGAGGAATAGCCCGGTACAGCATTATAGGAGCCTTTACCATTATGGTTTGATTCAGCTTGTAGTACTACATCAGTTGGCTCAGCAGGGCATCTCATGGGAGGAGTTCATTTCTCGTGAGTTTTTCACAGCACCACCCTCGCCACATCATGAGGTTGTTCACGAGGAGGGAGGACCATCACATCAGCATGACATCCCCGTCACTAGACATGTCAGCTCCTCACCTTTGGTTACCTATCACAAAGGCCCGAGGGCCTTATTTGCAGCAGCTCGGCGAGTACTATCTCCACAGCAGGTGGAAGGGGTCTCGCCTTCATCATCAGCTCAGCGAGTGTTATCTCCACATCAGGTGGAAGGGTCCTCGCTCTCTTCAGCAGCACAGGCAGCACAGAGGGGCAAGCAGCCCATGATTGATGAGGGGCCATCAGGAGTTCCAGATATAGAGCTTGTTGATCTTGAGGTCAGTTCTCCGAGCCAAGAGGCAAAGGAGATCATTCAGCACCTTAGAGCTGAAAATGAGGTATTGAAAAAGGGACTAGAAGGTGCACAATGGACAATCTCATACCTGGAGCAGCGCAACAAACAGTTGGAGGATGAGAAACTTCTTGATGAGTTGTGGAGCATTCGTAGTGACCGAATCTTGAACCGAAGAAGGCCCGATGATCTAGTGCCAATGCAGCGGGAGACCATGCTTATCCGGGTCAATGCACACTTGGAGAGGCTGTTGGCTAAGGCCAACCATGATAAAAGTTGCTAAGAAACATGAAGAACCATTATTGGGCACGGATGCACGTGTGCAAAGCAAAAATGAAGGTGCTTAAAAGGCGGTTGGCGAAGGCACTAAAACGGAGAGAGAGGCCCGATCCCCTCCACATATTGGCCAAGGCTTCACTGAAGGATCAAGGCACTAAATAGCCTAGCCACAACACAAATCCCAAGAAATTTTGAGCATTTTGGGTAAATTTTGGTTTTTTTAGGCAATTTGCAAGTTTTTCCCATTAACGGGTCTCACCCCCCGCGCGACCCTTCATCATGGCAACTCCCTTTGGAAAAAACTCAGTATTTCCAGATTTTTCATGCAAAGTTACACATGCTCATGGATGGACTTGAGATTTGGTGAAGTTTTGGGCCTCCAGAAAGTCAAAAAACTAGCAAAAAATGACTTTCTGCCACTTTTTTGAATTGCAGAAAACAGTCTTGGGAGATTTGATTTTTGACAGGGCAAATGAACTCCAAATTCAACAATTCCAGTTGGGTTGGAAAGTAGACTCATAGACCTTTCCAACACGCCTACTCTTGCCCAATTTGGACACCTTAAAGTGCCCCAAAAGTGGCTCCAAAGGCGCGCGACCCGTCAGGCAGATTTTTCCAAAATGCACTGTACAGCTCAGAAAAACGCAGTTTGACTTTTTGGGCTGGATTATGATCCTCTTTGATGTAATTATTGTACTTTTATGACACTTTTACTCTTATGTAAATCTTCTAGAAGATTCGTTCATGAAAAGGGTGAAAATTAAATGAATGAATTGGTTTCTTAGCTTATAGAGGCAAGTTGTTTTGACTGCCTAGTTTGTAGTGCTTAGTTTAGAAGTGGTTGAAACAGCTCCTAGGATAGTGAGCTCGACCCATGGAGGCAGGGAAAGAGGTTAGATCATCTATATTATGTACTTTCTTGCTCATTTTCATGGTTGGACTCTTGAGGGAGAAGCTATCATTGTATTATTCATTGTATCTCTGCAATTTTTGGCTAAGGAAGACTAGGGTTTTGCAGTCCTCTTTGGGATTCTTGTGGACACATGTGTTGATGGTGTGTTTCTCTTTGTACTTTTAAGTGTGTTATGTGAATCATTTCCTTACTTTTCCTTCTGCACATTAGGCAAATGAAGTGTTAAAGTAGAACTCATGACTGTCATGCTCTGCTTTTAAGTTTGCTTAATATCAATGTTTTCTACTGTCTAAAGAGAATTCAAAGTTATTGTTTGCTCTCTTTGGCTCCTCACCTGTCATTCCTGATCATCCACCTCTATCAAAGGCATCAATATTGTCTCCTACCTTGCCCCAAAGAACCCCCTGCAGAAACTATGTCCAATCCCCGCACCCAAAATTGCCATTTCCCCAATTTGCCACCAAAAACCCAAAAAACCCCAAATCAACCCTTTTGATCAGTTTACTAGCCTAATATCAGTGTTACCTTATTGGTCATCTCATCTATTGAAGATTTTACCGAGATAGACCGAAGAGAGCCTTCTCTTGCCCCGTAGGGCTAGCTACGAGGCTAAATGGTTTGATGTTGCCTTGAGGTTTACCTTTCTCAGCCTGAGGTGAAATTTCAAGCGCTAACAGTACCAACCACCCACCTTGGTCTACATTGACAATTGAAGGACCCTGTTAATGTCTGAACTAATTCTTGGAGGAGGGCTTCATGTTAACATTGTCATGATTGGATGTACAAATAAGTCAATGAAGTCAGCATATGAATATGGGGACTGAAATTTGTGGATTAATGGGGTCTAAAACATGACTGATCTGGGGTGACCTTTTGTGTCAGGTTTTTGAAGGGTGATTAGGAATTTGTCTGACTGGTAATATAGAAAAAGGTGATACAAAACAGAGGAGTATTTGAAGACTCTTTCATTGTTCATTCCGAGAAACTGGTCATGCATCCTATCGGCTATAAACTGGGCATAGTCATAGATAATAGCAGGAGGCTGCCCTAGAGTGTAGATGGACATGAAAGCTAAGACAATCTCATCAATATATTCACTGGTGGTATAACCTAGGGCACTGGATATCATGGCCACAATATTCCTCCCCCATGGGGAGAAAATGGTAGCTACATATGGAGGAGGATCCTTTGGGATGTGTTTTTTTTCTCTTATGAAAGTTTGGAACATCTCTGCCAATTTTGCAGTGGTACATTTAGGAAACTGATCTAATAAGACTCCAATTGAAAGAGGAGTCAAGTTTTTCCCAGGTTGGAGTTGTAACATTTCATTTATGGATTCTACAGTGATAGTGAAAAGTATGGCCTGGTTAGGGGACATGACTTCTCTTTGACTTGGAATATAGTGGGCATGGCAGTAATGTACAATTTCTGGGAAAATGTGGACTTGGGGGAATTGGTACTTAGGCAAATTGGACTCCCAAAGACCAATTTCATCAACATGGTTCAAGTATTTATCCCTACTTTGGCAGTACATTTTGAGTGGGGATTCTTGGACAGAGGTGTCCTTTATATGGAAATCTTTATCAGTTAGTGGGAGGTGGTCCAGGTCTAAATGGGGTGTAGAGATGGGTCTCTATCCATAGTAATTGGGGCAACCATTCTCAGTTCTTGTGGATTTGAGTATGAGAGATGTAATTTGTAGTGTTTTTAGGGCAATGAAGTTCAACATGGAGTAGGCTTGAGTTATTGAGTATCTTTAATTATTTTTAACTTAACTAAGAACACTCAACAACTAGTTTCTTTGAAATTGACAGGGTATTTGGTGAATTCCGGTTTAAATACCTGGAACTGGAGTGAAATGGTTTTAAGTAGCGTGACTGGCGACTCCAAGTGGTCGAAGGGGCTCTGTATAGGTTGCAAGGCTGACTCGGTGGTCTGCAACGTATTTGGAGTGCAATTGTGCGTAGGTTGACGACTTCGACGTTTGCAGGTGTCGTGCATGCATATAGAGGCTTGCAGATGAAAATTGAGCAGAAACAAACAATTTGTGGTTTTTTTCACTTTTATACGAAAAAATTTAGTTTTGGCGGGTATGGGGTGAACAGTGGTTAATTTATCGTGTAGCGAGAGGGCAGTAAACGGTTTATTTCGCATTGCTTTTGGGTTCTTGGTGGTATTTGGGAGGGGCCAGCCAATTCCATTCATCGGATGACACGTAGCATCGGGGGCTGGGGGAAAAACCACTTTATCGGGTGGGTAAAGGACGGACATCAGGTTGGCCCGATATGGACAAGGGTCGTTGGATGAAGAGGGAGACGATCGCATGGTGATTAAGCGAGGAAGCTATACAGAGGCTAGCGGGGGTCCGACGGGCACTTAATTACGATGGTTTCAGGGGTTAATGATGGTTTAAAGTGTGATTAGGCCATGAGGGTAATTAACGAAGGATTAAAGGGGAATTTTTTAACTTTGATTGCAGATCGACTAGTTAAAGGTTTTGGTCAGGGTTTAGGTGAAAATCATAGTTTATAATTAAACTAGGGTGTAGGGTTAATTAACACGTAGTAGTTAAATATATACATGAAAATGGGTTTTTATCGGGATTTAATATTATAAAGTTAGTAATTAATATGAAAAATGAACGAAAAAGGGAAAAACATTAAGCAACTGCTTTTTTGTGAATCACATGTCTTTCACATATTTACATTAATACTTAGGGTAAAGAATTTTTGTGGGTTTTTGATATGAAAAGTGTTTTATGTGGGGGTAAAATGCTTTCTAAGGCAAAAGTGTTTTAACCTTATGAAAAGGAGTATTATTAGGAAAATGAATGAACTGAAGGAGGAAATGAATTTTTATGAGCGGAATCCAATACTTGATATCCATAAGTCATTGAGCCGAGGGTCCAGTCCTTCCAAAAGTCAGAGAAATGCTCTGAGCCTCTTTGACTTAAAGGCTTTAGGTACTTTGAACTTTATTATGGGAAATTAGTTAAGTAAAAAGGTGAAATGAATGGGGGGAGTTAATTAATTGACTTTGAAATCCATTTGCATTCTTGATTTTCCATTCATATATGGAACATATGATGAAAATGATAAATATGCTTTTTGTATAATCAATCATCATACTTCTGCAACCTTTCTTATACTTACCTATCTACTTTTCCCTACCATTTTTTCTTCACTTTAATAAGGTGCACTTAAGCTTGCAAACCCTTATCAAATATTTTTCTTTTTCTTTACACTGACAAACTATCTAAATCTAACCTTATTTCATCCAAGGGCTCAGATTAAATAGTTGAGCTCCTTTTATTTACTCTACTATCTAATTATCTGCCAAGGTTACACTGTTTGGTCAGATTTTTATTCTCTATCTATAGACATAGAATTGAAAACATGAACTAGCCAAGTTTAAACATTTTGACTATCATGGATTGTGGCAAGGGTCACAAACTGCACACAATCATTTATTATGCATAAAATTAAATAGGAGTGGCATTTTGACTTGCTCACTTTCATGGTCTTTTTTTCTTTTCTTGGGGTTCATATTTTTCATCTTTTTTGACCTTTTTTGTTCTTTTTGTCCTTTGATTATTTTTTAGGACATATCCTCTTTACATTTTTTAGTTTTTTGAATATGGAAAACAATTGTAAAAAGCAAAGGTATATACAATATTACAAGGTTTAATCTCAGTCATTCAAAATTATGACTCCTATTGGTATAGGAACCTAACTGTGGCTCCACTTGGGGATGGCATTTCTTGGTGAAATGTCGAGAACTTTGTAGATCAGTAGCCTTGTGAATTGTTGTGATATTACCCTGCAACATTTCCCCTTTATGTTTCTGCATTATTATTATTTATGATAGTAAAACCTTTAAAGCTTAGGGCCTTCTGTACGGGCTTCAACTTTACAAATCACCATCCAATCAACTCTAGATTTTTGAAAATAAAGTATGTACAAATGAGAAGTGAAATTAGTAGCTAGGTTCAATATAGTGTTTGAGCATTCGACCATTCACTGGTCCACCTTATGCTTCTGTGCCATCTATTTCTCTTAGGAAGAAAACATTGTTACCTCTGAAAGCATAAATGACATATGGGCTTTTCCAAAGGAAATCAAATTTTCCATGTTTACCTTTATCTTCCCTCCTTGAGTCCCATTTTAGTACTTTTTCCCCAAGGTAGAAATCCTCAGCCTTGGTTCTTTTATCAAAAATATTCTTGATCCTTTCTTGCACAACCTGAGACTTGATGTACACTTCTTCCGTGGTTTGTTGTAAATGAATTGTTTGGTTGATTCTTCTTTGGATGTCATTTGGTTCAACCTGCAACTCTTGGAGTGGCTTCATCACTGGTGTTCCCAAGGAAGATGGAAAAACAACTTCCATTCCATAAACTAATTGGTAGGGAGAAGTACCAATTGATTTCTTTGTGGTTAGTCTGTTTGCGCACAAGGCATTTACTAGTTTTTTAATCCAAGTTTTCTTGCTATCCTCTAACAACCTTTTGATGATATTTACCAGACTTTTGTTTGAGGATTCTGCTAGTCCATTTCCTTGAGGGTAATAAGTTGTGGAATGGCCCAGGGTTATATGATACTTATTATAGAAATCTACCATTCTTCTGGACTTGAAAGCTGCTGCATTATCAGTGACGATCTTGGTTGGGCATCCAAATCTTGATAGAATGTTGGCCTCAAAGAAGGTTATGATAACAATGTCAGTGGATTGCCTTGAAGGTACGACTTCTATCCATTTCGTAAAATATTCTATGGCAGTGAGGATCCATTTGTGTTGGGTAGAGGAAGGTGGGTGGATTTCACCAATGAAGTCTAAACCCCATTGTTGAAAAGGTGCTTCAGCAGAGATTGGTTTTAGGGGTAAAGGTAGAAGTTTTTTCTTTCCTTCGAAAATTTGACATTATGACAGGAGGTCACATATTTCTTTACATCAGAAAATAAAGTAGGCCAATAGAAAGCGGCTCTAAGGATTTTGTTAGCAGTGGTTTTCCAGTAAAGATGTCCTCCAGAGTCACCTGCATGAAACTCTTGTAACACTTTGTCAGATTCTTCTTTCAATAAATAGTTGAGAAGAATACCTTCATGATTCCTCCAAAACAAAGCATTATCTACTATGAAAAATTTTAAGGATTTCATTTTTAAAAACCTGCTTTTGGTCCTGGATAATTCAAGAGGAGCTTGTAGATTTAGCAAAACATATAAGATGTCATCATACCATGGTGATTCAATAAAAGCATAGATGATTGGTGGAGTCGCCATCTCCTCTTCATTATCCATTTCTGCAATAAAATTTATATCTAAGGCCTGACAGTTCGATTCAGCCATGAGCTTGGCTAAACCTTGGCCTTTGATTAACTTTTTTGGTTTGATTTCTATGTCATATTCCAAAATATTAGCAATCCACTTCCCTCTCTTTCCATCTGGACCTTCCTGAGTTAGGATGTCCTTGACTACTGAATTAGGGACATAGGCTACTATATAAGAATATAAAATGTAAACCCTGAAATCCTTAATAGCTTTGACCAAAGCAAAGGCTTGCTTTTCCATTATGTTGTATTTTAAGGGGGGCTCCCTCAAGGCTTTGCTAAAAAAGGAAATAGGTTGTTCATAACCCTGATCATTTTTCTACAGTAGAATTGTAGCAATTGTATGTTCCGAAGCAAAGGAAAATAAAATGAAATCTCTGTCAAATTTTGGACTGATCAAAACTGGTGTTTTACTCAAGGATAGTTTAATGTCTTCAAAGGATTTCTTAGCTTCAACAGTCCATTTTATGGTCGAATATTTTTTCAACATATTGTTTAATGATCTAATTAATTCTACTAGATTAGAAATAAATCTCCTAAGAAAGTTAATTTTCCCTAAAAAGGCTTGTAATTCCATAATGTTCCTAGGATGTTGTATATGTAAGATGGCTTCTATTCTTGCAGGATCTATTCAGATACCATCTTTAGAAATTATATGACCTAATAACTTTCCCTCTTCTAACCCAAACAAATATTTCTTGGGGTTCAAAGAAATTCCATACTTCCCACATTTAATGAAAACCTGTCTTAGGTGATCTAAGTGTTGATTATCAGATTTTGAGAATACAGTGATGTCATCCAAATATATTACTAGGAAGTCATGAATTTCCTTGGCAAAATCTATGTCCATAGCCCTTTGGAAAGTGGCTCCTGCATTCATTAGTCCAAAAGACATCTTCACATACATGAATGTGCCCCAAGGAGTAGTAAAGACAATTTTGACTTGGTCATCCGTAAGATCTGATTGTAACTAGAAAACCCATCCAATAATGAGATTTTGGTTGACCCAACTACCCTTTGTAAAATATAATCCATTTTAGGGAGAGGGTAATTTTCTTTAAGTGAAACTTTTTTAAGGTTTCTAAGATTTACATAGAGTTTGATCTCATTGGTTTTCTTCCTTGTTGGCACCAAATTTGAAACCCAATCAGAAAATCTGATTGGTGTTATTATCTTGACATCATACATTCTCTGGATTTGCTTTTCAATAGAAGGTAATAGGATGGGATTAATCTTCCTAAGATTTTGTCTGAAAGGTTTCTGGTTTTCTTTTATGGGGATTGTGTGTTGTATGATGTTGGTGTGATAGGACTTGATGTCCTCATAACTCCAAGCAAAGACATATTGGAATTCTTTTAATAATTCAATATATTTCAATTTTTCGGTTGGAGGTAATGATTTCGAATGTTTGATTATTTTTGGATTTTCCTTAGTGCATATATTACACTCCTCTATATCAGATTTTAAGGGTTCCATTTTTGGTTTTCTAGGAACATCGTTTGAGTCAAAAAAATCTTCCAAAGGGGTTAATCCTTTAGGCAAAAAGTTGTCTTTCAGATTAATGACTTCAGTATCTTCGTTAATCATCTCATCAATCTCAATCTCCTTTAGGTTTTCTACATCCGATCTTGTAAATTTAGTGGGATGAAATCTATCTATCTCTTCACCTTCTATTTCATTAATTTCTATTTCATCTTTAAAGTTAGGATCTATTGTTATGTCAGTGTCTATATTTCTATTTACAAATTCTTCTTCTAAGGTTAAAAAATTGTTTATCTATTTTTCATTAGCAAATACTTGGCAGTTTTTCAAGTTATCTGAGATAGAAGGTTTGTGCCTGACCTCAACAGTATACTGATGGTTAGGTTGAAATGGTAACTTACAAGTGCTGGCAAACATTGCTAAACTATGAGCCTGCATATTATGTTTCCTTGGGATCATTGCAAGCTTAGTTTTAGGAAAGTATTCATTATTTCTACAATTTTACCTCTATAAAAAATGAATCTAGGGTCTTTGTTCATAAATACAACATTAATTTGTTTTATAACTAACTCAGAGTCTCCCATGATGGAAACTCTTTTAGCTCCTAAATTCCTAACTAGTTTAAGGCCTAATATTAGGGCTTCATATTCGGCCATGTTGTTAGTGCATTTAAAATTCAGTCTGTAAGCATGGCCTTCTGAGTGATCATTCTCCAGATTGTATATCCACACTCCTGCTTCTGCTCCTAACTTATTTACTGATCCATCAAATTCAAGATGCCATAATATCTCATGTTCATAATTTTCAATATCTAGTGGAACAAAATTTTCATTGTTTGCTGTATTTTGATCATCTTGATTATTGGAAAGCTCTAAAGTTTGGACAATTTCATTTTTAGTTGTAACTGCAATTTCTTTTGGTTTTGTAACAATACCATTTAAAATAGTTTTTTGTGTTTGTTCAGCATTATACAAAATAAAAGAATCAATGTCGAAATGCATGGAGTAGATGGGAAAGTTTTGAGGCAAATCCTGGCTACTCACCACATATTTCATTTAAGTCTCTCTGTACAACTTTTTAGATTGTTCAAAAACATATATTGTGGCATATGACATGTCAAGTTGTAAAGACCCTTGGATTTTGGCTCCCCATGATCTAGGCAATAGCATTCCATATTTGGGTGGGATGTCAGTGACTACTATATCCATGAGAATTCTTTTAGCAGGATATTATACTAAGTTAACACAAAGGTCTTTGATTAACCCTAAACACTTTACTTGACTTGAGTCAAATGATAATAAGTCCTTGTAACACCTTGTAATAGTTTAATTTTTCCATAACTGACTTGGGCATTAAATTGCGTGAGGCCCCAGAATCTAACATTACATTGTGTAAGGTTTTATCATGAATGCTAATGATAATGTAAAAGGGTGGTACCCCTCCTTCTAGTGGTTTGTCGTTAACATCAAGACCAAATATAAGTTCAGGCTGATCATCAAACAAGTTGACAAAATCTCCATTCTCGACCATGTTTAAAGTTTGGTTTATTTGAGACTTATAGGTTTCACTTTTAATTAGTTCTGTCAAAGGAACTGAAATCTTTAGTTTAGCTACCTCTGCTCCCAAATTGAAAGGCAAAGGGGCTTTTTCTGTTTGAGGGCTTGGAATTTTTATAGTAGGAATTTGAGTAGGATGATCTTCTTTTTCTATATATGGGGTCTTTTTCTGTGGATTTTCTAATATTGTGTTTGGAGCTTGTTTCACATTTTCCTTGGAGGGGATTGAAGTTGAAGGTTGATCATTAGAGGGTTGATCAGGGGTTATATCTATAATGGTGGGGCCAGAAGGATTCTGGTTTGGTCTGGGGAGATTTTGGGGAGTTTTAGAAACTAGAGCTGCTTTGATTTTCTTGGGTTGATTTGGCATTGTTTTCTTGGTTTGGTCAGGAGTATCAGTGTTTTTTTTACTCCTTAAGTTGTATTGTTTGTGTACTTCAAAGATGGCAAAATCACATCCTTGTTTACAGTCAAATGATTCTCTGGATTAGATCTGCAATACTACAACATATGCAGTTCCTGCTTATCTTGGGTTAAGAAGACAGTATCCTCATCATCCAATCCCATCAGGTTAACCTGTGTATCTTGTTCAGGGTCTTCTGAATGGGATGTTTCAGCATAGTTTTCTTGAAAGGGAGGCCTAATATTATGATCAGGTCCATTTTTTCTAGTGTTCTAATTTTGGTTCTTTCTAAAGTTTGGGTTTCTAACTAGAGGTGCCGGTTGATTATCTCATTGAGGCTTCCTCTCCATATTATCTATCCTGTCCATAAGTGTTAAATTGGAAACTAGGTCCAAACTCCATGTGGGTCGGCTTATTTATGGAAACTGATATTTTTATTGGATCCCTCTTGTCGAGAGGTGTAGGATTGATCTAAAGATCATCTGATTCCGATAAGTATTTATGGAGATATGAATTTATTTTGTTTATGTAATTATTATCAAGCCGACCAGCCCTTATGTAGGCTCTAGAAGCCCAACTGACGTGTCTATTCATCATCCTCGTTGTGGTATAAATAGATGAGGATTTGATATCATTTACACACTTATTCTTGATGTGATCTCCTCTCCACGTCTTGGGTTTTTGGAAAAGGAGAGTCACAAAAGGAATATGCTGGCCTAGTTTGATCATGCCCTAATCCAACACACTTAGCCGTAGTAAGGAAGTTATTATTTCGTTGTTCATGATGGAGACTATTACATTGTTAATAGAGACACATATACAGTGGAAAACAATGAGGATATTACGCTGTCCAGGAAGCAGTTTATACACAGGTCATGAAGGTCCCCATCCGCTGTAAGTGGAGACACCTTATCCACCGTAAATGAAGACTCCATATACGCAGACAAATGGAGATGTATTAGTTGCAGTCATATATGAATTGGGCCAAGGTAACAAAGCCACAGTCATGATAACCTAGCCGCAGTAAGCAGCAGGAAGATGATCTACATACGCTGTAATGGGAGTCAATCATACACTGTAGTAAAGACATCTAAACGCAGCATGAAGACTCTATACGTTCCTAGTGACACAGTCTATATGCAGCCATGGATTGATCTATACGCAGCCATGGAATATGCGGCCTTGGAAACACTAAATCGCAATCATGAACCAACGCAGTCATGAAGTTGGATCATGTTAGCGCTTGAAATTTTACCTCGGGCTGAGAAAGGCAAACTCCAAGGCAACATCAAACCACTTAGCCTCGTAGCTAGCCCTACGGGGCAGGAGAGGGCTCTCTCCGGTCTATCTCGGTAAAGATCTTCAACGGACGAGATAACCAATAAGGAAACACTAATTTTAGGCTAGTAAACTGATAAAAAGGTTTGATTTGGGATTTTTAGGATTTTGGTGGAAAATTGTGGAAAGGCAATTCTGGGTGCGGGGATTGGACACAGTTTTTGCAGAGGGTTCTTTGGGGCAAGGTAGGAGACTGTACTGATGCCTTTAAATTAAATGGATGGATAGAAATTACCGGTGAGGAGCTAAAGAGAGCAAGAAACCTTCAAGAGTTCTCTTTAGACAGATGAAAACATAAACATTAAGCAAATTTAAAAGCAGAGCATGACACTCATGAATTCTACTTTAACACTTCATTTGCCTAATTTGCAGAAGGAAAAGTAAGATGATGAATCACATAACAAATTCACAAGTACAAAGAGATACACACCATCAATACATGTAACCACAGGAATCCTAAAAATATTGCAAAACCCTGGTCTTTCTTCCTTTGCCAAAACTGCAGAGATACAATGAATAATACAATAGTAGCTTCTCCTTCAAGAGTCCAACCTCTCCAACCTCTGAAAATGACTAAGAAAATACATAATATAGGCAAGCTAACACCTTTCCTTGCCTCTAGGGGTCGAGCTCATCCTTCTAGGAGCTGTTTCAACCAATTCTAAACTGAGCACTAAAATCTACGCAGTCAAAACAACTTGCCTCTATAAGCTAGGAAACCAATTCATTCATTAAATGTTTGCTATTTCATGAATGAATCTTCTAGAATAGGTAAATAAGTGTCATGTCAACATGAAAATACGTAATTACATCAAAGAGGGTGAAAAATCCCATCACAAGTCAAAACTGGTCAAAGCTGGGCGAATTCCTGAGCTATAGATGAATTCCTGTGAAAACTGCCCAACAGGTCGCGCCCTCTTCCTGAACGGGTCGCGCTACTTTGGAGCTGATTTTGAGGTACTTCCAGGTGTCCAAATGAGGCAAAAGTGGGATTGTTGGAAATTTTTGGATGTCTACTTTCCAACCCAAGTGGAATTTCTGAATTTGGTGGTCATTTGCCCCTCCAAAATTGCAATCTCCCAAGACTGCTTCCTGTGTGTCAAAAAGGTGGCAGAAAATCATTTTTTGCTTGTTTTTTGACTTTCTGGAGGCCCAAAACTTGGTGAAATTTCTTGGAAATGGCTGAGAAAGTGTATCTTTGCATAAAAAATCCAAAAAAGCTGAGTTTTACCAAAAAGGAGTTGCCCAATGAAAAGGTCGCGCGCCGTTGGTGGAGAAAACCTGTTTTTTGCCCAAAAATTCACAAGTGACCAAAAATGCTCAAAATTTTTTGAAATTTGTTCTGGAGTTAAGTCATTTAGTATCATGCTCCTTCAAGGAAGCCTCAGCCAAGTGTGGAGGGGATCAGGCCTTTTCCTTCGTTTTAGTGCTTTGGCCAGCAACCTCTCCAAATGAGCATTGACCTGGAGAAGCATAGCCTCTCGAGAAATAAAATCCTCCCATGGGATACCCTGCTGTTTTGACTGTTTAAATGCTGCTCCAAGGGGAAAAAAATACAAGGGAGATGTTAGGGAGGGGGACTTTTGAAGGGATTTATGGAAAATACATATGAAAGGGGAATTTAGGGAAGTAGTTATGAAACATATACCATCACATAATCATATTTTGTAGGGGTTTCATAGGAGGTAGGGTTTAGGGACTTTGATATTTTTGGTAAGGAGATTAGGTGAAAATGACAAGGGAGATGGTTGGGATGTGGGGAAAAAATGGGAGTGAAAGGGATGACCTTGAGAGCAGCAAAACAAAACCCTAGCTTTACTTGCACTTTGACATTTTTAAACAAAATACACATGAACTTCTTCTTTCAAATTGATGGCATTAAAACACATTTTCATGCTCATGCAAGCTTTAGCAAGCAATAAACCTTGATGATTAGAGGCCTACCAGCAACCTTGAAGAGATTTGGGGTCAATTTGCAGTTCACAGGCAATTTTTTGTGGATGATTTCCCAACAGGTCGCGCGCACCCAACAGGTCGCGCCAGTGTATTTTCTCAACTGGTAAAACCCCCCTGACAGGTCGCGCGCACCCAACAGGTCGCGTGCTTTTTCAGGAGGATTTTTGAGGCCTTCCTAGTGTCGGAATCGGGTGCAGGATAGCGCGTTGGAAAGGTATTTGAGTCTACTTTCTAACCCAACTGGAATTTTTCAATTTGGAGTTCATTTGCCCTATAAAAAATCAAATCTCCCAAGACTGGTCAAAAAGTGCCAAAAGGGGCTGCCTCAAGGAAGAGTGTTGTTGCAGTCAATTTTTGAATGCCTTCCTCAACCCCAAATTGAGCTCATGATAGCTCATTGGAAATAAATTTGTGTCTAGTTATCATTTTACCCATCAAAAAAATAATTTGGCCAACCAATCTAGGAGAAAACTTGATTTTCCCAAGGTCACTTCAGAGGTGTCTTTGATTCTCTTGAGGCAACGGTATTCTTGACATTTATTTCAAACCATGACACCTGTGAAAAAAGTGAAGGAGGTTTTTCTTCTTTGGCATGTTTGGGACAAAATCTCTCTCATTTTCCCAAAATTCATATTTGATTGCTCTGAAACGGCTTTTGAGTGAAACTTATCCCGATGTGTGGAACAAGGGATTTTGTCGAAATGAAGCGAAATGAAGGGGATAAGGGGCTTATAAATTCTTGGGGAAATTTTTGGAAGTAGGGAGGGATGTTAGGAAGCAGGGGAAAGTGGAATCTCAGAGATTGAGTGAGGGGAAGGGGTCCAAAAGGGCAAAACACAGGCCCAACCTAGAAAATTGCCAGGTTGTAGCTAGAAACTAGGGTTTGTGCAAAAATGAGGAATTTGGCGGATCTAAGGGATGGGAAGCATTTGATAAGGTATATGAAGGATAGGGGAAGGTGTATGAACATTTGGATACAATTTTTGCCGATGATTTGACCGTCCAAGAGAAATTAGCTTTCAAAACCCTAGGAGAGGGAAATGACCCTGCCTAGGCGCAACTGAAGCATGAACAAGGTGTAAAATGACTCATTAGACACTGACATGATAATGAAAACCCTATGAATGATGATAGAATCAGCTGAATGATGACATGGACCGACATTTGGACAACTTTAGAAGGAGTGAAAGCAAACCCTAGACCTAATGCCTAGTGACCAAATTTTGCTTGAAAACTCTTTGAAATGACAAAATTTGACCTTGACACTCTGAGACCACTTTGTAAGAGCATATTTGATCACTGGAGGAAGGCTGGAAAGACTGACACTAACAGATACAACCCAGTAAACACGTTGTTATGAAGACTCATTCACAGGTCATATGTAGATATGGAGACACTATTATACATTGGAAGACCTTATACGTTGCAATGGAAACCAAACGCAAAACAATGGAAACATTCCCTAATCCATTGTCAATGGAGACATATATATGCAGTTATAGAATCTATACACACAGCGTGGACAGACTATACGTTGTCATTACACACAGCAATGGAAACTCTTTATACATAGCCGCAGTGATGAAGAGGAATCACTGTAAAGGCATGAAGCCGCAGAGAGCCGCAGTCAAGCAAAGTCATAGTCAAATGGAGTTACAATCAAGGTCATGGAGCCGTAGTGAGTTCAGTCTCCTCGGATGAATTAAGGATCTAAAGCCTATCCATTCTCGGCATGGCAATCTTGATATGAGAAGGAGTTGTTCTGATTTTGATGGCAGTCATATAGCAGACTTGTTACAGTATTGCTATTAGAATTCAATGAGAAGATCCTTGGCATACGTATCATCACTGAAATCAGATCTAGCTCAACATGTTTCGAAGAAGTGGCAAGGACATCATGATGATGAATGAGATCATGATGTATGGGAAACATAATGTAGATCATGGGCAGCAGGATGTATGGGCTGCACAGTGATGCATGAGATCAAGAGTAGCATGATGATGCATGATGCAGTATGCAGTGGTGCAGCTTGAGAACCTGATGTAGGATGATGATAGGTGAAGGAGTCACCTTGGAGGATTAGTTGAAGCAGAATGTATTCAACTGATCTCATTGTTATAGGAGATGATCTATGCTCAGATCTAGACAAGTCAAAGTGTTGACTTCTGTTGTAAATGTACTCTCTCTCTCTTTCTCTATTGAACTTTGAAGATAAAAGAAGATTTGATCAAAGGCTTCCCCACACATTGTGGGGTTTGTCCCTGGCTCACGCCATATCTTGTTTCCTCTTGTCTTGGCTTGTCTTCTGCGTTTTATATTTATGTTCTATCTGCAGTTTATCGTAATGCTGATGTGATTGCTAACTGTGAAAATTTAAATAAATTGCTCTAGCATAGAACATACCTAATCTTAACATGGTATCACAGCTGAGGTGAAGACAATGCCTAAGCAAGAGTGAAAGAGAAATCACCGAAGAAAGTTGGGACAAGACAGAAGGATCAATGGGTTCCTCATAATTCACCTAGGGTGAAGTCAAAGCAGAGAATGTTATTAGAATGGCGCAGTGGAAGATTCTAATGGTCCATCTTAAGATAACTTCATTGAGAAGTTCGGATCTAAGGGTGGAAGGAAAGGCGGATGCCTTGTTGAAATAAGTTTGGCCATTATGCGAAGGAGTGTCCGAATGGCAGAGACACATCTCTTGACGAAGATAACAATCATTCCTGGGACATATTCAATGATCAAAAGAATGACTGGTAATGCAGGTCATCAAGGAAATGGTCGACTCTCCCACGAAAGCAAGGAACCCCAAAATCTCTTTTATGTACCTGATCGAACCTGATGTCCATCTCGGAAATGGAAGTCAAAGGTTACAGGGTGACACTTATCGATGGAAAGGTACGTGTTTGAAAATAGATCTTTTAAAGATGTTTTTGAGTTCAGGGTTGTATCAAGTTGCAGGAAGTCCACTGGGGACCATGTCCATTGACTCAGCACCGGAGGTCTGTGAGTCAGATGGTGACTAGGATGCCTGAATTCAAAAAGAAGCATGAAGGTACATGTACCGAAGGAAAATATTATAAGGGGACCATTCCCCTCATGCAGCAGGTTCACAGGTTTGGAACAACCTAAGGAGTTTTAGAATCATGATCAAGGAATCTCATGTGTACAAGTGGAAGAAAGCCCTCTATGGCTTGAAGAAAAACACCTCGGGCATAGTATGAGAGGATTGATAGTTATCTAATGCAGCTGAGATTCACTAGGAGTGAAACCGATCCAAACCATTACTCCAAGGTTGTGGATGATAAACCTCTCGTACCGACACCTATGTTTGACAGGTGCAGACCCTCTCATTTATAGGAGACAGAGGGAGTTGGATTCTGAATGTGGGAAGATAAGCTACAAGCTTGTGACTGCCTCGAGGATCTTAACTTTCAGAAGTTATATGGTAATGATGTCGGACCAGATTTGGGAAATGCCTCTGAGTTTCATAAACTCATTAGCGTTGATGTTCTTGGAGAACCTCTGTCCGAACATCTGTGTTGCAGTTAGCATGGTGAGCTCATATTTGGTTGAGCCTCACTAGATTGGTGCCAAGAATCTTCTAAGATATCTTCAGGGCACAATCTCTCATAAATTGAGATACACTGCTGGAAATATGAAACCACATGATTATTCGAATGATGACTGGGCAGGCAGTATGGAGGATCACTAGAGCACTTCTCAGTGTTGTTTCTCTTTGGAATCTGCCTCTATATCTTGGATGAGCAGGAAGCAGAAGTCGGTGACTCTGAGCACCACCAAGGCAGAATACATTACTGATAGTATGGCCTTCTGTGAGGTAGTTTGGTTGCTGAAGCTCTTCAGTGAGCTGTTTGTACATATGATGAATACCACTGTGATTTTCTGTGACAGCCAGAGATGGGATTCGATTATTTAGGAATCCCATATTTTACAATTTCTCAAGCAGATAAACATCAAATACTGCCTTATTTGGAATATGGTAAGTCGATGATCAAGGAGGCTCCATCGCACTGAGATGATGTATAGGACAGAGCCCTGAGGAAAGACCAAATTTGTGATTTTCTTGAACGACTTGGAGTCGTCAAGAGACCTTTGTAAAAGGGTCTTGCATGTTGCATACATTGAGCTCTGGGAGCTTTGGGGGGCTTGCAGTTCTAATGGAGAAACATATGAACATAGGGTGACTCACCCTCCCCTGGTGGTGCGCACTGGAACAAGATAATTCAATCTCTTGTGGGACAAGATGATTGGCTCTCTTGTGTAGCAGGATGATTAGTTCTCCTGTGAGGCCTGGATTGATGTGTTCTCCTGTGAGGCCTAGATTGATGTGTTCTCCATGGCAACCTGGATTGATTTGTTCTCCATGGCGATTGTAGCAAGATTGATGTGTTCTCCTGTGAGGACAGGATTGATTAAGTTCTCCTGTCGAGGCATCCTACCCATGCAGTCTGGGACTCATGGGAAGTACCTATCATCTGATCAATGAGCAGGGAAATGAAGTTAGGGACCATAGTAGTACCGATGGATGCATCGTTGTATCTACCGTACTCCCTACGCTAGGATGTCCTCCATTGATCTGGGATCAATGATACTAGTCTGGGACCAGTGGTAGGAGTTGTACATACTATGACGCTGACTTCGGGTCGGCTGAGACTGGTCTGGGACCAATGGTACATACTCCGAGACTGACTTTGTGTCAGTGCAGGACTGGTCTGGGACCAGTGAGAGTCGTACATACTATGACGCTGACTTTGGGTCGGTTGAGACTGGTCTGGGACCAATAGTACACTCTCTGAGCCTGCGATACTGGTCTGGGACCAGTGGTAGGAGTTGTACATACTATGACGGTGACTTCAGGTCGGTTAACACTGGTCTGGGACCAGTGGTACATACTCCGAGACTGACTTCGTGTCAGTGGAGTACTGGTCTAGGACCAGTGAGAGTTGTACATTCTATGACGCTGACTTTGGGTCCGCTGAGACTGGTCTAGGACCAGTGGTACACTCTCTGAGACTGTGATACTGGTCTGGGACCAGTAGTAGGAGTGGTACCTACTATGACGCTGACTTTGGGTCGGTTGAGACTGGTCTGGGACCAGTGGTACGCACTCTAAGTTTGACTTCGGGTCAGTGGAGAATGGTATGAGACATTCTCGATCAATTCTTCTTCTTCATAGTTCAGCAGCACTGAGCAGAGTTGAGAAGAGCAGAGCTAGCAGAGCCAGCAGCACTGAGCAGAGCTGAGTAGAGCTAAGAAGAGCAGAGCTAGCAAAGCCAGCAGTGTTGAGCATAGCAGAGCCAGCGGAGCTGAGCAGAGCCAGCAGCGCTAAGCAGAGCTGAGCTAGCTGAGCTGAACAGAACTATCAGAGCCAGCAACGTTGAGCAGAGCTGAGTAGAGTAGAGCCAACAGAGCTGAGCAGAGCAGAGCAAAGCCAATAGAGCAGAGCAGAGTAGAGCAGAGCCAACAAACCTGAGCAGAGTTGGGCAGAACAGTGCAGGGCATTGATGGCAGAGATACTACAGTCGGACTTATGGATCAATGGATGGAGTTCTCCCTAGTTGAGAGGGAGTGTTAAATAGGCAACTAGGGCCAAACTCCTTCTGGGTCGGCTTATTTATGGAAACTGATATTTTTATTGGATCCCTCTCATTGAGAGGTGTAGGATTGATCCAAAGATCATCCGATTCCGATAAGTATTTATGGAGATATGAATTTATTTTGTTTATGTAATTATTATCAAGCCGACCAGCCCTTATGTAGGCTCTAGAAGCCCAACCGACGTGTCTATTCATCATCTTTATTGTGGTATAAATAGATGAGGATTTGATATCATTTACACACTTATTCTTGATGTGATCTCCTCTCCACATCTTGGGTTTTTGGAAAAGGAGAGTCACAAAAGGAATATGCTGGCCTAGTTTGATGATGCCCTAATCCAACACACTTAGCCGCAGTAAGGAAGTTATTATTTCGTTGTTCATGATGGAGACTATTACACTGTTAATAGAGACACATATATAGTGGCAAACAATGAGGATATTATGTTGTCTAAGAAGCAGTTTATACGTAGGTCATGAAGGTCCCCATCCGCTGTAAGTGGAGACACCTTATCCACCGTAAATGAAGACTCCATATACGCAGACAAATGGAGATGTATTAGTTGCAGTCATCTATGAATTGGGCCAAGGTAGCAAAGCCACAGTCATGATAACCTAGCCGCAGTAAGCAATAGGAAGATGATCTACATACGTTGTAATGGGAGTCAATCATACGTTGTAATAAAGACATTTAAACACAGCATGAAGACTCTATACATTCCTAGTGACACAGTCTATACGCAGCCATGGACTGATCTATACGCAGCCATGGAATATGCGGCCTTGGAAACACTAAATCACAATCATGAACCAACGCAGTCATGAAGATGGATCCAACGCAGTAAACACGCTGTTATGAAGACTCATTCGCAGGTCATACGTAGATATGGAGACACTATTATACATTGGAAGACCTTATACGCTGCAATGGAAACCAAACGCACAACAATGGAAACATTCCCTAATCCATTGTCAATGGAGACATATATATGCAGTTATAGAATCTATACACACAACGTGGACAGACTATACGTTGTCATTACACGCAGCAATGGAAACTCTTTATACACAGCCACAGTGATGAAGAGGAATCACTGTAAAGGCATGAAGCCGCAGAGAGCTGCAGTCAAGCAAAGTCATAGTCAAATGGAGTTACAATCAAGGTCATGGAGCCGTAGTGAGTTCAGTCTCCTCGGATGAATTAAGGATCTAAAGCCTATCCATTCTCGACATGGCAATCTTGATATGAGAAGGAGCTGTTCTGATTTCGGTGGCAGTCATATAGCAGACTTGTTACAGTCTTGCTATTAGAATTCAATGAGAAGATCCTTGGCATACGTATCATCACTGCAATCAGATCTAGCTCAACATGTTTCGAAGAAGTGGCAAGGACATCATGATGATGAATGAGATCATGATGTATGGGAAACATAATGTAGATCATGGGCAGCATGATGTATGGGCTGCACAGTGATGCATGAGATCAAGAGCAGCGTGATGATGCATGATGCAGCATGATGCAGTATGTAGTGGTGCAGCTTGAGAACCTGATGTAGGATGATGATAGTTGAAGGAGTCACCTTAGAGGATTAGTTGAAGTAGAATGTCTTCAACTGGTCTCATTGTTATAGGAGATGATCTATGCTCAGATCTAGACAAATCAAAGTGTTGACTTCTGTTGTAAATGTACTCTCTCTCTCTTTCTCTGCTGAACTTTGAAGATAAAAGAAGATTTGATCAAAGGGTTTCCCCACACATTGTGGGGTTTGTCCCTGGCTCGCGCCATATCTTGTGTCCTCTTGTCTTGGCTTGTCTTCTGCGTTTTATATTTATGTTCTATCTACAATTTATCGTAATGCTGATTTGATTGCTAACTGTGAAAATTTAAATAAATTGCTCTAGCATAGAACATACCTAATCTTAACAATAAGTTTTTCCATACTCTTGGCTAGAACATCTATTTTAAGGTCAGAGAGTGAGGCTTCATATTTTGCAGATCCTCTCCTTTCATTCCTAACCTTAGCTCTTTTTGCTAACAAATTTGCTTCTACACTAACTGCTACACTCTGCATATCTTCTAAAGTTGGGGGAATTCTGTCTCTGAGTTGGAATGCCATATCAGTGTCAAACACATCAGGAAATTTTATTAATTCTATGTCAAGTGGGGGTCTAAGATTAACTGGTATTTCATTGTATATATTGTTAAATCTAGTGCAATAATCCTGGACTGTTTCATTAGGCCTTGTTTTAATATTTTCGTACTCTGAAAGGCTCTGCTTTTCCTTTCCCATTTATTTAAAAATTGCTGATAAAATATATCTAAATTATCTATGCTATTAGCAGGTAACACTCTAAACCATTTCCTAACATCACCAGCGAGATTCTGAGCAAAAAGTCTTATTTGAACATCTCCAATATCAATTTCATGCAATTCAAAGTAGTCTGTCATTTTGTTTACATGATGTTATGTTATATAAGGTCCCATGCCATGAAATTGGACAATTTTTCTTTGGCAGTCTTGTGGCATGGCACTAAGTGGGGCAAGTAACACAAGAGGAGCATATCTATTTGCCATGGCTCTGAGTTGGCCGGGGCTAAGATGTGGGGTTGAGGTACTTGGAGATGATACAGTAGTGGATGGAGAACTAGGAGTAGTAGGTGAGCAATGAGTAATGGTAGGTTGGTAAGGGAGTGAAGGTATAAATGGTGGTGGGGAATGAACTTCAGAGGTAGAAGGGAATAATGGTGAACTAATAGTAGTAAATATTGGTTCCGAAAGATCGGGGATCTTAGCAGTAGTAAGGGATGACTGTGGGGAATTCAAAATATATTCATCAATTGACTAGTTGGCCTTTTAGAGTTCTAGGTCTACAATAAATTTTGGATCTAGAACTATGTCATCAAGTGAACTTTGAGACCTTGTTCTAAATAGGGAAAGATCAAATGGCACATCAAAAGGAAGGTATTCTAAAAACAACCACTCGTATAGGCATGCATCTGCTTTGATTGAAGGTGTTGGACTGACTGAACTTTCTTGTCTTTTGGGTCTTCTGAAAATCAGGTTGGGATTATCAACTACTGGGCTAGGGTTTGGATCTGGATTAGCCCTAGTATATTGAATTCTCCTTGAAGCCAGAATTTCAAGCTTTCTTCATTAATTTTTTTTTTTGTGAGATTTTGTAAATAACTTCTAATAAACCCTTTAAGAGGCTTGAATAAAGATTTAAAATTTTCTTAAAGGTTTATTAAGACTTGAGGATTTGAGTCCCTAGTGGAGTCGCCACTATTTTATCACTATGAATTTTCCTTAGAAGTTATCAGAAGAAGGAAAAAACCGAGGTAACCATAAACCAATCTTTTAAGTATAGGCTCTAGCCAACCTATGATCAGAGAGGGCTCTTTATATATAATTTAGCTTTGTTTTTTATGGGATTTTAGGCTAGTTCTTCGTGTTCGTTGGGTTTTGGTTTTGAATTGAAGGTTGGGTGGTGGAATTCTTGGAGCGGATGGATAGAGCTAGGACTTCAAGCCATTGGGCTATGGAGTCAACAAATGGATAGCATAAATGGATCAATTCATTAAAGGGAATGTTCACAGGGCAGGATAGCAAAGCAAAATGCAAATTTTTAGGCCTAATGGTGAAGTAATTCTAACCAGGAAAGGGCACTTAAGAATCCTTTGACCGGGATTAGAATGAATAATAGAGGATAATCATGAACAAAGCACAATTAAGAATCCTTTGCTATAGATCACTAGAGGTTACCTAAACTAAGGAGCAATAAAGAATTCCTTAACTTAGATTTGTGAAGAAAACATACAATAATGCATAACGGTCAAGACAAAGTACATTTAAGCAATTTCTGAAATATCATTCCATTTTATAACATTTAGATTTTAGAAATACACAAAAGATTATGGAAAAAACATAACGAAAAACAACATTGAACATGAGAGAATACTTATTTGTATTTCGCTTTACACAAGAATCCTGTAAAATATCTGATCTTTATTCCTTGATCCAGCAAGCCAATCTAGTCATTGATACAATAGAATTTCTGATTTGGGAGAAAAAGTCTATAGAAATGTTTTGGAATCCACACCACATACTTCGAAATATGAAGTATATATACAAAACTATTTACAAAATATCTCAAAACAACTTGAGATTTAATCTAGGGAATATAAATATCTTCTTGCATGAAGATAGAGACTGATGTTGAACTGCTTCATGCTATCCCTTTTATTGTGGTGGTGTTGGCTATTACAGTTGAATTGGAGCCCTTTAAGTTGGCTGATATTTGTGGCATTTCTACGTTGGAATTTTCTTTACTTTCATCTTTCAACTGATACTCTTTGACCCTGCTGCCCTGTTTTCACTTGTTTTACCTAGCTACCTTCATTTTTACTATGCAGTAAATTTCTGATGTAAATTTATCACGGTAAATCTGCAATTTTTTCCCACCATTCTGCATCAGGTAATTTTGCATTCACCATTCTCCTGTAGATTTCATCAGCTTCAGTATACTTTGCAAAATTTGGCTTGGTGAGGAACAAATGTTTCACCTCATGCTCCAGGAAAACAAGTTCTCAAATGTGTCATATAACACTTTGCCTGTTGGGAGGGCTTTAATGGATGAAGCACTGGCTTGTTCCTTAGCCAATTTTGTTAGTATATCACAATAGTTCACCTGGGTCATGAGTTTATCATTGATGACCATAGGACTGGGAAGACCCTTTTCCTTGAAAATCTGGAACTTAGCCATGAATCTGTTAATGGCTACCTGCATATTGTGGCACTTCTCTTCTAAGTTGAGCATAAGGTTCCGTTTTGAAAGAACCTTCCTAATTTCTAGAATGGCCTAAATCCTATCTTCTATGTTAAGCTCACGGAGCTCATATCTATTCTTGGTGTTTAGGAAGTGGATGAGTCGATTGACATCCTTTGGTTTATCCCCCAATTCTTCCTTTACTCTCTGGATAGCTTCAATAGATATCTTCACTAATTCTGTCTACTCAAAGATTACTTGGATTGATGGCCAAATATCATTCATAGAGTCAATGATATTGGCCCACAACATTTCTTTGGTTTGTCTAAGTGGTTTCTACAGTGTTAAATCCTTCTCCAGGGTTTTGATTCTCTCACCCATTCTCTGGGCCTTTTGTGTTTCTTCTTTCTGCTTGAGTTGGGCAAGTTTGCAGCCAGTTTCCAAACTTGCCACTTTTTCCTTTAACCATTTTAGCTCTGTAGCCTAGATAGACATATCTTCCATGGATTTAACAAGTTCTGCTGCTTTGTCTGCTGGTGCACTTGCTGCTATAGTAGATTCTGTTGTTACTGGAAATGCTGTGGCAGGTGGAGCTGTGAGTGCCAGTGATGCTGCTAGTGTAGAAGGAACTGCTGTGGAGACCGTAGGGATGAAATTTCTAGAAGTTATGGCCAAGTCAATTTGATTCGATTGAATTAAAGTGTCCAACTCCTTCTCTATCTCCTTGAGTTGATCATTCAACTTCAGGACCAATTCCTTGAGCTCTTCATGTCCTTTCTGGGCTTCTAGGAATTCTAATGTCTGTGGATGATGTAGCTGGGGTATCTTTAGTTGCTTATTACGTGAAACAATATCATCAATTTTCTTCTTAATCAGCTGCTCTGTAGCTTTTATATCCTTGGGATCATGTCCCAATTCTATTACTAAGTCCTCTAAGGACTTGATTCTTGTATCCTTGTCCTATGAGGAGGCCTTCTCCAACTGGAATTGTGCAGACATATTATTTAAGGAGTTCTGTAATTAGTGGGCAGCTATGGCCTTTCCTGTCAATGTGGAGTATATCATCTCCTCTACTTGTTTATGTAGTTCAATCTGGTCAATGGGATGAATATCCCTTGCCAGTACTTCAAAATCTACCTTTTTAAAATCCAATGCTGCTTTTGGCTACTGAGTGGTAAGCTTGATGAAAGTCATCTACATTTTCCCCTATTTGCTATCAAATGCTCACATTAGCCTTGTTTGATTGGTAGGGGTCATCTTCAGGTACTGGGCATATGTTTGGGCCTTAAGCCTCTCATGTTTGGCTTTGATCTCTTTGTATATTTCTTTAATATCTTGATCTTTGTCTGCAGGCATTCTAAAGGAAGATACTTCAACATTGTGCTGCCTTACCAACATTTGAGTTTGTGATGTGGAAGGCTCCTGCATACTGTTGGACACCTAATCCTCTATGGGTTAGTGTGGAAGCCGAATAGACTAAGGAAGTACGCTTTCTGCCATGTGTGTGTTTAACATGGTATCAGAGCGAGCGATCTCCTGATCTGCTCAAGTGTGAGCCACCTATTTTTGTGGCCTTTGTAAACCAATTCTCCCCTCCTGATTATACCTTTCTGAGCATTTCTTAGAATAGAGGTTGTTACCTCTATCAGCGCTGCCATTCCTCTGCTGTGAGTAGTCCTGGCCCTCTACGACTTAAATTTTCTTATCTGAAATCCTATCAACCATATTTTAGTTGCATTCTCTGCACACACTAACCCAAATAGAAAATCCTGGCAGCTCTGATGCTTCCACTGGCCTGAACGCATCATTATTCCCTTGCGACTCACTATTATTCCACTGGCATGTTCCTTCTGCTACGCTGCTCCTGTCGCTGCTCCACCTGCATACAAAATGCTCAGCTCTCCCCATCGGTTACCATACCCATGCAAACCTAACACCTAGCGTTGTTTCCATTCTGCCGCGTTCTACATTCAATCTGGAAAATTTCTTGAGAAATATTGAGGTTGATAGAACCATAAAGAACCACAACTTCAAGTTCATATGAACGATTCATTTTAGTAACCAAAATTCATACTGCTAAAGAATATTATTTTTTGGGTCATTTGAGGAGCCAAGGAACCACTGTACGCTAAAGTTTTTTGGGACGCGTTTACGCCACACACTCTAGTCCAAACATTGATAAGTGAGGACAGGTTGTCTGCTCAAATAAGGGGCAAGTTTTTAACTCTCATCTTGGTCAAATCCACAACCAAAGAGACCATGATTTTTGGACTGTAAGAAGACTGCATTTTGTACATAGAGCTGGGTAAACACAGTAAGGGACATGCTTGATAGATGGATTCGAACTAGATCTAGAGATTATCCCTACTGTGCGTGTATCAGTGGCCATTTCTTATTTTCTAAGCTGCATTAGATTTAATGATAGCTAATATGACCACTGTTAGAAGAAAGTAGGCGCTGAAGCTTCCAGAGGAGAGTTTCGTAGCTTGCCTTGGTCACTGATATTTCAAGAAATAATTTCTGGGTTTGTTCTTGGTCATTGGGAGCTGAAGTCCTCCACCAAATAACCCATTGTATTCAGTTCTTCTCGCTAGAGTAATTATGAGGTTCTATTGTTCCTATTTTCTATCTGTATATTCAAATTTCAAGGAAGAAGAGACTGCTTATGCGATAATGCAATTTACATATTGTTATATATCAACAATGTGTTAAATTCTAGGTCCGATATAAAGGTTTTTGAAGTCTGTTTTAGTTGGTTTTTGAAGTCTATTTGTGCTTGAGCACTGTATAATTTCTTATGGAAAAACAAAATTAAAAGATACACCTGTAGCAATTTGCAGTTCCCATTCACTGCTCCCTCACGCTCCCATACATTGCTCCCTCAACTCCCTGGGCTCTTGTGGATCCCATACACTGCTCCTGCGGCTTCCATACGCATAACATCACCATACGCTCCCTTTGTTCGTATTCCTATTTCTTCAATTTTCAGGTAGCGGACTTAAGCCAAAATTGAATCCATTCCTACAACTGGAGAAGGACAAGATTTCCTCACATTTTTGTTGGGTGAATCCTCTAGACAAGGGTAGAACGTGTTTTGGAGTTGGAGGTAAAAATTTCTCTGTTCCTGGAGGCTGAGTCACTCTGCTCTCTTTTCTTAGGTCGAAATTTGTCTTCATAGAGGCCGCAAGCCATTCCTTAGGATTGCTGGTGCATTTGGAGGTACACCAACATAAAACTGAGCCATTTCTTGCTATCCTACTGCGTGGAGCCATTTCTGAACAAAGATCAACATCTAGAGAGGAGAACTAAACTGGTGGGTTTGTTGGACTTGTACACCATGGGATGCATATAATGTTGTAGCATTGAAGGCAGCGTGTGGCTTGTTTGAAGTGAAAGATTTCAGCCTTATTAAGTCATTGTCTCTCCAGTTTTGGGATGCTTTGATGTGCTGTACAGAAAGGAGCAAATTCTGAGTGTATATGTGTCATTGTGGAGCTGAAATGCTACATCAAATCAACCTTTGTACCTAGATTTACAATAGTTATTGGAAGAATTGCAGCGCTACTTGAATAGCGTTGGGGCCGAGTTCTTCAATTTGGATTCATTCGCTCAGATTTAGTGGCTAAATTGTTGGTGCATTTCCAAAGATTATTTATGCCAAGTGAATTGTTGAATTCTCCATCATTGTGGCCGAGTTTACCAGTGCAAAAAGGGGTCTAAGTTCTAGGCTATGGGACAGAGTTTCTTCAGTCAAAGAATCTGAGTAGAAAATTCTCACCAAGAAGAACGAGTTTCCCTTAACTCTACAGACCAAGTCCCTCTTTAGCACCTAGAAGAAGTTCTGCTCACAGAAAGAGGTTTGGTTGTCACTGCATTTATACCCAGGACATGTTCTGAGAGAAATATTGAGTTCGGAGATCGAATATCAACGTATTAAAGATTCCATGTTCATTGAAGTCTCCAAGGACAAGTTCTTTGATGAAAGTAAAGAGTTTTTCCTTTCTAATATTGTTGACTGAGTTTATCTCTTGGAGGGGCGAATTAATATTGTCTAGCTAGCCAAAACATCTCCAGTTGATGCATACCTGGACTTATAAAAGCAACATTTTTCTTGTGGCTCAAGTTTATTATGATAGCACTATCCCAGCCCGAGTTACTACACATTTATCAGCTCGTGAAGGGTTTTTCTGAAATGGTCGAAGTGTGACATCAGTTCTGGGCATGTTTTCCCTATACCAAAGGCATATATATCCTCTATTTAACAGTTCGTGTTCCTCTCTTCATCCCTAGATTGATATATATTATATTTGTCTGAATTATATGGCTGAATAGATTCGTGTGGCCTCAACCTTGAGAGTTGAGTCATTATCTGTGTACCAGGGCAACGTATTTATGTAATATAGTGCTGGGGGGTTATTATTTGCAGTTGTTGCTGCCCTAGTTGTGGCATTGAATTTAAAACTCATTATGGTTTTTGTGCTCAGTGTTGAAGTTCCCGTAGAGTATTAAAGTATATAGAAGTTATCCCCTTATTCCAAAAGTTGTATGATTTCACCATTCAGCCAAAACTTGGTGCAAATCGAAATTGGAGCAACTTCTAATATCTTTGAAAATAAGTTAAAATAAGTGTATTTAACAGAGTTTGATTTGTTGATAAAATGGGAAGACTTTATGGAGTATTAGAGTTACTGAGTACACGAATACATTCTAGTGTCGAAAACATAGTCAAAATCAACAGACTCTCTCTTTGAAATTCAGACCTGTCTACAATATGCACAAGAATAGATTGATGTTTTGCAGCTTGAATCTCAATTGCAGCAGGAAGAATTACAGCATTGGAGTCATCATTCTTAACCTATTTCTATTCAGAACAATGAAACAGACTCCCAGAAGCAGCAAGTTGATTCAGATCTAGTGCTCATTTCAGAAGCAGATTTGCATGCAGATGTAGAAGTTCAGTTTGCACTTCCCAAGCCCATCATCAGACCTTGGGAACAACTTGTCCACAACAAGCCCAGAATTGGTCTTGGATATGACAAGGACGTGTCCTTTCACATTCTGCTGAGCGTAAGTCAAGTGTGTGATCGAGTACATATGTTTTTATTTGATTCAAAGAAATGTCAAATAAGAGGAGATAAATTTGGCCAACTGGCAGTGACTGCAACTAGAACTCCAAATGACATATACACATTGGATGACATTGTTAAAGGTTGTTTCTTGGCAAAAGAAGATGAGAGTTAGCACTGACATACACAAATGGTACATATAACATTTGATAACCTTGTCAGAACCAACAAAAAGGAAACTATGAAATAAATTTCACTGATTTCAAAACCATACAGTGCTATATGTGAACACTACGGGCATGGAAAACTAGCAAGAGTTTAATTCAAAATGAAAGAACACTCCACGTCAAAACCACTGGAATTGATATGTAATGATATATGTGGACTAATGAAAACTAAAGTACTCGATGGTGGATTGTATTTCATGTTGATGATTGATGATTATACCAGGATGACAACAATTAGCTTTTTGAATAAAAAGTCTAAACCATTTGAATGTTTCAAAATATTCAAGGAAATGGTTTAAAATGAAACTGATTTGAAGATCAAATGTTTGCAATTAGATAATGGTGAAGAATTCACATCCAAAGTGTTTCAACATTTCTATGAATAATATGGACTAAAAAGGCATTTCTTAATAGTCATGACACCACAAAAAAATGGAGTTGTCAAAAGGAAGAATAGAATTGTACAAGAAATGGTCAGAACAATGTTGAATGATTCAAAATTAGATACCAAATTTGGGGCTTAGGAAGTTGATACGAAAATGTATATTTTGAATAGAGGCTTTCTTAGAAGAAGTTGTGATATGACTCCATATGAACTATGGAGAGGAAGACCAGCAAATGTCAAACATTTCGGTGTATTTGGAAGCAAATGCTACATCAAAAGGGAAGATTGAAAAACAGTAAATTTTGATTCTCAAATAGATGAAGGCATATTTGTTGGCTATTCACACAAAATAAAATCTTATAGATGTTACAATCATAGGCTCAACCAAATAGTTGAAAGCATCAATTTAACATTTGATGAAGATTGTGGCCTAAAGATTGAACCAGAAATTTCCTCTTCAAGCAAATCAGATACACAAGAGACAAAACTAGAAAAGGTCAAATAGGAAGCCTTGTAACAAGCACAATCTAATGTAGAAACAACTACCAACGAGGAAGAGACAAGATATGAATAGAAAGCACCCTCGAAGACTCCTAAAGAATGGTATCAAAAGAATCATCCTCCAAATCATATCAATGGGGATCTAAATGAAGGCATATGAACTAGAATAAATTGATAAATTTGTGTGCCACAATAAGCCCATCTTGCGCTCTTGACCACATTTGAGGCTGACAACTTTGAAGAGGCCATTCAGGATGAACATTGGATAGCAACTATGAACAAGGAATTGGATCAGATTGAGAAGAATGATACTTGGGAATTGGTTCCACGACCAAATGACGGAAATGTCATTGGAACAAAATGGGTTTTTAGGAACAAGTTGAATGAGGATGGACAAGTGATTAGGAACAAAACTAGATTAGTTTGCAAAGGGTATGCACAGGTTGAAGGAATCAATTTCGAGGATACATTTGCTCCCATTTCCATAATGGAATCCATCAAGATGTTCTTGTCTTATTCATTTTCAAGCAAGATCAAAATATATCAAGTCGACATGAAATCAACCTTTTTGAATGGAGAGTTGGAAGAAGAGGTATACATAGAACAAATTGAAGGATTTTTGCTAATTGACAAGAAGGATTATGTGTGTAGGTTGAAGAAGGCGTTATATGGTTTTAGACAGGTCCCTGGGACTTGGTATACCTGTCTTGGCAGGTACTTGCAAAAACAAGGATTTAAGAGAGGACATGATGATAACAACCTTTATGTAAGGGTTAAACACGATAGCCTCATAGTTATTGAAGTATATGTGGATGATATAATATTTGGAAGTGATGATGACAAGTTAAGAAAGACGTTTGTAGTAGATATGCAAAGTGAGTTTGAGATGTTGTTACTTGGTGAGTTGACATACTTCTTGGGACTTCAGATATCTCAACAAGACAAGGGATATTTATTTTTCAAACCAAATGTATCTATGAAATGTTGAAGAGGTTTCAGATCGAATATTGCAAGTCAGTCATCACCCCAATGGTGACAGGTTGTAAGTTGAGCATAGATGACTCACCAAAGATGTGGATCATAGGATGTGTTAGCGTTTGAAATTTCACCTCAGGCTGAGAAAGGCAAATCTCAAAGCTACATCAAACCATTTCACCTCGTAGCTAGCCCTACGGGGTATGAGAAGGCTCTCTCCGGTCAATCTCGTTAAATTTTCAATGGGAAGAGATGACCAATCAAGGTAACACAGATATTAGGCTAGTAAACTGATTTGAAAGTTGATTTGGGGGTTTTTTGGGGTTTTTTGGTGGCAAGTTGAGGATCTGCAATTTAGGGTGCGGGGATTTGACACAGCTTCTGCAGGGGGGTCTTTGGGGCAGGGTAGGAGCTTGTGCTGATGCCTTTAGCTGAGATGGATGATCAAGGAGGAAAGAAGAGAGGCTAAAGAGGGCAAACAATGGAGGGAATAAATGAGAGTTTAAAACCTTGAAAAAACACCAACCCTAGCACTATGCCTACATGAACAAGCAATAACTAAAATCCATTTCTCTTTACATTTTTGGTGGAAAATATACATGAACACAAGCCCATCATTCATATTTCAAGCATCCAACAGGTTAATAGACCCTACCTCGATCAATTTAGCAAGCAAGAGGGCAATTTGAGAAAATTTGAAGTGGTTTTGCGGAAGACAGTTTGACTGGTCGCGCACAGGCTTTGACAGGTCGCGCACAGCTTGACAGGTCGCGCCCGTTAGGAATTAACACTACGGAGGGGCTGCTGACTGGTCGCGCACTACCCAACAGGTCGCGCACAGTCCCTGACAGGTCGCGCACCTGAAAATGACCCAAATTCTCTGCAATTCGCCTCCTTTCGCCTTCTTCGCCCTCTCACTCTTCTTTGCAAACTCTTAGATGCAAAATGAGGGTGTTTAGAGGGAATTTGACTCTTTATAGACCCAATTTGAAAAAATTTACTTACCAAACCCACTTTCTAATGTTTTGTTTTGGCATTCACTTTTAACACTTATTTGAGTTTTCTTTGTCCTAATTTTGGCTCTTTGAGTGCTTTAACTCCATTCTCTTTGCAGGTAGACCATCTGATGGACTGTGGCAAGGGGACCGGGGTTGCAGTTTGTCTCCTTCTGGCTTGCTGGGGACTCATTGGACCTCTGACTCATGATCTTGCAATGACATTTGACTGAAACCCTAGACCTAAGACTTTGGACTTCAAGACAAAACAAAACAAGTGTGACACAAGCTCATTAACTGATATGACCTGATCCAGCAAAGCCAAGAAGGGAACAAGGACCAGCTCCTCCATCAGTTTTATGGCATGCCTAATGGGATGCAAAACTGACACTGATGAGACACCTACCTATGCACAACGCAAAGAGCTTTTGATCACCGATGGAGGGCTCAAGACCGACACTAACAGGATGTATAGATATATGATTAATAGTCATGTATACATAACAGCTTCCAATCCAAATGTGATGCAGGCAGTTGGACAACTAGCACAGTTCAAAGCAACACCAAAGGAATTTCATGTTGTTGAAATAAAGAGGATATTTCAATAACTTAAGGGAACAACAGAATATGAATTATGGTATCCTAAAGGAAATGAGTTAACCATTACATCTTATACAAATGCAGATTGGGCAGGAAGTGTTGAAGATCATAAAAGCACTAGGGAAGCAACTTTCTATCTAGGTGATTCTCTTATTTCGTGGTTGAGCAAGAAGCAATCTTCAACCTCCTTATCCACAGTGGAAGCAGAATACATAGTAGCAACTTGTTGTACGCAGATACTCTGGATGAAACAAACCTTCTAGGATCTTCAAGTGAAGTTTGATGAGCCCATTCCAATATTCTGCAATAACACTAGCACCATAAGTATCTCCAAGAATCATGTGATGCATTAAAAAATGAAACACATTTCGATCAAGTACCATTTTGTTAGAGAACAAGTTACAGAGAAGAACATCAAAGTTGAATATATTGGGACAAAAGAAAAAATCATTGACATATTTACTAAACCATTTATGCGTGAGACATTTAAGTATCTTCACCAAAAACTTTGGATTCTCCCAAGTTCCCATTAGAGTATTCATTCATCTAGCCAAGCAGACTGGGGGATTGAGGCAGGTTAATGTCTGTAGGAGTAGGCAGGTTGTTAAGGGGATTCACTCCTTGCCATTGATTTCAAAGGGGGAGATAAAGCATTAGGAACATTAGAAGAAGCATGATGTCAGGGGGAGTCATGATCATAGGGGGAGTACATGTGTTGCCATCAATGCCAAAGGGGTGGATTGTTGATAAGTGGTTGTCATTAATGTTAACCCAAGAAACACCAGGAGATTCCCCTCTCAATGTGACGTGGAAAATCATTTTTTATTGCATCTAGACCACTCTAGATGGATTATCCTCATCGAGATTTTTCCAGTGGTATGTAACACACCACGTAGTTCTTCATGATTTGAGAAATATTCAGGTTTGATGTTGGGGACCCAAGGTGGTGGGATAAAAACCCCATGGGGTGGTGAAATGGAATATTAATGTTGGTCAACATTAAGAATTCAAAAGGATGACACACTATCATATCTCGTCCTCAAACATCCTAGAGTAGTAACTAAAATTTTAATCATTAAACCCTCCCTCCAAAACAATTGGCAACCCCATCACATGTGACTTCAAGGGAGATCAACTAACTCATTTGTTTTATAATATAATATTCCAATTTTTTTTATTTTTTTTGTATCCTCCATCTAAGGTCATCATTTCATCTTGTTTAATCCCCCTTCTTTTCATAAATTCTCTCTATCTTTCACATTATGGAGCTCTCTTAGGTCTATAAATATAGTATCCCTTCCTCGCCTCTTTATTATGCACTTTCAATGAATGATCTAGTGAAGAGAACTCTGAATTTTTCAACCACCTTAAAGGATCTATAAAGTGGGCATTGATAGAGTGGGTTAACTATTAGATGATCCAAAACTAATTTATTATCATAGGTTATAAAATTGAAATAAAATAATTATTAATTTAAGAAATTAAATTAATAATTATTATTCTAGAATGATTAATTAATGGAGACAATTAGAAATTAGTATATTGTTGTAACAAGATATGACTCTCCAAATGTGTCGTATCTTAGGCTCTATTTTAGGAGATTAGTTAGCTAGTTGGTTTGAATAGCATTTAATGTAAATGAACACTTGTTATTTAATAAGTGATCCATAATTAGAGGTAGTTAGGACATGGAGCTTATAAATAGCTCATTGCAAGAGTGTTTGGTTGTTCGGGTGTAAACACTTGCAAAATCAATTATGTAATTATTTTTTCTGATTAATAAAATTACGTGTCTGAGGACACTTCTGCCATTATTGTCGTATCAGAGCTCTAGTAATGCTGCAGTGGATTTGAGGAGAAGATTCCAGCTCTACAGGTTTTTAGAAAACTCTTTTGATTTGATCAAGTGAATAATTGGTATGAAATTTCCCAGTTTTGTGATTTCAGATTTTAATCTGCAAATTGATTATGATTTTTTGATGCTGGAACATACGCCCTGCCTGGATTTAATGCAAAGTTGGATGGAATTTTTTTTATTAAGTGTAATATTGAAAGCATTGAAGAATGTGTAATAATGAAAGCGTTGTTGGCCAAAATTCATTAACGCTGACAATCAGCATCTAGTTGATTTTCTGGATGTAGTTGCAAGGCACCTAAGATTCAGAGACTGGTGATTCACGTAATTCTACAAAGGAAGCACAGTAGAAATGCAAAAAGCGGAAGCGTGCAGCTGTATTGGGTGCCAAGCTTGAGCCCATCTTGGAACCCACTTCATTGGAGGTCGAGGATGTCTCCTATCAGCACGCAGGCCATGAAGGTCTTAAGGGCACTGCTGCCACAGAAACGCATTTCAATCTAAAAATTGTCTCTCCAAAATTTGAAGGACAGAGCCTCGTTAAACGCCACCGGCTCGTGTATGATCTGCTGAGCGAAGAATTCAACGTAAGTTTGCAACGCACAAATACACAGGAATTTCAATTGATTATCACCTTAATTACTGCGTGTGCAGGGAGAGGAGATACATCCTTGAGGTTCTCTTCAATGGCCTGAGAAGGCTCGAATACAAAGGCTATGACTCCGCAGGAATTTCAATTAATTCTCACCCAACAAATGTATCCATAGATGGCAGTTGCCAGTCCGGATTTTCTCCCCCTTTGGTGTTTCGCCAGGAGGGTAAGATCGACCAGTTAGTCAGGTCGGTCTATGAAGAAGCCGATGTGGCAGACTTGAATTTGGAGGAGTTATTCACAAACCGTGTGGGGATTGCTCATACACGTTGGGCAACCCATGGACCCCCTTCTCTATTTGCGCATTTGAACGATATTCTGTTTGGTGTATCGACTTGAAGTAGCTGATTTTGTATGGCGTTAAAAACAAAAGTTAAATTGAAGAGTGAAGACGCAGACAGATAAGGAGTTATTTTTTTTGTATTTTGGAGAGATATGGTGTTTTTTAATTTATTGTGTGTGAAGTAATAAGTGATTTTTTTGGGAGAAATAAGGTGAGCTTTGTAATCGAGTGATGAGTGAGCTTTTTAAAGTATTTATTTTTTAATTTTTTTTAAAGGGCCTTGTAATGGAGTAATAAGGGTGATGTTTTGAAAAAAAAAATTTGGAGTAATAAGGAGGTTTATTTGTAATTTGTAAATTGGGGAGATAAGGTGTGTTGGGTAATTTGTTTTTAAGAAGTTTTTTGGGATCATCACATTGTAACTCAAAGTAATTTTACTTTGAGGGGGGGGTTTTACCAGATTGTGCAAAAGCACCATTGTAAAAAGTCAAATTTTGAAAGTTGCCTTGTAAAAATTTGAGAAATTGACTAGAGCCAAGTGCAAAGCTCAGTCAATTGTCTCCTGTTTTGACGACTATTCGAGGGTCAAGGCCAAGCCCCGATAGATCGTGTTTTTTGCGTGTTGTGTTGACTATCTTGTCATTTCTGTTCTGATTCTTGGTGCGACGCTACAACGCTAAAATGTCTAAGTTGATTAATTTGTTTTCTGATTCTGACAAACTTGAAGGCACCAAATCTTATAAAACATGGCATCGTCTCATCGAAAGCACACTCATTTACAATGAATTATGGCAGGGAATATGTGATGGAGATGTTAAGCCGAATAAACCCACAGATGCAGATGCACTGGCAAAATGGGAAATCAAGAATGCTAAAGCCTTAGCTCTTATTAAATCGTCTGTGAATGATGAAATGTATGTCCATATAGAAAATGCTTTAGATGCATGGACTGCTTTGAAAACTTTTAAAGACATCTTTGATACTCAGCCTTAATCAAAGAAAGTCGATCTACAATTAAAATTGTTGCAACACAAATTAACTGAAGATGGTGATATTCTTGAATATCTCTCCAGACTTAAGAATATTAGGCAGGAAATTATTAATGTTGGTTTTCCCGCAATTGATGATAGCTTTATGGTCACAATTGTAATTGCTGGGCTTCCTTCTTCCTATACGCATTTTTTAGAGACTTTACAAGTAACTGGGAAATTAGAAAAACTAAAGTTTGATGAACTTTGTGAAATGTTAAGTCAACATGATAAAACTTTTGGGAAGAAGAAGAAAGTTGGTGAAGATGTTTTTCTCACAGAGGCCAGCACTAGTAAGTCATCAGCAGATAGTTCTCGAGGAAGAGGCAGAGGGAAACAGAATCAAGCAGCACATAATCGAGGTCTAAGCCAAAGTAGAGGCAACAATTTTGACAGAGGAGGAAGAAATAATTTTCAAGGTAGAGGAAACAACCAAGGAAGAGGCAATTTTCAAGGACAAGGATATAATAGTCAAGGTAGAGGACAATCTCAAAATAAAGGTCAAAGCAGAGGCAGAGGACAATCTTCAGGAAGAGGAAGAGACTTAAGTCAAATTGTGTGTCGACGATGTAACAAAGTTGGCCATTATGCTGAAGATTGTCGAACATCACTTAATAAAATTCCCAAGTTTCAGCAGCATTCAGCACAATTTGAAAATGATCAAGATGAAGATCACTCAGAATATGTTTTTACTTCCTCACCAGCATCACAAATTTCATCTCATCTTAGAAGTGACTATGAAGATGCCTAGATCTTGGATTCCGGGGAAACTCAGCACATGACTTGTCGACGTGATTTTTTCTGGAATTTTAAAGAATGCCAACTTAATTCCATTTTTCTTGCTGATGATACAAAACATACTCCTTATGGAAAAGTAGTAAAAGTTTTTCTCCCTGACATTGGAGAAAAAATGATTTCCAATGTATCATATGTACCCAATTTCAAGAAAAATTTGCTCTCTTTAGTCATGATTCGACAAGCAGGACATCAGGTGATTATGGAAGATGGTTTAGTGAAGATTAATTCAGTGAAACAGAACTTGAAAACAGTTATGACAGGTTATGAAGATGGAAAATTGTTATGGATGAAAGGGACAGTTATTCCAAGGCATTCTGATTTTGCAGGGGCAGTGACTACAGGTATTTCACCTATAAGACTATGGCATGTAAGATATGGACATTTGAATTTTGACAGTCTTTCTCAATTGCAGAAACAAGGAATGGTTAAAGGACTTCCCACATTCAAAAGGGAAAATGCAAAATGTGAAGCTTGCATTTATGGCAAACAAAATCGAGAAAGTTTTCCAACAAGTTCATGGCGTGCAAACAGGCGGATACAACTAGTTCACAGTGATGTTTGTGGTCCACTACAAACTTCATTTGGTGGTTGCAAATATTTCTTACTATTCATTGATGATTTCAACATAATGACTTGGGTTTACTTCTTGAAGAACAAGTCAGAAGCATTTGATAAGTTTAAACTTTTTCGCCAACTTGTTGAAAATGAATTCAAAGAAAAGATAGGTACTCTCAGGATGGATAATGGGGGAGAATTCACTTCAAATGAATTCAAAACTTATTGCAGTGAAAATGGCATAAGACGACATCTCATTAATGTTTACACTCCACAGCAAAATGGAGTAGTCGAAAGAATGAATCGCACTTTGTTAGGCATGGCGAGACCATGTTAACTTTCAAAAGGTTAAGTCCAACATATTGGGCGGAAGCAATTCATACAACTGTCTACTTAAGAAATAGATCTCCAACTACTTCTTTAGACGGAATCACACCTTATGAAGCTTGGTTTGGTTTCAAACCTCGAGTTAAACATCTTAGAGTTTTTGGGTCAGTGTGTTATGCCTTAGTTCCGAAAGAAAAACGAACTAAGCTTGACTCAAGAAGTTTAAAATGCATAATGATTGGCTATTCTGATGAGAAGAAAGGGTATCGTCTTTTGACCAATGGAAAATTCATTGTGAGCAGGGATGTCATTTTTTATGAAACAGAGAGTAAGAGTGCTGAAGAAATTGAAAATCTTCTTCACAAGTTAGAAACCAAAGCAAGTAAAAGAAATGGAAAAATGCAAAGTCAACCAACTTCACCAAATTGGTATGAACTTGATTTTCCTTCCTCTGAAGATGAGTCATCCAGTCCATCTACATCAACAACATCATCTGGGTCTTCTAGCAGTTCATCCGCATCTCCAAGTAGCAGCAGTTCTTCTGACAGTGATTCTCCACATTCTTCACCTGAACGACGCACATCAGTTTATATTAATCCTCTTTACATTGATGGGGACTTTACAGAAGCGCAAACAAGTGAGCACCAACTTCCGGAATGGGCAGTTCAACTTTTGAAAGATGTAAAGCCTGATGAACAGAATAAAACAGGCACCAGAAGGGCACATAGAAGTGAAGGAAATTTTGCCTTGATAGCAAATGATTTTACTGAACCTTCCACATACAAAGAAGCAGTAAAACATAAAGAATGGAAATAGGCTATGCTTGAAGAATATCAAGCAATAATAGATAACAACACTTGGAAACTTGTTGATTGTCCAGCAAATGTTAAACCCATAGGGTGCAAATGGGTTTACAGAATTAAGTATAATCAAAAGGGAGAACTTGAAAAGTATAAAGCACGACTTGTCGCAAAAGGTTTTAGGCAGCAGGAAGGCATTGATTATGAAGAAACTTTTGCTCCAACAGCTAAATGGAACACCATCCGATTAACACTTGCATTGGCCGCTCAAAAAGGATGGAAAGTTCATCAAATGGATGTGAAAAGTGCTTTTCTCAACGGGGATTTACAGGAGGAAGTGTATATGACCCAACCACCAGGTTTTGAATTTGAAGGACAAGAACATAAAGTCTGCAAATTGATCAAGGCTTTATATGGGTTAAAACAAGCTCCCCGAGCTTGGTATGCAAAGATGGATGAATACCTTAAGAAAGTTGGTTTTCAACGAAGTGAATCTGATGATACTTTGCATGTGCGACAACAGGGAAAATATTTGGTAATTCTTGTTATGTATGTAGATGATTTGATCATCACTGGCAATCATGATGATCATATTGCACAGGTGAAAAAGGAGTTACATGCAGGTTTTAAGATGACAGATTTGGGATTACTTCACTACTATCTTGGAGTTGAAGTCTTCCAACGTCCACATCATATTTTCATTTCTCAGAGTAAGTATGCCACAGAGGTTCTTCAGCGATTTGGCATGCAAGATTGCAAGCCCGTTCTCACCCCCATGGAGCAAAACTTGAAACTTTCAAAATTTGAAGGGGGGGAAAAGGTGGACAGTACAACTTACAGACAGTTGATTGGCAGCTTGATTTATTTGACAAATACTCGTCCTGATCTATCTTATGCAATCAGTATTCTTTCACGTTTTATGCAGGAACCACGAGACAGCCACTGGAATGCAGCCAAAAGAGTTCTTCGATATATCCAAGGAACAAAAGATTTTGGTCTTCTTTACACAAAGACTAAAAATTTTGTACTTGGTGGATATTCTGATGCCGACTTTGCTGGGAGTATTGATGATCGAGCATCAACATCAGGTTATTTAATGAACATGGGATCAGCAGCAGTGTCTTGGAATTGTAAGAAACAAACTACAGTGGCCACTTCTTCGGCAGAAGCAGAGTACATTTCAGCATGGGAAGCAGCATGTGAAATTGTTTGGTTGCGCAGAATTTTGCAGGACTTGGGCATTTTTCAGGCAGAAGCTACATCATTGTTCATTGACAGCCAGTCAGCCATCAAACTTGCCAAGAACCCAGTTTTTCATTCAAAGACAAAGCATGTGGACACCAAGTATCATCATATCAGGTCTCTCATTGCCAAAGATGTCCTCAAACCAGTTTATTGTCCTTCCGAAGATCAGATCTCCGACATTTTCACGAAACCGCTTGGCAGAATAAAATTTACTAAGTTCAGAGATGAACTTGGTATCTGTTGTAATGTATCTTTGGATCATAGGGGGAATGTAGATGATCCAAAAATAATCTATTATCATAGGTTATAAAATTGAAATAAAATAATTATTAATTTAAGAAATTAAATTAATAATTATTATTCTAGAATGATTAATTAATGGAGACAATTAGAAATTAGTATATTGTTGTAACAAGATATGACTCTCCAAATGTGTCGTATCTTAGGCTCTATTTTAGAAGATTAGTTAGCTAGTTGGTTTGAATAGCATTTAATGTAAATGGACACTTGTTATTTAATAAGTGATCCATAATTAGAGGTAGTTAGGACATGGAGCTTATAAATAGCTCATTGCAAGAGTGTTTGGTTGTTCGGGTGTAAACTCTTGCAAAATCAATTATGTAATTATTTTTTCTGATTAATAAAATTACGTGTCTGAGGACACTTCTGCCATTATTAACGTTTATTTTGATAGGTTTTGGTGGTTTGTTAAAATGTAAGCAGAAGAAGTTTTCAACCCTTACTAAAGCAACATTCTATGAAGTTTGGTATGGTTATATAGGGTAAAAAAAAAAAGGTTTTTCATTGTTTTTTCTACTTTGAATTTGGGCTTTTTATGGCCATTGCATCATTGCAACTGGAAGACTTCAAATCTGGGTATGAATTAGCTTGATTACAAACCAACGAAGTTGAGAAGCATGTCTTAGAATCTATGTCTATATATTGTAACATATAAACAAGCCATTATAAGGACTCAACCTTCATTACAGTATGTTGGCTTCATCAAAACAAGTGCATTTAAAACCTCGACATCTAGTTCAAAATCTCGGCATCTAATTCATGAACTCGACATCAAGTTTGGTACGTTGAGATTCATTCAAGTCTTGAACTATGCATTTTATGGATTGAAGAGCATACACACTGATTGAGGACTTGTCACAAAATCCTTTTGGAGACATTGTCACTCTAATTAGTTGGTTGCACAAATCCATTGAAAGTGTATTTCAGTCTTGTGTTAAGACTCATCACAGAAAGGAGTCTTCATCATCATCAAAGCATTTGTGAATATGCACAATCGTTTGTGAAAAGTGTAACAACAGATTATTACAGTCTCTTAGACCAGTGAATAAGTAACAATCTTGAAGCTTAATATGGAAGTTTGATATATAAGTTAGTGTGTGAAATTCAAGATGTACAAGGATGGTCCTTGTTACATATATACACATATATTTGCTTCATTTTGTATAAGGCATGTTGATAAATATAAGGGCAGCTAAATTAGGTGATTTCTCTTAATTTATAACTCATTTTGACGTATTTTTACTTAACTTGATTATATTCTTCTTACACTTGATTATTACTATTGTTCATTATCATAAAATAACTACCAAACAATAAAATAAATGAGACAATAAGACACAAGATGTAGGCGATCAACCATGGCTAAAACCTCTCCAACTGAGAGGAAACCCCACAAGAATTATTCTCTTCTTATAGAACTTCAATTCATGAATTCCAAGACCTGTGACCTTTACTAAGACCCTCCAAGACCAATTCAAACCTTGCTTCTAGCAACTTATGAAATTTCTACTTACCCAATATATTCTTCTGGAACTTCAATATTCCTAGCAAATTCTTCTGCAACTTAGACCTACTTAGCAAACTCCTATGCAACTTCGACCTACCCAACAAATTATTATGTAACTTTGACCTACGTAGTAAATTATTTTGTCCAACAAATTCTTCTACTCAAAAAATTCTTCTACCCAACAAATGTAGAAACGCTAATACGAGAGAGAGAGAGAGAGAGAGAGAGGCCCAAAAACTTCGATCTAGTTCGTCTCCTTTTCATCCTTTTCCAGCTTATATCTTGATAAGATTGAAATTTCTTGAATGAGTCTCCAAATGAGGTTGGGTTCCTTCTTATTTATAGGCTTGCGAGGGGTACAAATTTCTGTCTTTAGGCCAACTTGTCCCTTCATGTAGGCCGACTTGATCTTGCACCATGATGAGGTCTTGGAGGGTCTTTTGACTCAATTTTGACTCAAATAAATTTTCTTTACAATATGTAACATGCCCAAATGTGTCTTCAATACATGATAATGACTCAATTGACTTTATGACAAACCTAGAAGCTCTTAATGGGTGCTTGACCTAAAAAAGAAATTCACTTGAGCATGAAACCCTTGCCTCAAGAATAATAAATTTATTTTTCTCTTTTCATTAAATACATAAAATAATGATTACATATGTCATTATGAATACCGAACCTAATTACATATTTCAACACTCCCTCTTAACTAGGGAGGTATCATAATCCATACAAGGTACTTGGACATTCTCAATCTGAAGAATTCTCATAAGAATAGTCAGATTGGTAACCCATTCGTATAGCATCATATCATCCAACATTGTCACATAATAGGGCCTTGAATAAAAACTCTACCTATCCACAAGATAATAGCACAATGCTGGCGAGACCAATGATTTAAAGACACCTTCATCATTGTCTCTCAAGGAGCATACCCCACAAGACTATTCTTATCTTGGATTCCCAATCCTCAAAGAATATTGATCCTTTATGACCATCTTATCCTCGATTCCCTACAACATCCTTAAAGAGTATCGGATGCCAAATTGTTACCCAATCCTCCATATTTCTTCCCAAGTGAATTCAATAATGACGTGTCTAGCTCTCCCTCTCAACTAGGGAGGATATACCAATTCCAATGAAGGAATGTACCCATTCCTATAAAATGGATGTACCCAAGCTCCCTCTTAACTAGGGACTTGATTCCAAATTTCTTCTTAATTAGAAACTTTCTTCTAGGCTCCCTCTTACCTAGGGACCTATTTCTAGCAACAGTTATCTCTTCTTAGGTGGATATCATGGGACTTTTAGCAACTTGTTGAGTTCCTCCTTTCAATGTCATGAATTTTATATTGATTATTATGGAGCCTTCATCTTGTATGGCATCGTCCATCCATCACTTTCCTCAAGTCAATCATGTCATCCTTCCCCTTGTTGGAAAGTTATTTTACATCTAGATTTCCTTCATACATATACCTCTTCCGCATCATGTTTTCTTTAGGATCTTCCATCCCGCCACATGAGTGCTAGTTGTAGGTGACATCCATAACTATTTTTCTGCTAGCCCTGCATTAACCCATCTAGATGTTGTCCAAAATTAAAAATGAACAACAAATCAAAGTTACCTTTTGTGATGGCCCTTCATCATTACATCTTCTTGTAGCAACATCAAAATCCTGCACACATATTGACACATCTCCAAGATGTTCAATGTCAAGGGTCTCCTTTCTTTACAGACTTCATCAGAGTCTTCATACCTCTTCCATGGAAATGTCATGGTCAATTCTCTTAGTCATCAGATGTTGATTTCATTTTCTATGTTCTCATAGTTGCATCTTTCACGATCTGTTCTTTCTTTCTTCACATATTTCTCCCTGGGCACTTTCATCCATAGTTCCTTCAACTTTGTCAACCACCTCATATTCCATATGAGTACATATTATGTTGATTTCATCTATTCAATATTTTAACCATTCCCTCATGCATCTTTCTAATAAAAGATATCCCTCTTATTCGATCATGCTCATGAGGTAGAACATTCATCCATGCTATTTGCAACTATATTATGAAATGAATCAATCTTATAAAATACATGCATGCATGCCTCATTTTTTCTTTTTTGGTCATTTAGACTTCCTTCAGCAACTTCTTTGATTGAGAGTACTTCAACCATATTTACTTCTTGCACTTCTTTGTGATCATACCATCATCCCATGAATCCCATACTAAAGATGGAATTCTCAACGACACACTTGCTTATTCTCAATGGAGGATCTTGATTATCCACATCCTACAAATGCTCCTTCATAATGATGATGATACATGATGAGTTCTTTCTATGCTAGATGAATTTTCTTTTCCCATAAGTACTACTTATGCTTTCAATGAGGTTACCAAGAGATACATCCTATTTATGATAACTACTACAATCATGTAGACTTCTACATCAGCTATCCTTTCAAGATTTTCTAATGAGTTCTTGTTTTAATTATATGCTTCTAATATGATAACATATTCTACTAAGATTCATTATATCATGCTTCTCATGTCTCCTGCCATGATAGGTATATTTTACAAAAATTGAAAAGAACTAGGTGACAAAGGCTTATCTCAATCATAGTAGATATATTTTACTTCTTCCTTCTCAGATTTCTTATTTTCAAATTCTTCCACTTGTACTATGATATGGTCTTATTCTCTTCTTCCATTTTTTGTTGTACTTCTTGAGTTTGGGGCAATATATCTTGTGGTGCCCATATTCTTAACATCCATAGCATTGAACCTTCACCATATTATTCTTCCTTTTCTAAGGACCAAATTTCCCAAACTTTCCTTTCCTCTTCTCCATGGTAGCATATGCTAGAGCTTGCTCGTTTGATCCTACATCACTTTTTGCCTTCAACCTCATTTCTTCAATTTTTCATAGTGCCATAGTTCATTGAATGGAGTATCTTCCTTCTTCACATAGATGCTTGATGTAAAGTTACCCCATTCCTCTGGTAGTGCATTGAGAATTATAGGTGTCATTTCTTTGTCAAACATTATCTCTCCAAACTCTTGTAGGTGGTCCCTTATTTCAGAAACCCTCATAAAGTATGAGGTTATTGCTTCTTCTTTTGATATCTTCATCTTGTAGAGTTATTCTCTTAATGATATCACTTCTCTTGCAGTTCTTATGTAGAACAATTCTACAAGCTTGTCATATATTTCTTTTGATGTCTCCAACTTTTATACATAAGGTATGTGGGGATCCTTGATGGATTCTATGAGAATCATTTGAGGCCTTACTTCCCCTTTCATATACTTTGTTAGAGGGGGAACCCTCCTTTACATTACGAAACCATTTCACAAAAAGATAGAAAAGAAATGTCAACGCCTTAGAAATCGGCCTCTTCAAGGGGGCACCCTCCTTTACATTACACAAATGAACAATTCTTCAATGGTACAAATGACAAAACCACCTTTCTATATATAGGAGTTTAAGGGGTCACAATATAATCCAAGTCGACATAAAAATAATAATATAAGGGCACAACAATAACAATAGTGGGCTTCTATGGGGCATAATAATAACAATATGGGGATAATAGGGGCATAATTGTTGGGTAGCGGAAGCCCCGCGCAACGGTCACGAGGTGCGTAGCCCGAAATTTTGGGTAGAAGTAGGAAAAATACTCCACGAACGTGCAGGGCGTGATGGGTAATTAGCTAGAGTCGAAAGGGTAGTCCACTCGAAAATAATGTAAAAGAGATAAACATGAGTTGGCCCGCCCATGAATTAGGGTCCATAAGTAGGTATAAATAGAGCGAGGATATATGGTTAGAGGAGTCAAGTTTTTGGATAGAAATTATTGAGTCTATGATGTAATGGGTATCTGAGGAAGAAGAAAGCGTCTGTAAGTCCAAGTCGAAGGGTTGGGTAGTAGGAAGAGGCTCTGCAACTGTGTGCCCAGAGGCCTGGAAGAGTCTGCAGCTGTGTGTGCAGAGGCCTGGAAGAGTCCGCAACTGTGTGCGCGGACCCCTGCAGTTGAGTGTGCAGGGTGGTTCGGATGTATTGGTGAAGAAAGTTAATAAAGATAAGTTTTCTTGGAATTCTGTGTAACCTTCTGATTTATCGTGATTTGACTTCACTGTTACGGTTTATTCCATATGCATCTATTTCTGTTATGATTATATGAATCAATGTTTATTTTATGCGAATGGGTTACCTCTGATAAATGTTTGCTTAAAGACTATAATAAGTAAATCAAATACATAAACTGCCCAGTAAGTAAGTAATAACGGAAATTCTAGGTTCAGACCTGCGTGAGAGCAGCTTGAAGCTGTGGAACAAAGTGTGAAGCCTCCAAGCCCACACCTAGACATCCCAAGGGTGCGGAAACCTGGTTCCAGCACCCTCCCCTGCTACCTCGGGTGAGACCTCAGTCTGCGCTCCGCGGGTTGTTGCCGAAAGGGCCGGTAGCTGCGATATTTGTTTGGCTAAATAATTCTTCCGAACCTGGGTTAGGCCCAATTGAGCCAACAAATGGTTTCGTTGCTGGGAATGGGATCTACCTAAGGGAAGTCTAATGTGGGAACACTAGAGCCCTACAAAGAAGGAAATTGAGGAGTGGTGGGATCTGAAAACCCACGAGTTTGCGGTTCAGGAAAATAGAAACCCGTGAATATCAGTGGAAGATTGGCTGGACCGATACATATTTACGAATATTCATGAGATCTTCTTTGCAACATTTCCAGTAGAGCTGTACGAGTGGATCGCGAGGCTAGTTGACAGCGTGGGAAGGTGCAAATTGGATCGACCTATCATGTGGACTCCAGAACTAGTGTGCAGGCTAGAAGCCACCGAGGATAAAATTGCGCGCGCAGTAGATCATTGGCTGGATCGAGTGATTGGGGGATTCATCACTGAGTTCGCAATAGATACTACCGTAAGCTATAGCAAAGCAGAAAGGCAGTTTCTTCAAGGACCTCGGGGTAGGTATATTAGGTCACTTAATACGTGGATTAAGATGTTGTTATGTGAAAAATAGATTATGTGCATTTATTGATGTCTAGACTAGCGTGAAGCGGGAGAGGATACCGTGGAATAGGAGGAGTAGAGAATAGTTCGTTAGCTTCCATTATTCGGGAAAGCGAGGAAGAGCTCACAGGGTTCTCACCAGGAAGTTTGGTTCGACTTATCAAAGAGCGCTTTCTGCTACCACCACCTCCATCCACACCACTGCTCGCCTCACCCATATCAACTCTGACTCCAACCCCACCTCCGTCCCCACCCCTACCAAGAGTTGGAATGGTGAGCACAATCAAACTACCAGTGTTTAAGGGTGAGGAGAACGAAGAACCAGGGTAGTTTTGGTTCGTGATATGATCTGTATGGGAAGCCCAAGGCATCACAGATGAGAACATCAAGAAGGCCACCTTAGTTAGTGCATTGCAGGGTCGCGCACTGACCTGGTATATGAAGTACTCGAGTGACCATCCAAATGAAGGAATAGCGGCAATCCAGCAGGCGCTAGATAAAGAATTCTGCCGGCCAAAATCAGAAGCTCAGTCAGTTATTGGGTTCAAGGAGATTGCAATGATGCCTGGTGAAACTCCGTGGGACCTGGACCAAAGGTTAAAAAGCACTATCCGCGAAGCTAACATGACCCTGACTGATGCACAACATTGCGCGTGGTTTATGGCATCACTAACACCACATTTGAGGACGGCTCTATCCCAACAAAAGATCTCAACCCAAGCCAAAGCACTGGAGACAACCATGAGGTTACACGAAACCCCCATACTAGATCCTAGGTTGGGAGTTCAGCAAATCCACACGCAACTTCAAAACTTGAATCTAGAACTACAGAGCTTGAAGCAGGAGCAAGTGTCCCAACCAAAGGCACGAATGGAGGTAGGTTGTATTAAATGCAAGAGCCAAGTGCACGATAAGGACCATTGTCCTGTTTTTGTGAACTATCTGGCGGGGGGAGACCGGATGCTGTTGAAAGTAGAGGTACAAGCAGGACCCAGTGCCGCACCTGCGCTCTGGTGCACAATTTGTTAGGTAGGTGGAAAACATACAACAGATAACTGCCACTTATTACAAAAGTATGCCCAGACCCCGCAGCAGTTGTATTGCAACTTTTGTCGATCAGTGGGACACGATGAGCGAACGTGTCGAAGTTATGATTTAATGATGCAGAGAACCCAACTTACTGAATGCAGACTAAAGCGCGAGGAGGATTCCAAGGACGCGGCCAAGGAAGAGGAATGGGGCCCAGACGAGGCTGTGGGCAGCTGATCTACTATAATTGTGGAGGGTCGAGGCATTACGCTCACGACTTTGTTAACCCGACCAGGGTGTCGTGTCCCTACTGTGAGCAGTTTGATCATGAAATGGTGGACTGCCCGACCTTGATTGCCCAAATGCGAGAAAAGGGAGTCCTGCAAACTCCACTGACCTAGAACATCCAAATGATGCGGGTAAAACCTCGGGAAGAGGAGCCCACTATCAATATGGTACTAAGAAGTGGCGTGAGTAGGGGAAATAATCTATAGAAAAATTGCACGGGAGGCGGGAAGAGGTGCGACACACCTCAGCGAAACACTGATCCTGAACTGGAGCAAAGAACGAAGGTACCAGGGGAAGCCTAGCCCAGCCTCGTGGAGAATTCTACTATGGGTAGGAAGGAGCAACCAGAGACGGGGGTGGACCCCTCCATGGTCTCTACCTTTCTTGAAACTTCCATGAAACTGTTGCGTAATCATATAGCCGTTCGAGGATTGCAAGAACTAATCACGAGATGCACCGACATCAGTGAGCCCCAGGTGGTTCGAAAGATAGGAAGACATGCTCTGCGCACCGAACGAGAGATGAGGCTGACAACGCAGATCGGTGAATACGAAATGAATCAAGTCATCGTGGACTTGAGCTCGGATGCAAACTTATTTCCTAAACAGACATGGGAGCGTATGGGCAAACCTACACTACAATGGTCTTTGATTCAGCTACGAATGGCCAATCAAAAAAATATCTTACCCATGGGTTGACTACAAGGGGTAACAGTGGATATCGATAGTGTCAGTATGCACACTAATTTTGAAGTCATAGAAATTGTGGATGACAGTAATCCATACCTTGCACTATTAGGGATCAATTGGGCAACAGACATGAAAGTAATCATCAACTTGAAGAAATGGAGGATGACGTTCGAAAAGAAATCCCTACGAGTAGTAGTTCCATTGGACCCCGCAGAAAGAGAGCGTTACACCGAACCAATGCGTGATGAGGATAGTAATGATGAACTAGATTGTATCTATCAGATAACCGCGTGAGATCAAGATCAAGGGCATTCCACGAACGACAGAGGAATCTCGTGGGAACACGACTACACCAGTATGTTAGATCCCGAGGAGGAAATTGAGCAATGGCAAAACCAGTTGTAGGACGTGACAACCTTGAAGTGTAATATGATGACTCGGTCACTGTGACGCATAACGACTGAAGCAAGACAGCAGCTAGTAGAGGACACTGAAATTGATGATAGGAAACTCGTCCAGGTTAACACTCCATGCGTAGCACGAGAGCAACATAAGATGCTGTGAGAAGTGGTACGTGCACCTGCAGGGTGGCGCAACCACTAAAAGATAGGAAATGGTTCCAGGTACGGGTTGGAGGACGAGCGTGGCAGCCAACATGGTATAGATGACAAAGGGTACAAGTGCAAATCAGGTGACCCTCAACCCAACCAGATATGCGCAAGATGATAGTTTACACAACTCGACAGGGAAGTCTTGATACAACTGACTCAACTGGCCCTGATACAGTCAACCCCACTAGTAACAACACCCGCGAAAGGATTCAGCAGCTCTGGGCAGCCATTGTGCGCGGTAAAACACAACTTCAAAAGTTGGAAGCAACCGAGGCTAGCCTCCGTGTGCAAAGTCTGCGACTAGATGAAGCAATTAAACAGCTGCAATCAGAAGTTACTTCAACCATGAAACTAGCAATAGAAACAGATATGGCCGGTTCTCCTACCTTGTGACATCCAGCAAGGCCTCTAGCATGGGTGCGCCTACACCCCAAAAGACATGACAGCCTACAAAATCATCTGACAGAAGAATCAAAGGAACACAAGGGGTGCTCGCACCCTGGGCTAGTTGGAAAATGGGAGACCCGCACGAGAGGGTCACCCACCTGACTATCCGTAGGAGGCCCAGTCCTAGGGCTCGGCGCAGTTGAAAGAAGGCGCGCGACTTTAAACCAGTCTGTTGCGAAGCTGCGGACCTTGACCACAACAAATGTAGAAGAACCACCCCTGGATCCCTAGCAGTTCACTGCTACGAAGGAAAGATGGAAAGTGGCCGTTACAAGTACTGTTCATGATGTGATGATGCAATTAAATCACAGGGGAGTGGGCGACAGGCAATTAAGGCAAGGATATAACCGCCAAAATCGCAATTATGAGGTACTGTATGGAAACATAGCTGATTTAAATTTTGAAATTCTATATAACTATGGGAAGGGTCATCTTCCTGCACTTTACCGCCCTGAACACAAGCTGCCCTGGGTCAGACACAAATGCAAAATGAGTGACAGAGAACTCGAAGAGAGTTCGTGGTTTCAGGAATTGCCAAAGCACTACCGAGAAGCAATCCTTAAAGCAACCACCGATAATCCACAACAACCTTCGTCGCAAGCAGCCGAGCTCCCCAAATTGTTGGGTTGTGTTATATTCTTTCCACAACTAGCACACGTAGTTAACTGAGGGGTTAGAGGGGGGGCAGAGCCCCCCTTCATTGCGTCGATTGTGTAGCCGGGGGGGGTCACAGGGGGTTTGAGGTGTACCCATAACCCCAGTTTATGGGGTCTGGGGTAGTGCCCCAGAAAATTTTGGTTTTGGACCCTATGTTAGGATGGGCAGACCCACCTATGGTTTTGTGCATGATTTTTGCACATGTTTTTTGACGCAATGGTTTTTCGGTCCGTGGTATTGGACGCGATGGTTTTCGGTCCATGGTATTGGACGCGATGGTTTTCGGTTCATGGTATTGGATGCTTCGGCATGTATAAATATGTATTATAACATTGAAAGGAACATAATGAAAAATCAAGCTGGTAGTCTCGGTTTTGGGATCTAGGGGAAATCTATGTGTGTATGTGTTTTATGTGTTATGCTCTCTCATTGTTTATTTTATGTGTTTTAGAATTCGTATGCAGGTAATTTATGTACGGGGTTAAAACCTACATTTGGTATCAAAGTTGTTTTGGCTTCAAGGGGATGCCTTTGTTGCTGAGGGGTTTCGCTTAGGCCTACGGTAGACCTTGTTCAGTGGGAGATCTGCGAGATCGATTCTAGTGGTGAAAGAATATGGCGAGCAGTGGAAAGATAGAGATCGAGAAATTTAATGGTCAGAGTTTTGAGTTGTGGAAACTCAAGATGGAGGATCTGTTGGTGGATAAAGATCAGTGGATCACGGTAGATCTGGGTACTAAATCAACGGGAGTGACCAATGAAGAATGGAAGAAGTTGGATCGGAAGGCAAATAGCATAATACGATTTTGTGTCTCAGATTCAGTATTGTTGAATGCATCAGGCGAAGCTATGGCGAAAGCTTTATGGGACAAGTTAGGGACTTTGTACCAATCTAATCTTCTGGTGAATAAACTGTTCCTGCGGAAAAATTTGTATAACCTGAGGATGAAAGATGGAGACTCAGTGACAGAGCATCTGAACGCATTTAATATTGTGGTAAGTCAGTTAGCATCTGTTGATATTAAAATTTTAGATGAAGATAAGTGCATCAGTTTGTTGTGTTCTCTACCAGATTTGGGGGATAGTCTGGTTATTGCAATAGGTAGCAATTCAACTACCTTGCAGTTTGATGAAATAGTCTCATCCTTGCTGACAGAGGAGATGAGACGAAAAAATATGGAGAGCCAAAATGGTGATGCCTTGTCTGTACAAGGATGGTCCCAGAACATAAACAAAAATAAGTCATCGAGTGGGAGATCTAAATCTAGAGGGAGATCTAAATCTCCAGGAAAACCTGTAAAGGTGGTGTGTTGGAAATGCGGAAAGGAAGGGCACTACAAAAGGGACTGTAAATCTAAAGCTCCTGATAAAGGAAAGGGATCTGATGATGCTCCTTCTGCAAAGGCGAAAACTACCTCAGATGAAGGTGGGGATGTGTACTTGGCTTCTTCAAGTGCACATGTAGATCATGAGAAATGGTTGATTGACTCAAGTGCATCCTTTCACTTCACTCCCCATAGAGAGTGGTTCTACGAGTATAAGAAATACGATGGAGGTGATGTCTTCTTAAGGGATGATAGGAAGGCTAGAATCATTGGTCACGAAAAAGTAAAGTTGAAGTTGCAAGGTGGAAGGGTTAGAACACTTCCAGGTGTTCTGCATACTCCTTCATTGGCCAGAAATCTAATTTCTGTAAGCAAGCTAGATGATGCAGGTGTAAAAACAGTGTTCGAGAAGGATACCTGCAAAATGGTTTGGGAAGCACTAGTAATGATGTGGGGAGTTCGAATTGGAACTCTATACAAGCTACAAGGTAGCACTATTACTGATGGGTGCAACAGTTTTGTCGTTCCTGAAAGTGGAGCAGAAAATCTAGTGGTCTCTGGAGAGAAGACCATGTTGTGGCATCAAAGGCTTGGACATATTGGAGAGAAGGGCCTTCGAATACTTCATGGTAAAGTTCTGGTAGAAGGTATGAGTAATAGCTCTCTGGATTTTTATTTCTGTGAAAATTGTGTATATGGGAAGCAGAATCAGGTGAGTTTCCCCTCTGGTAGTAAGAGGGCGAAACAGATATTAGAACTTGTGCACAGTGATGTGTTTGGACCTGTGAAGGTTCCATCACTGGGTAAGTCTGTGTACTATGTATCATTTATAGATGACTTCTCAAGGAATACATGGATATATTTCCTTAAGAAGAAATCTCAAGCCTTTGACAGGTTTAAAGAATTTAAGGCTCTCATGGAAAATTAGACAAAAAAGAAGATAAAGGTGTTGAGGACAGATAATGGTGGAGAGTTTTGCAGCAATGAATTTGAAGAATTTTGTAAGAAGTGTGGTATAGCATGATAGAAGACTACTCCATATACACCTTAGAAAAATGGAGTTGCATAAAGAATGAATAAGACGTTGATGGAAAGGGCAAGAAGCATTCTCAATGGTGTCGGGTTAGGACAAGAATTCTGGACAGAGGCGGTGGATACTGCATGTTACCTGGTCAATAGGTCACCTTCATCAACGTTGGAGGATAAGAATCCACAAGAGGTATGGATTGGTAAGAAACCCTCTCTTTCACATCTAAGGGTATTTGGATGTGATGCATATGTACATGTTCCAAAGGAGAAATGAACCAAGTTGGATAGTAAATCTGAAAAGTGCATCTTTATTGGGTATAATGATGGTTTAAAGGGTTATAAGTTTTCGAACCCAGTCACACGAAAGGTTGTGTACAACTGAGATGTGGTCTTTAGAGAGGTAAAAGATGTTATTAAACATGAATTCCAACCAAAGGAACCTGAGAAGATATAGTTTGAGCTTAAGGAGGAAGAATCAGAATCTACAACAGAGGAGGAATTAGAAGATGAAGAGCTACAAACTCTGGGTGTGAGAAGATCAGTTCGAGAAAGAAGGCAGCCAGAAAGGTATAGCCCATTTGCTTTCTGTTCAAATTTTTCTTTATCTATTACTAATGATGATCCCAGAACTATGAAGGAAGCAGTAGATTCAGAGGATGGAAAACTCTGGAAAGAGGCCATGGTTGATGAATGGCATCTTTGCATAAAAATGAGGCCTGGGATCTGGTGGAGTTGCTGGCTGGAGGGCAACCCATTGGCAGCAAATGGGTGTTCAAGAAGAAGACAAATTCAGAAGGAAAGGTGGATAAATACAAAGCTCGGTTGGTAGCAAAAGGTTATTCCCAAGTGCCAGGAATTGATTTTGGTGATATTTTTTTCTCCTGTTGCCAAGGTAACTTCTATTAGATTAATTTTATCTGTTGCTGCTGCTTTTGATTTTGAGGTAGAACAGATGGATGTGAAGACAAAATTTCTTCACGGGGATCTAGAAGAGGAAATATACATGAAGAAACCTGAAGGCTTTGTGGTGAAGGGTAAGAAAGAACTGGTATGCAAGTTAAAGAAGTCTCTATATGGGTTAAAATAGTCACCAAGGATTTGGTATTAGAAATTTGATACATTTATACGGGGACTTGGCTTCACCAGAAGCAAAGCAGATCACTATGTGTATTTTAAATAAAATGGTGACCGTGTTATTTATCTGATCTTGTATGTGGATGATATGCTGCTGGTTGGAAATGACAAAGAAATTATCCAGGATTTGAAGACCCAATTGTCCTCCAAATTCGACATGAAAGATCTTGGTGCTGGAAACTATATTTTGGGCATGGAAATCAAAAGAGATCGAGCAAAGAGGAAGGTCTGGCTAAACCAAAGGAAGTATGTCGAGACAATACTACAGAGGTTTAATATGTAGGATAGTAAACCAGTGAAGGTTCCTATTCTTGTAGGTGTTAGGTTATCTGTTGAACAGTGTCCCAAGACATAAGAAGAGGTAGAGGACATGTCCCGTGTTCCATATGTAAGTGCAATCGGTAGCTTGATGTATGTAATGGTCTGTACTAGACCAAACATTGCACATGCAGTGGGAGTATTGATCAGATTTATGTCAAAACTAGGGGAGGAGCACTGGACAATAGTGAAGCGAGTTTTCAAGTATTTGCGTGGCACTAGTGATTATGGTTTGTGCTACCAAGGAAGATCAGGATTGGATAGAATGTTGGATATTCATGGCTTTGTTGATGCAGATTGCGTTGGAGATTTGGATTAGAGAAGAGCTACAAGTGGGTATGTGTTTAACCTATTTGGAGGTGCAGTCAATTGGATGAGTAAGAAACAATCTGTAGTGGCATTATTAACTACAGAGGTAGAATACATGGCAACCACTCATGCAAGCAAGGAAGCAATTTGGTTGCAGAGATTGTGTTCAAGTATGGGGTTAGTACAGGGAACTATAAGGATAGACTATGATACCCAAAGTGTAGTTTTCTTGGCAAAGAACCTCGCATATCATTCAAAGACAAATCACATCGATGTTCAGTATCACTTTGTGATGGATATGATAGAAGACAAAAAGGTGTTGCTGGTAAAGGTGGACACTTTGAAGAATACTGCAGATGCATTAACAAAATCTGTTATTTATTTAGTAGATTAATAATTTATTTATTATTATTTTTCTTCATTTATATATTTATATATTTAGTTAATAAATAAATAATTTGTTTATTTTATCTTACACCTAATATAACTAATTTTATATATCTATATGTAAAATTTATTTATTTATTATTATATTTTATTTATAATTTTATAATTAAATAATTTATTATTATTCTATAATTCTTTATCTATCTTACACCTAATATAACTAAAAATGATACCATTTAATTTTATTTTTTCATTAAATAAAATATTTTATACTTTTATATTCATTAATATATAATTTATTATTAATTTATATTTCTTCATTGATTTATTTATAAATAATTTATTATTATTTTATAATTCTTCATATGTTTATAGTTTTATCTCACACCGAATATAACTAATTTTATACATTTATATATAAATTTATATATATTGATTTATTTATTATTATATTTAATTTAATTTTTATCTATTTTTTACCTAATATAACTGAATTGGACCTTGCTCCCTTAGTTAGGTAACCGTTGGTGTCTCTGCTCTAGCTATTTAAACAGGCGAAGCTGGATCTGTTTTTCAACTTGTCCTGACGATGAACCACACTAGTTGGTTCGAAACGCGTCGACAAAAGATTCGCTATGTGATTTTGCCGAAGATTATCTTACAATATTATGGACCACAGAAGTCTAAATTCCTCAAAATCTGTGAGCTCTGAGAAGTTCTCTTGGTGTAGAGAGACAATGGGCATTTCAGGGCTGGAAAAATGACTAAGCTCTCTTGTGGCCCCCTGTGGAAAGAAAAAGTGGGAGAATGTTGGGTTGTGTCATATTCTTTCCACGACTAGCCCACGTAGTTAACCGGGGGGTAGACAGGGGGGCGGAGCCACCCTTCATTGCGCCGATTGTGTAGTCAGGGGGGTCATAGGGGGTTTGAGGTGTACCTGTAACCCCACTTTATGGGGTCTAGGGCAGTGCCCCAGAAAATTTTGGTTTTGTACCCTATGTTAGGATGGGCGGACCCACCTATGGTTTTGTGCATGATTTTCGCACATGTTTTTGGACGCGGTGGTTTTTTGGTCCATGGTATTGGATGCGATGGTTTTCGGTCCATGGTATTGGACTCAATGGTTTTCGGTCCATGGTATTGGATGCTTTGTCATGTATAAATATGTATTATAACATTGAAAGGAACATAATGAAAAATCAAGCTGGTAATCCCAGTTTTGGGATCTAGGGGAAAATCTATGTGTATATGTGTTTTATGTGTTATGCTCTCGCATTGTTTATTTTCTGTGTTTTAGAATTTGTATGCAGGTAATTTCTATATAGGGTTAAAACCTACACAAATCACCCCGGACGCCGAGGACCAAGAAAGACCCTCAGGGTCAAGAATCAGTACGATGGTCGTCGCGACATCTACACTTTGACAAGACCACCATGGAAGAAAGGGGTAAAACTATCACAATTGACAATGATGAGGAAGCAGAAGAGTCTCCTACATATGTCGAATAAGTTCATCCATAGGAGGACCCCATACAGCCAATGCGACGGCCTAAATATGTTCCTCCTAACAGGGGCAAGGCAAAGGTGCCCGTAAACCTCGATGAATTCGATATCGCAATTGTTACCCCGTTTGTCCCGAGAATAGTCCCAGTGGAAAAATCGGTAGTTGGCCAGGTTGCGACAATGAAATTCGAGGACTGGGACCTTGCTGATACAGTAAAATTTCTCCACCTGGCAACAAATGCACTGATGGAGCAGAATACAGAAGGACCAGTGACTACGCTAAAGAAGAAGGAATGGTTGTAGTAGGTAGACGAGGCCAGGTTGTTCTGTCTCTTGTCTATTCCCCACTTTCTCAGGTCCCTTATCACAGTATTGGTCATTAAGCAGCTGCTTTGTTTGGTCCATGAGGAAATCCTATGGTTTGGTTAACTTGTCTGCATCACAGCCGAACTTGTTCATCGGGTGACACACCTCCCCTACGATGGAAGAGACCCTCGGGAAATTGCTGATAGAAACGGTGATGTCGCAATGATAGAATGCCTGAAAAAGAAATATCAACTTGCGAAAGGGCAACAAGGGTACACTATTAAGAGCATCTCCGATGACGCAGTCTGCGTCGCCACCCTTGGCAGGAAAATTTATGAGGAAACACCGAGGTGCTGAGGTTCCAGTAGTCGTCATTGCCCTCGCTGAGGAATGCATGACTGGGGTATGGTTTAATTGGTCACAATTCTTGTGCGAGGAATTCCTGACCAACTGCCGAGAAGTTCAGGAGGAAGTCAAAACCTTTAATTATGCATGGCTACTCTTGTCTATAATTTTGGTCGCCACGGAATTACTCGAAGATAGCCAGTTTCCTGCACTGGACCCGAACTGGCTAGAAGCCACTCGATACGCTTCCCTTTAGGCGACAAAGGATGCGGAACGGATTCACTGCATAAAAATCTTTTGGGTACTGCTAGACTCAAATGTGCACCAATGGATTAATGAGCTACCACGCCTTTCCGAGGGGATCTATGATAGCATGAAGCATATTGCCAAGGTTAAGGCAGACTTGCATCACATCTACATCAAGGCGCGCAAGGACCCGGCACAGGAATGGACGTCACTTCGCTTTATTTCCATTGATGATGCTATCGACGCGGTTGTGAATACCTGGCTGCCAGCATGGCGTGGACCAGAGGTAGTAGAGCGCGATGAGGCCACCATGTGGCAGAAAAAGGAGGAAGCTAAGCGTGCCACACAGCAGAAGCAAAATGAGCAGCTCACTGTAGAAGTTCAAGCAGCATGAGAGGTGGCAATACGAATGCAAACATGAGGGGCGGCATCAACCACAGGCAAAAGCAGTCACAACAACCTCCCCCCGATGACCACAGGGGAACCACCAGTAATAAGCACAGACTCGCCCTTGAAATGTCCGGTGTCGTCGGAGCAGCTGAAGCCGCAGAAGAAAGCAAAAGCATCTAAAACAGATAGTGGCATGACCACTCTAACTGAAGGGGACCTCAATGACATAGAAAACACTGTGCGGGACGCTGCTCGGGAAGCAGTCGATGTGGCCATGATAAAACAGCAGATTGTGTTGGGGGAACTCTGTCAGCAAGTACAAGAACTTGGAACCAGGATCGTGTCAACCGACACCAACACTATGATGGGCAGTTCCGACATACCAGCTGAGGCACCATTGTTAAAAGCTCAAATGGCTCGTTCCATCCCGATTCCCACAGGAGCCTTGCTTGCCACCAGCACGGAGGATCAAGCTGTACTAGGACGCATCTGAGGACTGGGACTAAACATGGCCTCCTTACCGCGTGACAGTTTGCAACAACTTCATGACAACGCCACAATCGAGCTTCGTGCTAGGGTCGACCACGCTGACCAAGTAGTTCAGCTACGCCTCCAATGTGACGAGGTAGTCACATAGAAGCAACAGGTTGAGAAAGTCGTCACGGATGCCTACTCGAGTGCCAGAGAACTAGAAATTGCTGAGGACATGCCAATCAAAGCACAAGTCCATAAGATGGCTACTGGGTTCCGAAATGCAAAAGAGGAGGTTGTGTGGATCCAACTAGAGCTCAACTCACAGATCACTGAGATGTAACTACAGAAGGTGCCATCTACCCCTCCAGAGATCCTAGAGCAACAACAGAACATTATTTCTATGGGGCGCGTGATGCTCACACGTTCCATAACGGAATGTAACGAGCTACTAACTCAATCAATTATCACACTCATCACCCTTCAGGAGGATCCAACACTTCGCCAACTGGAAACTGAGGCTCAGGAGCTCTAGCAAGCATACGACTAGCTCATAGGTATCACGCAGACCGTTGCTATTACACAACGCTTAGCTAAGATACGAGAGGCACAGGTCCTAAAAAACCAAGCCGATGCCGCCAGACAGAAGGAAGTAGTGGTTAAAGCCTATCTCCAACCGTGGTTGGACGAGGCATTTGCAGTTTCAACCACCATAGAACACAAGGTAACCCACATGCAAGCTGAGTATGCCACTTGGGAGACAGCAGCGATAGGAACTGAGGTGTCGGTGACATAGGTGGAACAGATGCAGTGAATGACAGAAGAGTTTGTTGCAAGCACAAGCAACACGCAGATGATGCTCACCGATCCCCATGCAAAGTTGGCCGAACCAGCTAAGTGACTCAAGATGAGTCACGATGATTGTGTTGTGGGATTGTTGGGCAGCGGAAGCCCCGCGCAACGGTCACGAGGCATGCAGCCTGAAATTTTGGGTAGAAGTAGGGAAAATACTCCGCGGACGCGCATGGCGCGATGGGTAATTAGCTAGAGTCGAAAGGGTAGTCCACCCGAAAATAATGTAAAATAAATAAACATGAGTCGGCCCACCCATGAATTAGGGTCCATAAGTAGGTATAAATAGAGCGAGGCTCTATGGTTAGAGGAGTCAAGTTTTTGGATAGAAATTGTTGAGTCTATGATGTAATGGGTATCTAAGGAAGAAGAAAGCGTCTGTAAGTCTGAGTCAAAGGGTTGGGTAGTAGGAAGAGGCTCTGCAGCTGTGTGCACAGAGGCCTGGAAGAGTCCGCAGCTGTGTGCACGGACCCCTGCAGCTGAGTGCGCAGGGTGGGTTGGATGTATTGGTGAAGAAAGTTAATAAAGATAAGTGTTCTTGGAATTCTGTGTAACCTTCTGATTTATCGCGATTTGATTTCACTGTTACGATTTATTCCATATGCATCTGTTTCTGTTATGAATATATGAATTGGTGTTTATTTTATGCAAACAGGTTACCTATGATAAATGTTTGCTTAAATACTATAATAAATAAATCAAATACATAAACCGCGCAGTAAGTATAACAGAAATTCTGGGTTTGGACCTGCGCGAGAGTAGTGCGAAGCTGTGGAACAAAGCATGAAGCCTCCAAGCCCACACCTAGACATCCCAAGGGTGTGGAAACCTGGTTCCAGCACCCTCCCCTACTACCTTGGGCGAGACCTCAATCCGCGCTCTGCGTGTTGTTGCCAAAAGGGCCGGTAGCTGCGGGATTTGTTTGGCAAAATAATTCTTCCGAACCTGGGTTAGGCCCAATTGAGCCAATAATAAAAATAACAATAAGGGATATAACAACAATAGTAATGGGGGAATCGCTAGTATTATAGGGACCTAACATGCCTCTCTCCTTCAAAAAAGCGTTGTCCTCAATGCTTGAGTAGTTTTGGATACTTCTGTATAAAATTCTCATCCTTCCATGTGGAATGTTCAGCGAGTAAGTTCTTCCACTTGATAAGGTACTCTGAAATTGATCAATTTAGCAATTTTCGAGTTGTTGTTTCTGTGACTCATTTAGGTTCCAATATGATTTTTTTTTCCTTGTCAAGATTTTGCAATATTGTTTAAACTAATATCTTGTCACCAATAACCTTCATTAAGCATGAAACATGGAAAACTGGGTGCACTCGGGAAACTGTAGGAAGCTCCAATTTGTATGCCATAGTACTAATCTTTTGCAACACCTTGTACAGACCATAATACTTTGGTGATAATTTATTATCCTTCTTAGCTTTCTTGAGGGAAATTTGTTTATATGGTTGTAGCCGTAGAAATACCCAGTCACCTATATCAAAACTTCTTTCGTTGCGATGTTGATATGCATGTTGTTTCATTCTATTATGTGCCAAAGTTAGGTTATCCTTTAAGAGTTGGAGAACTTGTTGTTGATGCTCGATGTGATATTCCACTGCTTGAACCTTAGAATTTTCTCTTAAATATGATGTGATGGATGGTGGTTGATATCTATAAAGTGTCATAAATGGGGTCATTTTTGCTACAACATGAAAGGAAGTGTTATACCACCATTCAGTCAAAGGAACCCATTTGACCATTGTGTTTGTTTATCAAATGCAGAGCAATGAAGATATCCTTCCAAACATTTGTTTACTATCTCAGTTTTCCCATCAGATTGAGGATGATAAGATGAGCTATGAGCTAACTAAGTACTAAGGCAAGAAAAATAATTTGGTCCAAAAATTTCTAGTGAAAATGGGATCTTTGTCACTTACAATAATCTTTGGGTTTCCATATAGTTTTTGAATTGTTTCCATAAATGCAGTAGAAACTGTATTGGCTTTAAATGGATGAGATAATGCACAAAAGTGTGCATATAGTGATAAAATCCATTGAAATCTCCTCCCAACTTTGACCTGGAATGGATAAAGGTTGTAATAGACCTGGGATCTTAATTGTTTCAAATTTATTTTGTTCGCAAACCAAACATTCCACCACAAGATTTTGAATATAAGATTTAAGGCCATCTCAAAAAAATTCCTTCTTAACCTTGTGGTAAGTTTTTAAAAATCTCGAGTGCCCTCCTAAGGGAGAGGCGTACAATTCCATAAGAATATTTTGTTTGAGTTGGGAATTCTGACATAGGTATAAGCAATCTTTGTACCATAACGAATCATTTTCCGGCTAAATGTATCAGATGTAATGGGATCTTGTCGCATCTTTTGAATAAATGCCCACACTTATTCTTCATTCTTCCATTCATCCCTTGCTTCGTTTATCCAATATGGTTGGATAATAGAAATGGCACAAAGTAATGCTTCCACATCCTCATCCTTTCTTGAGAGTGCATCTACCACAACATTTTTCTTCCCTTTTTGGTATATCATTTCAAAGTCATAACCCAACATCTTTGTGACCCATTTTTGCTGCTCTTATGAAGATAATATTTGTTCTAAAAAGTATTAAAGACTATCATGATCTGTTTTTACCTTAAAGTGTCTTCCCGTTAGGTTAGGGTTACCATTTCTTAAGTGCATGTAATATTTTCGACATTTCCTTCTCATAAATAGCTTTGTGTAAATACTTTCCTTTGATTGGACAACTTTCCAAAGCAATGGGTATTTCTTCTCATTAAAATAGCACCAATTCCATTTCCTAAGGCATCACATTCCACAACAAAGGTTTTTGTAAAGTCCCGCATAGCTAAGGCCGGTGCTTGGCACATTTCCTCTTTAAGGTGTTCGAAGGCCTTTGTTGCTTCTGAAGTCCATAAAAATGCATCTTTATTCAATAATGTTGTTAGAGGTGCCGCTATTCTCCCATAATTCTTAACAAACTTGCGATAATACATTGTCGACCCGAGAAATTGTTGCAGATGCTTTATGGATGTGGGGGTTTTCCATTCCTTAATGGCTTTAATTTTGCTGGGGTCTACCTTAACATATTCATGAGATACAATATGACCTATATATTCCACCTCTTGTACTCCAAAGAAACATTTGGAGATTTTTGCATATAATTGTTTCTCCTCCAATAGTTTGAGCACCCTATCAACATGTTGAACATGATCCTTCCAAGTGTTGGGTGTGGAGCCTAATTATCTTCTTTATTCAAAGGTATCACCACATTGGACCCCAGTTCATAATGTGGTGGCAACACCGCCCGTAATATTTTCACTCCAAGGGGGGTCTAGGGTGTAGGTTTTAACCCCATACAGAAATTACCTGCATACGAATTCTAAAAACATAGAAAATTAACAATGCAAGAGCATAACACATAAAAAACATATACACAGAGATTTTCCCCTAGATCCCAAAACCAGGACTACCAGCTTGATTTTTCATTATGTTCCTTTCAATGTTATAATACATATTTATACATGCCGAAGCATCCAATACCATGGACCAAAAACCATCGCGTCCAAAAACATGTGTGAAAATCATGCACAAAACCATAGGTGGGTCCGCCCAACCTAACATAGGTTCCAAAACCAAAATTTTCTGGGGTGCTACTCCAGACCCCATAGGGTGGGGTTACCTACACCCCTCAAACCCCCTGTGACCCCCCCGCTACGCAATCGGTGCAATGAAGGGGGGGCTCCGCCCCCCCTCTAACCCCCTGGTTTATTACGTGGGCTAGTCATGGAAAGATATAACACAACCCAACATTCTCCCACTTGTTGTTTTCTTTCCATAGGGGGCCACAAGAGAGCTTAGTCATTTATCCAACCCTGCAATGCCCATTGTTTCTCTACACCAAGATAACTTCTCAAAGCTCACAGATTGTGTCAATGCATCTGCAGTATTCTTCAAAGTTTCCACCTTTACTAGCAACACCTTTTTGTCTTCTATCATATCCCTCACAAAGTGATACTGAACATCAATGTGCTTTATCTTCGAATGATATGCAGGGTTCTTTGCCAAGAAAATTGCACTTTGGCTGTCATAGTCTATCCTTATAGCTCCCTGTACTAACCCCATACTTGAACACAATCTCTGCAACCAAAGTGCTTCAGTGCTTGCATGAGTGGCTGCCATGTATTCTGCCTCTGTAGTTTATAGTGTCACTACAAATTATTTCTTACTCATCCAACTGACTGCACCTCCAAATAGGTTAAACACATACCCACTTGTAGATCTTCTTTGATCCAGATCTCTAGCCCAGTCTACATCAAAAAAGCCATGAATATCAAAGACTTTGTCCAATCCTGGTCTTCCTTGGTAGCACAAACCATAATCACTAGTGCCACACAAATACCTGAAAACCCACTTCACTATTGTCCAATGCTCCTTTCCTGGTTTTGACATAAACCTGCTCAATACTCCAAGTGCATGTGCAATGTCTGGTCTAGTACAGACCATTGCATACATCAAGCTACCAACTGCACTTGCATATGGAACACGGCACATGTCATCTTCCTCTTCTTATGTCTTGGAACACTGTTTAGTAGATAGCTTCACACCTATAGGAATAGGAACCTTCACCGGTTTACTATCCTACATATTAAACCTGTACATTATTTTCTTGACATACTTCCTCTGGTTTAACCAAGGCTTCCTCTTTTCCTGATCTCTTTTAATTTCCATGCCCAAAATATAGTTTGTAGCACCAAGATCTTTCATGTCAAATTTGGAGGACAATTGGGTCTTCAAATCCTTCATAATTTCTTTGTCATTTCCAACCAACAACATATCATCCACATACAAGACCAGATAAATAACACGATCACCAATTAATTTAAAATACACACAGTGATATGCTTTGCTTCTGGTGAAGCCAAGTCCCCGTATAAATGTATCAAATTTCTGATACCACATCCTTGGTGATTGTTTTAACCCATACAGAGACTTCTTTAACTTGCATACCAGTTCTTTCTTACCCTCCACCACAAAGCCTTCACGTTGCTTCATGTAGATCTCCTCTTCCAGATCCCTGTGAAGAAATGTTGTCTTCACATCCATCTATTTTACCTCAAAATCAAAAGTAGCAGCAACAGATAAAAGTAATTTAATAGAAGCTACCTTGGCAACAGGAGAAAAAATATCACCAAAATCAATTCCCGCAACCTGGGAATAACCTTTTGCTACCAACCAAACTTGTATTTATCCACCTTTCCTTTTTCATTTGTCTTCTTCTTGAACACCCTTTTGTTGCCAATGGGTTTCCTTCCAGCCGACAACTCCACCAAATCCCAAGCCTCATTTTTGTGAAAAGATGCCATTTCATCAACCATGGCCTCTTTCCAGAGTTTTCCATCCTCTGAATCTACTGCTTCCTTCACAGTTCTAGGATCATCATTAGTAATAGATAAAGCAAAGTTTGAACAGAAAGCAGATGGACTATACCATTTTGGCTGCCTTCTTTCTCGAATTGATCATCTCACACCCGGAGTTTGTGGCTCTTCATCTTCTGATTCCTGCTTTGTTGTGGAGTCTGATTCTTCCTCCTTTAGCTCAAACTCTATCTTCTCATGTTCCTTTGGTTGGACTTCATGTTTAATAACATCTTTTACCTCTCTGAACACCACATCTCGGCTATACACAACCTTCCTTGTTACTGGGTTCCAAAGCTTATAACCCTTTAAACCATCCTTATATCCAATAAAAATGCACTTTTTAGATTTACTATCGAACTTGGTTCGTTTATCCTTTGGAACATGTACATATGCATCACATCCAAATACCCTCAGATGTGAAAGAGAGGGTTTCTTACCAGTCCATACCTCTTGTGGAGTCTTATCCTCCAATGCCGATAAAGGTGATCTGTTGACCAGGCAACATGTTGTCTCCACCGCCTCTGCCCAGAATTCCTGTCCTAACCTGGCACCACTGAGCATGCTTCTTGCCATTTCCATCAACGTCTTTTTCATTCTTTCTACAACTCCATTTTGCTCAGGCGTGTATCGAGTAGTCTTCTGCCATGCTATACCACACTTCTTACAGAATTATTCAAATTCCTTGAGAAGTCATCTATAAAGGATACATAGTACACAGACTTACCTAGTGATGGAACCTTAACAGGTCCAAACACATCACTATGCACAAGCTCTGATATATGTCTCGCCCTCTTACCACCAGAAGGGAAACTCACCCGATTCTGCTTCCCATATACACAATTTTCACAGAAATCAAAATTCAGAGAGATATTACTCATACCTTCTACCATACCTTTACCATGAAGTATTTGAAGGCCCTTCTCTCCAATATGTCCAAGCCTTTGATGCCACATCATGGTCCTCTCTCCAGAGACCACTAGATTTTCTGCTCCACTTTCAGGAACCACAGAACTGTTGCACCATCAACAACAGTGATACCTTGTAGCTTGTACAGAGTTCCAATTCAAACTCCCTGCATCAATACCAGTGCTCCCCGAACCATCTTATAGGTATCCTTCTCGAGCACTATCTTTACACTTGCATCATCCAGCTTGCTTACAAAAATTATAGTTTTGGCCAATGCAGGAATACGTAGAACATCCGGAAGTGTTCTAACCCTTCCACCTTGTAACTTTAGCTTTACTTTTCCACGACCAACTATTCTAGCCATCATCCCCTAAGAAGACATCACAACCATCGTATTTCTCATACTCACAGAACCACTCTATATGGGGACTGAAGTGAAAGGATGCGCCTGAGTCAATTAACCATGCCTCATGATCTACATGTGTACTTGAAGAAGCCAAGTACACATCCCCACCTTCATCTGAGGTGGTTTTCACCTCTGCAGAAGGAGAATCATCAGATCACTTTCCTTTGTTAGGAGCTTTAGATTTACAGTCCCTTTTTTAGTGCCCTTCATTTTCGCATTTACAGCACACCACCTTTACAGGTTTTCCTGGAGATTTAGATCTCCCTCTAGATTTAGATCTCCCACTCGATGACTTATTTTTGTTTCCGTTCTAGGACCGTCCTCGTACAGACAAGGCATCACCATTCTGGCTCTCCATATTTTTCCGTCTCATCGCCTCCGTCAGCAAGGATGAAACTATTTCATCAAACTGCAAGGCAGTTGCATTGCTACCTATTGCAATAACCAGACTATTCCACGATTCTAGTAGAGAACACAACAAACTAATGAACTTATCTTCATCTGAAATTTTGATATCAACAGATGATAACTAACTTACCACAATATTAAATGCATTCAGATGCTCTATCACCAAGTCTCCATCTTTCATCCTCAGGTTATACAGATTTTTAGGTAGGAACATTTTATTCACCAGAGACTTATATTGGTACAAAGTCCCTAACTTGTCCCACAAAGCCTTCGTCGTGGCTTCCCCTGATACATTCAACAATACTGAATCTGAGACACACAATTGTATTGTACTCTTTGCCTTTCGATCCAACTTCTTCCATTCTTCATCGGACACTCCCGTTGCTTTAGTACCCGAATTTACCGTGATCCACTGATATTTATCCACCAACAAGTCCTCCATCTTGAGTTTCCACAACTCAAAACTCTGACCATTAAATTTCTCGATCTCTATCTTTCCACTACTGTGCATCTTCTTTCACCTCCAGAATTGATCTCGCAGATCTCCCACTGAACAGGGTCTACCACAGGCCTAAGTGAAACCCCTCAGCAACAAAGGTGTCTCCTTGAAGCCAAAACAGCTCTGATACCAAATGTAGGTTTAACCCCGTACAAAAATTACCCGCATACAAATTCTAAAAACACAAAAAATAACAATGCGAGAGCATAACACATAAAACACATATACACAGAGATTTCCCCTAGATCCCAAAACCGGGACTACCAGCTTGATTTTTCATTATGTTCCTTTCAATGTTATAATACATATTTATGCATGCCAAAGCATCCAATACCATGGACCGAAAATCATCGCGTCCAAAAACATGTGCAAAAATCATGCACAAAACCATAGGTGGGTATGCCCAACCTAACATAGGTTCCAAAACCAAAAAAATTCAAGGCGCTGCCCCAAACCCCATATAATGGGGTTACCTACACCCCGCAAACCCCCTGTCACCCCCTTGCTATACAATCGGCGCAACGAAGGGGGGGCTCCGCCTCCCCCTCTAACCCCCCGGTTTACTACGTGGGCTAGTTGTGGAAAGAATATAACACAACCCAACATTTGGGGAGGTTGGAATCTTTGGGAGCCCCCCACCCCGACGGGGGATTGGGGGTAGCGCCCCTGAAGCTAAAAATATATGTAAAATTGCCTTGTAAAATATTGTAATTTCGTATTCAATCTGGGTCGTTCATTAGGTGGAGATCTGACAGTAGAAGTTATGTTTAATTTAGGGTTTTTTGCCTTAGAAGGCAACCCATCACTATATATGAGGGAATTGTATTGCGTCTATGTATATCTATGTTTTGAGTGAGAAAGAGAGAGGAGATTGTGTGAGAGTGAAGAGGGAATTCAGTGGATCTGTTATAGGTTGTATCTCTTCATTTTGCTGGATAATATAAAAGGAAGGTCTCGCTGTTTCTTTATGGACGTAGCCCAAATTGGGTGAACCACTTATATCTGTGTCTCTATTTTTTATGTGTTTTATGTGTTTATATTTATTTAATATACTTTATGTGTTCCATTGCTCTGTAATATTTAATTTTCAAACACCAAGACTTGCTATAGATTATTATATCATCAAAAAATACTAACCACAAATTTTCTAAGGGTGGGTTTGAAAATGGAATCCAAAAATTCATAATTACCCTCATGAGTTCTAAATGCTATTTTCAGAATGTCTTCAGTCTTCACTCTGATTTGATGATATCCTGAATGAAGATCCAACTTGGTGAAGTAAATTTATCCATGCAATTCATCCAATAGTTCATCAATGACAGGAATGGAAAATTTATCTTTATAGTGAGCTTTTTGAGCTCCCTATAATTGAACTCATGTGCCATGATCCATCCTTCCTGTGCACCAATATTACTGGAGTAGAGAAACAACTTTGACTAGGTTGAATTATACCATCCTCTAGAATTTCCGCAATCATACGTTCAATTTCACTCTTTTGGGCATAGGGATATCTATAAGGCCTGATGTTTGGAGGAACACTTCCTGGAATCAAATGAATAGCATGATCATGATCACGAATAGGTGGGAGACCTTTGGGAGTCTCAAATACCTTGGAATGATTGTCCAAGACTTTTTGGAGATATGGAGAAATAGATGATTTCAATGTGGGAACCTCTAGCAAACATAATTTTGCAATTACGCTTCATTATTATTTCTTTAGAATCTTTTTCATTCCGCTAGAGTTGATTATCTTTCCTAGTTTCCCTGCGATACCTCTTAATTAAACTTCCTTTCCTTCCGAAGAAAATTTCATAAAAAGTTCTTGAAAATTAAAAGTTATTGTACCGAAGGATTGTAGCCATTGGACTACTAGTACAACATCAGTAACACCCATTCGAATGGAAAGCATTGGGCTATTCAATACATATTCTCCCATGGATAGCTTGATATTATGGCACTTTTCAGAGAAATTTATGGTTCCTCCACCTGCAACCATCAATTGACACTCTGGTGCTGGATATAGGAAGCAATTCAATTCCTTCTCTATCTTACATTGAATAAAATTATGGGTTCTACCCAAATCAATCAACACTATTACCTTTTTCTTCTTGATATGTCCTTCTATCTCGATAATTTTAGGAGTGGTAATTCTGGCCAATGCATTACAAGATATGGTCAGATTCATTTCTTCTTTCTCTAGGGTTTGTTCCTGGTGTATATCCTCTTCTTTTGACATTTCTTGTTCCTTTTCTTCCTCCTCTTCATAATCAATGTAAAATAATTTATTCGCAGCACACTTATGACCTTTAGTGTATTTCTTATCACAACTATAACAAAGCCCTTTTTCTCTTTTTTCTTTCAATTGTTGAGGTGTCAACCTTGTAGGTTGTGGAAGGCTAGGGGAAACAACACTTCCATCCTTATAGTTGTGAGTGGTAGGCTTCCTTGTTGCCATAATTTTTCTTTCCTTTTTTCTTGCCAACATGAGTGCCTTCTCTAATGAGTCAGGTTCCCAAAGGTGAACCTCATGTTGGATGTTATCCTTCAAAGTCCCTATGAAAGCATCAATCCTATTCTCCTTTGGAATATATTTTACCCTTATATTCAATTTTTGGAAGTCCTCAATGTGCTCCATCATTGAGCACTTTTGTTTGAGGTTTATCAATTGGCTAAAAAATGTGTTGCTTTTGTATCCTCATAATGTGCTTTCATTTCTTCTGTAAAAATTTCCGAAGTGGAAATTTGTTTACGAGAGAAAATCCATCGATACCATATAAATTGATTTGGTTCCATATATAAAGTTGCAATGCGTACCTTTTATGTGTTTTTCAAATTATGGAGATCGAAATATTGCTCCATCTATAGCATCCATGTTACAGGATCCTTGCCATCAAACTTCCTCATATCGATCTTTGGAACATGGTGGGTCTTCAATCCAATGTTAGAGTCTATGAAATCATGATTAACATTTCTCTTGTTCTCATCATGAGTTTCCATTACTACTCTTTCACCATTAGTAAGCATTTCTTGTAGCAACTTAGTCAAATCTATCTTCAAATCTTCCATGTCTCCTTTCAGTTTTTCTTTTATACCATCCATCTTAGTGTCCACTCCCTTCATCTTAGATTCCATGTCATCCATCTTAGCTTCCACACCATCCATCTTAGCTTCCACGCCATCCATCTTAGCTTCCACGCCATCCATATTAACTTGCACGCCATTCATATTAGCTTCCACGCCATTCATCTTAGCTTCCATGCATTTCTTTAAACCATCAATCTTAGCTTCTGTTACCTTTTGTGAGAGTCAAATTTGTTGCACTTGGTCTTGTAATTTTAATATATCATGTTGCATTTATTCCTCTTCTGTTGAAATTTGGTACCGGAGGACAGGTGGTTCCCTTAGGCTTTGATCTTTGGCCTAGGGAAAAGTGTCCAAAAGAATTTAATTTTTCTCCTAAAGTAACTTTATAATTTTTTATAAAGTTAAATTTAATTTGAAAGTGACTTTAAGTGATAAAGTTACTAAGTCTAATTTTAAAGTGACTTTTATAAAGTCAATGAAAAATTAGAAATGAAAAGTGACTTTGGAAATAAATGACTAAGTGGGTCTTTATTAAAGTGGGGTGAATTAAAAAATAGAAAGTGAGATTTAAATGAGCATTTAATCTCAGCCATTGATCTAAATCTATTTCAGCCATTGGATTTAGGGATCACCCAAAAGTCATTTAGGGTTGGGTTAAGGGAGGAAAAGGAGGAAAAAGATCATTCATTCTTTCATGAGCAGATTGGGAGAAGGAGAGCAAGAGAGCAAGGGAGATTTCTGGACAAGGAGGAGAAAGAGGCAGCAGTTTGGCACACACACCAAGGCAGCACTTCAGCAAATCCGAACAGCATAAAGAACAAGCAGAAAAAGGCAGTTTTTGTGAGCAAAATAGTGGAAAAATTAATTTTCAGCACGAATATCGAGGAGGCGATTTTCTGCACATTTTTCGAGGGTTGTCCGTACAAGTCTGTACGGCCGTCCGTACAGTCCGTACGCCCGTACAGTCTGTACATCCGTATGGTCCGTACAGCTCGTACAGCATTTTTCAGATTGTCAGTTGGGCTGAAAACAGATAAGTTTTGCTTGCTGGAAATTTCTGTTTTTGCTGAAATTTATTTGCTGAAAATTTTCTCTGTAAAAAGGCATTTTCCAGAAATAAAGAAGAGCTCTCAAACTGGTTTTCCCCAAGAGTTGTAGGGGGTTTTTCCAGGGTCAAGTTGACCAAAAATATCAGTGTTTTAATGTGTTTTAATGGCTGTTTTTAATTGCTGATTTTTATTTCTGCAATTTCCAGCATTCTGAAAAATTTCCAGAATTTGTGTTTTTCAGCAATATTTATTTTTTCAGTCTGTTAAATGTATGGCTATGGGAATGGGCATTTAACTACATGGGAGAAATAAGGTGAAACTGAAAACCGGGGCAGGAAACAGAAATTTTTACATGGTATCAGAGCTTGAGTGCTGAAGGGCAGTTTGGGACAGCAAAAGAAAAAAAATACAGCTGCTGATTTTTTCACTCAGAAAATTCCAGCAAGCTGATTTTTCATAAACAGCAGGTTTATCTTTACCACAACAGTGCTATTTTTTCAGTGTTAGGACAACAAGATGTCGTTGGGATTGAGGGTGGAGGATAGGTTGGATGGGCATACAAATTACAGTGTTTGGAAGGAGAGAATGCAGAGTATCTTTGAGGAGGCAGAAGTCTGGGATATCATGGTGCATACCACACAGAACCCTGTTGTTGTGCCTACTGATGCTACTCAATTGACAGCTTATAATAAAAAGAACAACAAGGGTAAGAGGTTGATTCTAGACGGAATCAAAGACCATTGCATTCCTCATGTGAGAGGAAAGAGCAATGCCGATGAGATGTGGACAGCATTGTCCAATCTCTACCAGAGTACCAATGAGAACCGGAAGATGGTCCTGAAGGAGAAACTGAAGAACATTAAGATGGGTAATGATAGTGCAGCTGGATATCTCACAAAGATTACCAATGTGAGAGATGAGTTGGCAGCGATTGGAGAAGCCATTCCACCCACTGAGTTGGTGCAGATTGCAGTGAATGGCCTCCCCCGTTCATGGTTGAACTTTGCTGATGGGGTTTGTGCACGTGAGACCCTTCCCACATGGGAGAGGTTTTGGGATGACTGCATTCAGACAGATATCAGGAAAGGACAGCTTGGGGCAGCCAAGCCAGTTGAGCAGGATGAGGACGTAGCACTAGTGGCAGGAGGCAAGAAAGGCAAAGGGAAGAAGCAGGCTTCCACAAGTGGTGGTGGAGGCAAAGGCAAAGGTAAAGGTAAACAGGGTAACTCACAGAAGGACTATTCCAAGGTGAAGTGTTGGAATTGTCAGAAGATGGGACACTATGCAGTTGTGTGTCCAGAGAAGAAGAAGAAGAAGGGGAAGAACCAGGACGTGGCAGCTTCAGTAGAGATCGAGGATTTTGCTAGTCGTTTTGACCGAGAGTTTGCGTTCACTACGTGTGAGTCCTCTAGTGCAGGATCACCAGCCACACAAGTTCAGAGGGAGCATGCTTTTCCCTCGATTAGCGGAGCATCTACAGGTATCTGGTATGTGGACAGTGGGGCTTCACGTCACATGATAGGAGTCTGGGAGTACTTCTCAGAGCTTTCAGAGAGTGGCACTGATATTGAGGTAGTACTCGGTGATGACAGAGTTGTTAGAGCAGTCGGGGTGGGGACAGTGACATTTCAGAGGGAGTCCAAACCTCCCTTGAAGGTGTCAGAGGTTCTTTATGTGCCAGGGATGAGGAAGAACCTCATATCCATCTCAGCTTTGGAGGACAGAGGATATGAGGTACTATTCAGAGAAGGACAGGTGTTGATGTATCCCAGGGACTCTCCAGCTGATTCAGCTAGAGTGATAGGTGTACGCCATGCAAAGGTGTACAAGTTTGCATTCCAACCCCCTTTGGCATTGAGCTGTAGTACCGACAGCAGAGCTAGCAGTTCTGAGCTGTGTGAGATTTGGCACCGCAGGATGGGACACATGTATCATGGAGCCTTGAGGACATTGCGGGAGATCACCACAGGTGTGCCAGATTTCAGTATTGATCACTTCGATACTTGCAGAGGTTGTGCGATGGGCAAGTTTGCCAAATCCCCTTTTCCCAGCAGTGACAGCAGAGCGACGGGGATACTTGATTTGATTCATTCCGATGTGAGCGGTCGGATGTCTCATGTTTCCTTGAGTGGATATGAGTACTATGTCTTATTCATTGATGATCACTCCAGGAGGACCTGGATTTATTTCTTGAAGACCAAGAGTGAGGTCTTCAAGCGGTTTCAGGAGTTCAGAGCTCTTGTGGAGACTCAGACAGGTCGAAAGATCAAGTCCCTGAGGTCGGACAATGGAGGAGAGTACACCCTTGGAGAGTTTGTTGACTATTGTGCGGAGGCAGGCATTAGGAGGGAGTTTACTGTTCCTTACAACCCCCAGCAAAACGGGGTTGCGGAGAGGAAGAACAGATCCATCATAGGGGCTGCCAAAGCCATGTTACATGATCAGGGGTTGCCATTGTTCTTGTGGGCAGAGGCCTGCAACACAGCTGTTTACTTGCAGAACAGGAGTCCGCATCGTGCCTTGGGGCACATGACTCCGGAGGAGGCTTTCTCTGGGAAGAAGCCTGATCTTGGTCATCTTCATATCTTTGGATGCATTACATACTCCTATATACCCAAGGAGGAGAGGACCAAACTAGAGCCCACCGCAGAGAAGGGTATCTTTGTGGGCTACAGTGAGACCTCAAAGGCCTTTCGGATTTACATTCCTGCACAGAGGAGAGTTGTTGTCAGACGGGATGTGAAGTTCGAGGAGGACAGGGCCTTTAGGAGGTCATGGGAGTTAGAGTATCTGGATCAGCCAGACCCTCAGCAGCAGTTGAGTCAGTCGCAGGGATCCAGTGGGCAGGGATCAGGAGGATCCGGAGGTACATCTATGAGGATGTCTGGTCCATCAGTGAGCAGTGGCTCGCCGAGCCAGAGGGGTGGTGCTCCGAGCAGTTCATAGAGCAGTTCACTAGGGAGTCCACTGATGGACAGTTCACACGGTACCTCAGCTTCTACAGGTTCAGGTGCACGCAGGAGGACAACAGACAGATAGTCAGGAGTTCAGGCTACTGATGGTGATGAGGAGGAGGAGTTTCATTCTCCTATGGGAGAAGCATGCTCAGGGAAGAGGAAGCCCAAGTGGCTTCAGGACACCTTGAGAGATGCCACATTTGTTGCTGAGCCGAAGAGGCCGGTCAGAGAGAGTAGACCACCTGAGAGGTTCTGTAGCTATATGGCGATGGTTACCAGCATCCTTGACTCTGAGCCTTCTAGCTATGAGGAGGCAGCTAGCCAGCAGGTCTGGAGAGAGGCCATGCAGGAGGAGTATTCTTCTATCATGAAGAATGATGTTTGGGAGGTGGTGCCGAGGCCTGAGGGCAAATCCGTGGTTACTTCCAGATGGCTTTACAAGGTAAAGCATGCTGCAGATGGCAGCATTAAGAAATTCAAAGCGAGGTTTGTGGCTAGAGGGTTCTCCCAGGTAGAGGGAGTTGATTATGAGGAGACCTTCGCTCCCGTGGCTCGATATACTTTGATCCGCTCCATTATATCGATAGCAGCAGAGATGGGTTGGAAGATCCACCAGATGGATGTGAAGACCGCATTTCTCAATGGCTTCATACAGGAGGAGGTATACATTGAGCAGCCACAGGGCTTTGAGGTGCATGGGAAGGAGTCCCATGTGTGCAGATTGAAGAAGGCCCTTTATGGCCTAAAGCAAGCTCCCAGAGCTTGGTACTCCAGGATAGATGCATACTTGCAGGGGATGGGTTTCACAAAGAGTGAGGCAGATCCGAACCTTTACTTTATTGTGATTAGTGAGGAACCTCTCATTCTGGTGTTGTATGTGGATGACTTGATCATTACAGGTGCAGAGAGACTCATAGAGCACTGCAAGAGAGATCTTGCGGCGGAGTTTGAGATGAAGGACATCGGCTTGATGCATTACTTTTTGGGTTTGGAGGTGTGGCAGGAGGAGGGGCATTTCTTCCTGGGGCAGGGGAAGTATATTGTGTACATCCTTAGCATATTCCACATGGAGGATTGTAGACCCATGTCGACACCGATGATCACCAACTGGAAGAAGCTTCATGCTTCGGATTCCGAGTTGGTGGATCCCACATTGTACAGGCAGCTGATTGGTTCCTTGATGTATTTGGTCAACACCAGACCAGATATTTGTTTTGCAGTCAACACGATGAGTCAGTTTATGTGTGAGCCTAGGAAGGTTCACTGGGTGGCTGCAAAACACATTCTGCGGTACTTGCAGGGGACAGTGGATTATGGTCTGGACTACAGGCAGGGAGATGGAGTGAGATTGGCAGGATACATTGATTCTGATTGGGCAGGTTGTGCTTCTGATAGGAAGAGCACTTCAGGGTGCTGTTTTGGGTTGGGTTCAGCAGTAGTGTCATGGATCAGCCGGAAGCAGCAGTCAGTAGCACTGAGTTCAGCGGAAGCAGAGTATATGGCAGCCAGTCTAGCTAGTTGTGAGGCCATCTGGCTTCGCAAGATGTTTTTTGGCCTATTTGGTCAGCCGTTGAGACCTTCAGTGATTTACTGTGATAATCAGAGTTGCATTAAACTCACGGAGAATCCAGTATTTCATGACAGGTCAAAGCATATCGGGATCAGATATCATTTCATCAGAGACTATGTTCAGAAGGGAGCTGTGAGGCTTGAGTATATTTCCACTGATGAGCAGGTTGCAGATATTCTTATCAAAGCCTTACCACGGGGCAAGCATGTCTACTTCAGAGACAAGATGGGTGTGGTGAGGAACACCTTCCTCGGTAAGAGGGAGTGTTGAAATTTGGTACCGGAGGACAGGTGGTTCCCTTAGGCTTTGATCTTTGGCCTAGGGAAAAGTGTCCAAAAGAATTTAATTTTTCTCCTAAAGTAACTTTATAATTTTTTATAAAGTTAAATTTAATTTGAAAGTGACTTTAAGTGATAAAGTTACTAAGTCTAATTTTAAAGTGACTTTTATAAAGTCAATGAAAAATTAGAAATGAAAAGTGACTTTGGAAATAAATGACTAAGTGGGTCTTTATTAAAGTGGGGTGAATTAAAAAATAGAAAGTGAGATTTAAATGAGCATTTAATCTCAGCCATTGATCTAAATCTATTTCAGCCATTGGATTTAGGGATCACCCAAAAGTCATTTAGGGTTGGGTTAAGGGAGGAAAAGGAGGAAAAAGATCATTCATTCTTTCATGAGCAGATTGGGAGAAGGAGAGCAAGAGAGCAAGGGAGATTTCTGGACAAGGAGGAGAAAGAGGCAGCAGTTTGGCACACACACCAAGGCAGCACTTCAGCAAATCCGAACAGCATAAAGAACAAGCAGAAAAAGGCAGTTTTTGTGAGCAAAATAGTGGAAAAATTAATTTTCAGCACGAATATCGAGGAGGCGATTTTCTGCACATTTTTCGAGGGCTGTCCGTACAAGTCCGTACGGCCGTCCGTACAGTCCGTACGCCCGTACAGTCCGTACATCCGTACGGTCCGTACAGCTCGTACAGCATTTTTCAGATTGTCAGTTGGGCTGAAAACAGATAAGTTTTGCTTGCTGGAAATTTCTGTTTTTGCTGAAATTTATTTGCTGAAAATTTTCTTTGTAAAAAGGCATTTTCCAGAAATAAAGAAGAGCTCTCAAACTGGTTTTCCCCAAGAGTTGTAGGGGGTTTTTCCAGGGTCAAGTTGACCAAAAATATCAGTGTTTTAATGTGTTTTAATGGCTGTTTTTAATTGCTGATTTTTATTTCTGCAATTTCCAGCATTCTGAAAAATTTCCAGAATTTGTGTTTTTCAACAATATTTATTTTTTCAGTCTGTTAAATGTATGGCTATGGGAATGGGCATTTAACTACATGGGAGAAATAAGGTGAAACTGAAAACCGGGGCAGGAAACAGAAATTTTTACATCTTCTTCATGAGTCATGCTAGAGATTTCAAGTTGCTTACTAGGTGTTTCCATTTTCTTGCTTCAGGGCATCAATTAATGATAGTTATGCTTCACTATGCTCTTTGAACTTCCAACTAATTTTTCAACCCAAACTTATGCACAATTTTAAAAATATTACACATATTTTTTCTCCTTGTAGAAGCTCGATATTGAATCTATTGTATCTCTATAATTACAGATCTCCAATGTCCCAAATTTCTTCCTGAGGTAGCCCTCTGAGTCCTCTTTCCAATGCCACTAGTTTGATCAAAATTGGATTCTCCAAGAAAGAGTTATGCCCAATCTCCCAAGATGACTTGATTATATAATGTTTCAGTAGAGTGAAATTGTACGATGTGCCACGTACCACTGTTTCGACCTTCGGATCTGAAAAAGATACACAAAAAACTAAAATCTGTCCTCTTTCTATAACTTCTTACGAAATTTCAATGTGATGCTCAAAGAGAAAGTTATGATGATTTTCCCAAGGTCACATGTTTGGAATGTAATTCGGAAGTATGCAAAAACCCTAACTTCCTTAGATCATATCTCCGAAAATATAGCGAAACAAGATCTGAAATTCGGACCCGAGGTTCAAAGCGATTTCAGATCAAATGGGTTTTTTTAGCTTCTGAAACGTCGCAAAAAAAAATAATATATATATATATATCTATATCTATATAGATATTAGAGCCAAAATTCCACGATGCCCTATTTGGAGTAGCGAAACCCTAGAATCCAAAGCTCTTATACCAAATGTTATGAAACCAACTCACAAAAAGATAGAAAAGAAATATCAACGCCTTAGAAATGAACCTCTTCGAGGGGGCACCCTCCTTTGCATTACACAAATGAACAATTCTTCGATGATACAAATGATAAAACCTCCTTTCTATATATAGGAGTCTAAGGGGTCACAATATAATCCAAGCCAACATAACAATAATAATATAAGGGCACAACAATAACAATAGTGGGCTTCTATGCGACACAATAATAACAATATGGGGACAATAGGGGCACAACAATAACAATAAGGGCTACAATGACAATAGTAATGGGGGAATCACTAGTATTATAGGGACCTAATATTCATCTTGTAGAGTTATTCTCTTAACGAGATCACTTCTCCTGCAGTTCTTATGGAGAACAATTCTACAAGCTTGTCATATATTTATTTTGATGTCTCCAACTTTTATACATAAGGTATGTGGGGATCCTGGATGGATTCTATGAGAATCCTTTGAGCCCTTACTTCCCCTGTCATATATTTGGCTAGAGCTTGAGCTTATTCCATTAGAGGTTTAGTGATTATACCCTTAACATGTTCAACGATTTCATTTTCTATGAGGATCAAATATGTTATCTTCTTCCATGCAATAAAGTTTGATGACCCAAACTTTTGTTGTTTTCCTTGCAAAATGAAGTCATTGTAACGGATTCATACATATATATAAATATACGTACTTATTAAGTGAAGATGCTCCTTGATGTTTATGTCTTCAACTTGATGCCTTCTTGATTTTGATGATGATAGAAGATGTCTTCTTGATTAATATGTCTTCTTGATGAATATGCCTTCCTTCAAAAGTGATCCTTCAACGAGAGGGAGATCACTTTGATTCATTGATGATGATGATGATTATGTTTCTTCTTGCTTCACTAGAATGTAGATACTTTTATATGCTTCAATGTGTTGTTATTATATGGATGAGCTAGGGTTTTTATGTCTTCTTAGTTCCTTCTAGTTATGCTTGTCAAACTTACAACTTTAGATTTTGGCCCTAACTCAGAATTTTCGGTAGCTATTGCAAACCTGCAATTTTAGCTTCCTCTGCATAAACCCTAGGTCACACATGTAGCTAGAATATGGACATATTTTCCTCCTTTTGACTTCTCTTGACTTTGACTCCTTCTCTTGACAATTTGCCTTGCTAAATAGTCCTTCTTTAAACAAAACTTTGGCTCCTTTGAGTGACTGCAATTTTTTGGCTTCAACTGCTATAGGATAATGCCCTCACCTTTGCACATGTGGAGGAATTTTAGCCCAAAAACATATCAGAAAATTCTTTTCTCTTATTCCTTCTCCCTTTACTGGGTATAAGGCTTCTTTATCTTTCTTGATCGAACTCTTCTTGATGCTTCTTAGATTATTCTATAGTGCTTCGTCTCTTGAGTGTCCTTTTTTAAGTTGTATTTCCTTGTCTTGTTACCTTAGCTCTGATACCATGTTGAGAAATCTATGGGCGGCTATATTAGGTGATTTCTTGATAATTGTTTGTGATGTATTTTTACTTAAATTGATTAGATTCTTCTTACACTTTATTATTATTAGTGTTATTTATCATCAAACAACTACCAAACAATAAAATCAATGAGACAATAGGACACAAGATGTAGGTGATCATCCAAGGCCAAAACCTCTCCAACTGAGAGGAAAACCCAGAAGAATTCTTCTCTTCTTATAGAAATTCAATTAATGAATTCCAATACCTATGACCCTTGACTAAGGCCCTCCAAGACCAAGTCAAACCTTGCTTCTAGCAACTTCTACAATTTCGACTTACCAAGGAGATTCTTCTGAACTTTGATATTCCCAACAAATTTTTTAGTGACTTCAACCTGCCCAACAAACTCTTCTGCAACTTCGACCTTCCCAAAAAATTCTTCTGCAACTTTGACCTACCTAGTAAATTCTTTTGTCCAACAAATTCATCTGCTCAACAAATTCTTTTGCCCAACAAATTCTTTTGCCCAATAAATTCTTCTTCTGCCCAACAAATGTAGAAACCCTAACATGAGAGAGAGAGAGAGAGAGGTCCAAAAACTTTGATCTCGTTCTCCCTGTTTTTCATCCTTTTCCACCTTTTATCTTGAGAAAATCGAACTTGCTTGAATGAGTCTCCAAATGAGTTCGAGTTCCTTCTTATCGATAGGCTTGTAGGGGTACGAATTGTTATCTTTAGGCTCACTTGTCCCTTCATGTAGGGTGACTTGATCTTTGCACCATGATGAGTTCTTGGAGGGTCTTTCGTCTCAAATAAATTTTCTTTACAATATGTAACATGCTCAAATGGGTCTTCAACACATGACAATGACTCAATTTAATTTATGACAAACCGAAAAGCACTCAGTGGGTGTTTGACCTAAAAATAAATTTCCCTTGAGCATGAAGCCCATGCCTCAAGAATAATAAATTTATTTTTCTGTTTTCGTTAAATACATAAAATCGTGATTACATACGCCATTATTGAGACTGAACCTAGCTGCATATTTCAACAAGATCGGCCTGAGCAGATGACAATGTTGGGTCCCTATAACACTAGTGATTACCCCATTACTATTGTAGTTGTATCCCTTATTAAAATTGTTGTGCCCCTATTGTCCCCATATTTTTATTACTGTGCCCCATAGAATCCCTCTATTGTTATTTTTGTGGCTTTATATTATTATTGTTAGGTCGGTTGGGCTATATTGTGACTCCTTAGACTCCTATATATAGAAAGGAGGTTTTGTCATTTGAATCATCCAAGAATTGTTCATTTATGTAATGTAAAGGAGGTTTCCCCCTCGAAGAGGTTGAATTCTAAGGCGTTGATCTATCTTTTCTATATTTTTCTTGAGCTGGTTTCATAGCATTTGGTATCAGAGCTTTGGATTCTAGGGTTTCGTTGCTCCAAATATGTCATCGTAGCATTTTCACTATAATTTTTTTTCTACAACGTTTCAGAAGCTAAAAAAAAAACCCATTTGAGAAGAAATCACGCTAAACCTTGGGTCCAAACTTTAGAGCTTTTTGCGCTATATTTGCCGAGATATGATCTGAGGAAGTTGATCTTTTTGCAAACTCCTGAATTACATTCCAAACAGGTGACCTAGGGAAAATCGTCATAACTTTATATCTGAGCATCAAATTGAAATTTCGTAAGAAGGTACACAAAGAGGACAGACTGTAGTTTCTTGTATATATTTTTTAGAGCCAAAGGTCGAAACAGTGACTCGTGGCATGTCGTACAAGTTCGCTCAACTAAACTAGTCTATAATCAGGTCACTGTGGTATATTTCGTATAACTCTTCCTTGGAGAATCCAATTTGGATCAAAATGATGGCATTGGAAAGAGGACATAGAGGGCTACTATAGGTCGCAATTTCAGAACTGGATGATCTGAAAGTACAGAGATACATCAAAGGCAATATTGAGCTCCTACAAAGTGAAAAAAAGTGTGTAGATTTTTTTAAATTTTTGCTTAAGCTTGGTTTGAAAATTTATTTTGAAGGAATTCAAAGGGCATAGTAGAGCATTATTCTCAGTAACTGATGCCCCGAGGAAATAAATTGCAAACACCTAGTAAGCAACCTGAAAGCTCTAGCATGACTCATGAAGAAGAGGAAGAAACGCTACATGATATATCAAAATTACAAGACCAAGTGCAACAAATGTCACTCTCACAAAAGCTAACAGAATCTAAGATAAATGGCAGGCAATCTAAGATAAAGGGAGTGGAAGCTAAGATGGACGATTCGAAGATAGATTTGAAGACAGATTTGCAGAGAGACATGGCAGATTTGAAGACAAACATGGCAGATTTGAAGATAGATTTGACAAATTTTCTACAATAAATACTTACTAGTGGTGAAAAGGTAGTAAAGGAAACTCATGATGCAAACAAAAGAAATGTTAATCATGATTTCATAGACTCTAATGTGGGATCGAAGACCACCATATTCCAAAAATCGATATGAGGAAGTTTTATGGCAAGGATCCCGCAACATGGATATTACAGATGGAGCAATTTTTCGATCTCAATAATGTGCAAAACACACATAAGGTACGTATTGCAACTTTATATTTGGAGCCAAATCAGTTTGTATGGTATCAATGGCTTTGCTCTCGTAAACAAATTATCACTTGGGCAATTTTTACGGAAGAATTGACAGCACATTATGAGGATACAAAAAGCAACACTTTTTTTAGCCAATTGATAAGTCTCAAACAAAAGGGTTCAATAATGGAGCACATTGAGGAGTTCCAAAAATTGAACATAAGGGTAAAAAATATTCCAGAGGAGCATGGGATTGATGTGTTCATAGGGACTTTAATGGATAATATCCAACATGATGTTCACCTTTGGGAACCTGATTCATTAGAGAAGGCATTAAGGTTAGCAAGAAAAATGGAAAGCAAAATTATGGCAACCAGGAAGCATACCACTCACAACTATAAAGATGGAAGTGTTGTTGCCCCTAGTCTTCCACAACCTATAAGGTTGACACCATAGCAATTGGAAGAAAAAAGAGCAAAAAGGCTTTGTTACAGTTGTGATAGCAAATACACTAAAGGTCATAAGTGTGCCGAGAAGAAATTATTCTACATAGATTGTGAAGAGGAAGAAGAAAAGGAGCAAGAAAGGTCAAAAGAAGAGGACATACTCCAGGAACAAAGCCTAGATAAAGAAGAAATGAATCCGACCATATCTTTTAATGCATTGGCAGGAATTACCACTCCTCAAACCATTAAGATAGAGGGATGAATCAAGAAGAAAAAGGTAATAGTGTTGATTGATTCAGGAAGTACCCACAATTTTATTCATTGTAAGGTAGCAAAAGAATTGAATTGCTTCTTATATTCAGCACCAGAGTGTCAAGTGATGGTTGCAAATGGAGGAACAATAAATTGCTCTAGAAAGTGCCATAATATCAAGCTATCCATGGGAGAATATGTATTGACTAGCCCAATGCTTTCCATTCCAATGGGAGGTGCTGATGTTGTACTAGGAGTCCAATGGCTACAATCCTCGGGTACAATAGCTTTTAATTTTCAAGAACTTTTCATGAAATTTTCTGTGGAAGGAAAGGAAGTTGAATTAAGGGGTATTGCAGGGAAACAAGGAAAGATAATCAGCTCTACTGTATGTCAAAGCTTCTAAAAAAGGAACAAATAGGTGTAATTGCACAATTATGTTCGCTAGATGTTTCCACATTGGAATCATCTATTTCTCCAGATCTCCAAAAAGTCTTGGACAATCATTCCAAGGTATTTGAGACTCCCAAAGGTCTCCCACCTATTCGTGATCATGATCATGCTATTCATCTGATTCCAGGAAGTGTTCCTCCAAACATCGGGTCGTACAGATATCCCTATACCCAAAAGAGTGAAATTGAATGTATGGTTGCAGAAATGCTAGAGGCTAGTATAATTCAACCGAGCCAAAGTTCTTTCTCTACTCCAGTAGTATTGGTGCACAAGAAGGATGGATCATGGCGCATGTGTCTGAATTATAGGGAGCTCAACAAGCTCACTATTAAATATAAGTTTCACATTCCTGTCATTGATGAATTACTAGATGAATTGAATGTATCAATTTACTTCACCAAGTTGGATCTTCGTTCAGGATATCATCAAATCAGAATGAAGACTGAAGACATTCCAAAAGCAACATTTAGAACTCATGAGGATCATTATGAATTTTTAGTCATGCCTTTTGGCCTTACCAATTCACCTTCAACATTTCAAGGTTTGATGAATTCCATTTTCAAACCATTCCTTAGAAAATTTGTGTTAGTATTTTTTGATGATATACTAATCTACAGCAAGTCTTGGAAGGATCATGTTGAACATGTTGACAGGGTGCTACAACTATTGGAGGAGAAACAATTATATGCAAAAAGATCCAAATGTTTCTTTGGAGTACAAGAGGTGGAATATCTAGGTCATATTGTATTTCATGAAGGAGTTAAGGTAGACCCTAGCAAAATTAAAGCCATTAAGGAATGGAAAATCCCCACATCCATAAAGCATCTGCGAGGATTTCTCGGGTTGACAGGGTATTATCGCAAGTTTGTTAAGGATTATGGGAGAATAGCAACACCTCTAACAACATTATTGAAGAAATACGCATTTTCATGGACTCCAGAAGAAGCAAAGGCCTTCGAACATCTTAAAGAGGCAATGTGCCAAGCACTGGTCTTAGCTACACCGGACTTCACAAAAACCTTTATTGTGGAATGTGATGCTTCAGGAAATGGAATTGGTGTTGTTTTAATGCAAGATGAAAGACCCATTGCTTTTGAAAGTCGTCCAATCAAGGGAAAGTTTTTACACAAAGCTATTTATGAGAAGGAAATGTTGGCAATACTCCATGCACTTAAGAAATGGCAACCCTACCTAATGGGAAGACACTTCAAGGTAAAAACGGATCATGATAACCTTAAATACTTTTTAGAACAAAGATTATCCTCTGAAGAGCAACAAAAGTGGGTCACAAAGATGTTGGGTTATGACTTTGAAATCATCTACAAAAAAGGGAAGCAAAATGTGGTGGCAGATGCACTCTCAAGAAAGGATGAGGATGTGGAAGCATTATTGTGCGCCATTTCTATTATCCAACCAGATTGGATAAACGAAGCAAGGGAGGAATGGAAGAATGACGAAGAAGTGTGGGCACTTATTCGAAAGTTACAACAAGATTCCAGTACGTCTGATACATTTAGCTGGCAAAATGATTCGTTATGGTACAAAGACGCTTATACCTCTGTAAGAATTTCCAGCTAAAACAAAAGATTCTTATGGAATTGCACACTTCTCCCTTAGGAGGTCACTCAGGATTTTAAAAAACTTACGACAAGGTTAAGAAGGAATTTTTTTTGGGATGGCCTTAAATCGGATATTCAAAAGTTTGTGGCGGAATGTTTGGTTTGCCAACAAAATAAAATTGAAACAATTAAGACACCAGGTCTATTACAACCTTTATCCATTCCAAGCCAATGTTGGGAGGAGGTTTCAATGGATTTTATCACAGGTTTACCCAAGTCTGAGGGAAAGAGTGTCATCATGGTGGTAGTTGACAGACTTACCAAGTATGCACACTTTTGTGCATTATCACATCCATTTAAAGCCAGTACAGTTTCTACTGCATTTATGGAAACAATTCAAAAGCTACATGGAAACCCAAAGATTATTGTAAGTGACAGAGATCCCATTTTCATTGGAAATTTTTGGACAGAAATATTTTTTTGTCTTGGTACTCAGTTATTTCATAGCTCATCTTATCATCCTCAATTTGATGGGAAAACTGAGATACTAAACAAATGTTTGAAAGGATATCCTCATTTCTTTGTATCTGATAAATAGACACAATGGGTCAAATGGTTGCCTCTGGCTGAATGGTGGTATAACACTTCCTTCAATACAGCAACAAAAATGACCCCATTTATGGCACTTTATGGATATCGGCCACCATCCATCACATCATATTTAAGAGAAAGTTATAAGGTTCAAGCAGTGGAACATCACATCGAACATCAACAACAAGTCCTCCAACTCTTAAAGGATAACCTCGTGTTGGCACAGAATAGAATGAAACAACAGGAAGATCAACATCGCAATGAAAGAAGTTTTGATGTAGGTGATTGGGTATTCCTATGGCTACAACCATATAAGCAAATGTCCCTCAAGCAAGCTAAGAAGGATAATAAATTATCACCAAAGTATTATGGTTTGTACAAGGTGTTGCAAAAGATTGGTACTATGGCATACAAATTGGAGCATCCTGCAACTTCTCGATTGCACCCAATTTTCCATGTTTCATGTTTAAAGAAGGTTATAGGCGACAAGCTCCCAGTCCAAACAATATTGACAGAACTTGATGAGGAAGGAAAAATTATATTGGAACCGGAAGCAGTCACAGAAACAAGAACTCGACAACTACGAAATCGATCAATTTCGGAGTATCTTATCAAGTGGAAGAACTTATTCGCTAAAGATTCCACATGGGAGGATGAGAATTTTATACAGAAGCATCTAGAACTACTCAAGCGTTGAGGACAACACTTTTTTGAAGGAGAGGGGCATGTTGGGTCCCTATAATACTAGTGATTACCCCATTACTATTGTAGTTGTATCCCTTATTAATATTGTTGTGCCCCTATTGTCCCCATATTGTTATTACTGTGCCCCATAGAATCCCTCTATTGTTATTTTTGTCGCTTTATATTATTATTGTTAGGTTGGTTGGGTTATATTGTGACTCCTTAGACTCCTATATATAGAAAGGAGGTTTTGTCATTTGAATCATCCAAGAATTGTTCATTTATGTAATGTAAAGGAGGTTGCCCCCTCGAAGAGGCTGAATTCTAAGGTGTTGATCTATCTTTTCTATCTTTTTCTTGAGCTGGTTTCATAACAGACAAGAAGGGTGTAAACAAGTCTAGTCAATCTTAAATGATACAATAACTACAATGAAGAAGTTTACCTCATCAGAACCTTCATCTTCAATAAGTCTAGCAGGACATTCAATGTTGAATCAACTACAATGAAAGAAAGTTTACCAATAATTATTACACTCGCAAGTAATATTCAATATATTGAGCAAGCAATTGTTTCATGAAGACCAAAGGAAGAAGCAGAGTGTTGGACAATAGTTAATCTTAGCCATTAGGGTCTCTACTGTATAGAGAAGATAGGGGAGAAGAAATATCATCAAGGGAAATACAAGAAGACTAGAGAGAAATCTAAATTTCATTGTTGTACTTGTTATACTTGTTATGGTCTATAAGTTCAGAGTCTTGTAAAAATTTTGGAAAAACAATTTTGTACAAACATATAAGAGTCATTGGGTCATAATAGTTATAGTTTGTACAGCTAGTTTTTTGTTGTAATTGGAAGAAGGGTTCTTGGTCCTAGGGTCTATTGGGACAAGGGTTTAGGTCCTAGAGTTGTTGGTTTTTCAAGGAAAAATTATTGAACATCATTGTAAAGTGGACCATTGTCACTAGTATGGGATTCCATAATTTTTGTAATTAATTTTCTCTTTTTTAGGGTGATAGGGTGGTGCTAGGGAGGTGGTTGAATTCACCTTCAATTAAGTTTTGTAAAACACTTGAGGGTGGTAGGGTGGTTTCAAGGCAAGTTGGTGCTTGCTAAGGTGTTGGTGCATCCATTAAACTAACTGTTGATAAAACTTGGGCATTAGTGTGTCCTTCCAGTGGGTGCTGGAGAAGAATGCTTTTCTAGACTTCTAGGGAGTTGTAGCTTTATTTTCAGTTTGAGCTAAAGATTTAAAGAAATTGTTAGAAAAACATTCAATGGTTTTTGACCCAGAGGGGGTTTTCCACCTAAAAATATTTTTGTTTATTGTATACTGTTTATTTAGTGTTTTGAACACTGCTGAAGAATAACTAATGCTCTGAAAAGATTAATAAGTTACTAATTTCAAAAGAAATATTGATTCACCCCACTCTAAGTGTTTCCAACACAAATTTCTTGAGATACAAACTTCTTTTAAAGTGAAAGAGATTTGATCCCTCTTGACACTTAGTAGATCTAGAGTTAAGATGAATCTACACTGATTAATAACTAACTCTATTAATATTATTCGCATTGTAGTGAAATATTCTACATTTCAATATGGAAAAGATATCAACATCTAAAAATTCAATCAACTTAAATCCATTTTAAATTCAAATAATATCAAATTTCTTAAGGTATCACAGGAAAACAAACAAACAAAAATTTACCATTTTATAAAAAACCATAATACTTTATATTAAATTAAATTAAACAAACTTTAATTTCTAAATATAAAATTAAATTAAATAAATTTAAACAGGTTGAAAATTATAAATATTAATATTATTACCTCCTACTTATAATAGGATTACATTTTCTAATTTTTTTAGCATAGGAAACTAAATTAACTTATTCACGGAAGTCATGCATCTCTTTTTATTAAAAATGTAATATGCATGTTGTTTATTTTAATTAATATTATAATAACAAACTTCATAAATATATTTTAGTTAAATTTTGATTTTAACCGAAACTTTTATAAAACATTAATATCGTACACACACATAGGAGAGAGCATCATAAATAAGATACATTGAACACTTTAACTTTGGGTTAATTTATATAACAAAAGTAAGAAATGCAAAAAGCATTTTTTAAAACATGTTACCTAGCTTAGCTAGGTTTTTACTATTTATTTGGTAGGAAGGGTGAAAAATAGAAGTTAAAACGGTTCTCCATTAGTATTTTGATCTTTTTAATTTTTTAATAAAGAAGATGTTTTAGTAGAAAATATATGATTTATGGTTGTTTTATTCAAAATAAGTAATAAAATATAGAGATGTCAATTTGGAGTATCTTTGAAGTAACTTAGAAGTAGGGAAGCACACAAAAATGATAGAATATTTGGGTGCCTAGGCTTGGACAAAAAAGGTGAAAAATGCAGTCTAAAAATTGCATGACAAAGGGAGTCTAATCCCTCTAGGGCCAAAATTGGAAAATTTCATAGTCAAGATAAAACCTTTTACAACATTTGGAGAAACATAAAATACTTCCAAATGTTGATAATATGCAATTAAAATACCTCATAAGTGAAACTAGGGCTTTAAAGGGTTAGAAACAACCTCTTTCATGAAACCTTGGGAAAGAGGTTTTACCCATCCTTGAGAAGTTATTGTTGTAACAAAATTTCATAATTGTGAAAAAATCTCAAAACAATCAAAATGAGATTGGATAGACCTTTAAATCCCAAAATAGAAGGGTAGTTTTTCCTTGAGTATCTAGATTAGCAATATGGGACAAATCCCAAGAAAATTGCGTAAATAAAAAGTATAATCCGTTGACTTTCTTCTAGACAATAACAAAATGATTTTCAATGGTATTTTTTTACTTTTGATGGTTATATTTTTCCATTTTAGGGTTTTTTAAATAATATGAATAAATAAAAGACAAACTTGAATTTTGTAAAAATGGTTGGTTGTCGGAGTAGAGTTTAAGTGAATTATCTTCACTAGGGCTATCGAGATGAATGCTTCTCTTATGAAACCAAGCCCTACTAGAAGGGTTCCCTCCAAAGGAAAAAAAAAAACACTTAAAAGAGGTAGATGTCCCACTTGGAGAGGTTCCACTTTCTTCAAGGAGGGGCCAATTTGGCTTAATAGTCCAACATTCTATTGAGAAATGGATTGGGATTACTTGGAGGAAAAATAGGAGGCTTAACTGCTTGCTTTTCTTTCCCCGCATTTTCTGAGAATGGATTTTATGACCTCCCATTATTAGGAAAGGTGGACAAGTCCTTCACTTGGCCCAAAATTTTATTGATGTTGTGATTAAAGGGTGTCATTTCTTACTTTTACTTGATCTTGGTCCATGGGAGTGATATTCACTTGAAGTGACACTTGCTTTTTTCATAAGGTGTGCCACGTTACCTTATTTAAGCCTTATAGTTTCCCCAAAAGAGTCGCCTTTCATATTAGTGAAGAATTAATGGTTGGAATGACATTTTGAAAAGGGTCTTTAGAGTGCTTTGACTTGGAGATGATTTCACATGATTTGAAGAGTGCAATGGACCTCCTCCTTTCCTTGGAGAATGTGGGATATTGCCTTAGGGAGCACAAATGCATCATGAATTGTGAGGTTTCCATGAAGAATGATGGCCATGGCCAAAGATGTGTGCAAACATAAGAGAAATGATCCATGTGACAAATAAACATAGGTGTGCTAGTACAATAATAAGATAGGTGCTTCCACCCTTACATAGTGTGATCACCTTTACAAGGATAAGATAAAAAGTTCTCCTTTAAGCCATGAGTCTTAATAGATTCACCTCCATGATACTCGAATATGAACCTAAGACATAAGCATTCCCATCAAGGCAAGGAGTTACCATCCACCTAGGGCCAATTGGAAAAACCATAATACCAAGCATTATGAATATGAACTAAGAATATTGGTTATGACTGTCCACCAAGGGGAACTAAGATACACTTTTATACTTCATCCCATGTGGTCTATAGGGCCATATATTACACACATTTAGGGTTACAAATGGTGTGGTCCAAATTTTTTTGAGGTTCCCATGTTGAAAGAGATGTAATAGGTCTAAATTTTGGATGTCATTAGGTGGTATACCCTTAGTTTTTTTTCCCCAAGGAAAAATCGTAATCTTTCATTAATTTTGAAAAATTACATATAGTGGATGTTTGGCAGCATATGCATCGTTGGCCCTTAGCCATATCGATGTGTATTAGTCAAAAAATACAACCATTGACTCTTTTTGAATTTTAAGTATGGGGGTTTTACGCAGTGCATTATATTAGATATCATTTTGGGATTCAACTGCGTTAAGTAAGTCATTCACGTATGACCATTTCCATGAGAGGTAGTCGTAACTGACTAATTTCTCATGATTTTTGAATAGTTCACTTAGCACTCATTGCATCGGGTGATGCTCACAGGGGTGAAGAAGTGGGATTGAAACTAGTGAAATGAATCACATAGCATCAATCATCACTTCCGGGGCTTGCACCCGGTAACCAGGACTTCCCAGGAGGTCACCCATCCCAGAACTCCTCTGGCTCAAGCGCGCTTAACTGTGGAGTTTTGAGCCAGAGGAGTTCTGGGATGGGTGACCTCTTGGGAAGTCCTGGTTACCGGGTGCAAGCCCCGGAAGTGATGATTGATGCTATGTGATTCATTTCACTAGTTTCAATCCCACTTCTTCACCCCTGTGAGCATCACCCGATGCAATGAGTGCTAAGTGAACTATTCAAAAATCATGAGAAATTAGTCAGTTACGACTACCTCTCATGGAAATGGTCATACGTGAATGACTTACTTAACGCAGTTGAATCCCAAAATGATATCTAAAATACAACCATGTTCATTAAAAAATGGTGCTGAGTAGTAAACATAATTCACTACACAGGGTGATAGCATAAGAGAGTCTAAAATAATAGAGTTTCATAACTGAGATATCTACAATATACATACACCACGCAGGGCGATGTCCATAATGTATAGTCTGAAAATGAAACACATACTAAAATATATACAATGAAAATTAAGTTAAAATTGTGCATGTCCCAAAATAAGTTTAGGGTCTCTCTTCCCTATGATATGCCTGATCGATATACGGCCTATGGTAGTATTGGTATTGTGCGGTACCCCTTTGCTCCTGTATCATCCAGTGGCCTCTAGGTAGTAGCGTGGCCTCCTTGGAAATCCTGTCAGCGTTGTTGTTATGCTCCCTATAAATATGATGGCAACAGATGGAGTTAAATTGGGATTTGAATATGTTCACTTCATCCAAAACATTTCTGAGAGTGTGTGCATCGCAGGTAGTGATGTCATTGAACCAATTTATAGAGATTTTTGAGTCTCCATAAATCTCTAGATTGTAGCAGTCATGGCCTAGTGAAAAATGCAGTAAATGATAGAGGGTGATTAATTCTGCAAAATTGTTTGTCCCTTCTCCAAGTCCCATCTTAACTTTGAAGTGATGCTAATCAGATAGATACAGTAGGAAACCTCCCCCACACCCCTGATCCTATGCAGCACAGTCAAAGAATGCCCAAGGGGTAGATTTGTCAATGGGATCAGGTCCAAGTGATCTTGGAGGATGTGGCCTAATGTAATCAAGCAGTTCATGGTAGGTAGAGATGATCTTTGCACTAATAATCTTCCATCTGGCTACACCCTCATCAAATATAATTTTGTTCCGTGTCAGCCAGATAGTCCAACATATGAGTAGAGGGAGACAGGTCATTTTTTATCCGTGGTGCGTGTTGTACCAGCTTCTCTAGGCTTCGTTAATGTTATCCCCATCCCATCTGCCAGCAAACTAGATCGATGAAGAGATGGTCTGCCGAAGGTTAGTTGTAGACCCATATTTTAGAAATAGATGGTCTGTCGATTCAGCTGCTTGTTTACAAAGGACACACCAGTGTGGTCCATGTATGGCACAATGGGTTAAGGATTCCCTGGTGGGTACTTTGTTAGTGAGCACACACCAGAAAAATAGCTTGGTTCACAGAGGTGATTTTAACTTCCAAATGAGCTGCCACCAATCATGAATCAACTTCGGCTGTCTGTTATTAATTAGTCCAAGGTAACCAGCTTTTGGAGTATATAATCCATTCTCCGCAAGGCACCACATGAGTTCGTCAGGTCCCTCCTTGATTCTGATGTGAGATTCACTCCGTGCATAAATGTAATTTTGCCTTGATTAGTGCCATTGGGGTGGGATATTAAGCTATTGAGCAGATTTCTAGCCTTGAGCAAATATGGTGGTATTGCCTTGATCAGCAATGTGTACTATAACGTTGATATCTCGCTGATTTAGATGGTGGATTAACTCTCTTGGAAGATGATGCCTGCCTCCCCCCCAGGTCCAGGGATCTAGGCCGATGCGCGATTTTGAACCATCGTTTATTCCCCAGGCCAAATTATTGCAAATGATAGGTAAGGAGTGGAGCAGAGATTTCCAGATAAAAGATATACCAATCCTCGGCCATCGTGGCAGATGCACCCAATCCATGATCTAGAGAAGCCAAATTTATTTGTGATAAGTGACAGAGGTCCAGAGGTTCTATCCAGTAAGAAGTGTCCATCCCATTTTAGCGGCAAGAGCTTGTGAAAATTTGTTGAAGGTGGGAAAGGATGCTTCTGGGTATCCATGCCAATGCCGTCCAGAAAACAGGTGTAGCCTCCAGTACTGATTTGATGAGCACTAGTCTTCCTGCTCTAGATAAGAATCGATGACACCAATTTGAAAGCCTTTTCTCCAACTTAATGACCAGCCAAATCGAGTCAGCAATTTTTTGGCTCAGGGGTTTGATCTAGAAACCCAGGTATTTAAAACCCCGATCAAGTGGGAGAATACAGTGTGGGAAGTGTTGTTGATCATATCGTGACTCATGGATGGATGTGTGGGCTAATGTAATAGTGGATTTCCCATGGTTTTCCATCATACCAGTAGCCCGGGAGAAAAGGGAGAGTATATTGGCAAAGGAAGCTGAGTCTCAGATGCTACTATCAAGGAAAATGAGGACATCATCGACAAATAGAAGATGAGTGAGGTGACATAGGTCATTTATTTTAAGTCCAAAAAGTCGACCATTTCTCTTTGCCTGTGTAAGGAGCCGGCTGAGACCTTCCATGACAATCAGGAAAAGTAGGGGAGATAGGGGACAACCTTGTCTGAGTCCCCTTTCTGCGTGAAAAAAATGAGAAGCAGATCCATTGATGAGAACAATGAATGTTGCAGTGGTAATGAAAGACATGATTCAGGTGGTGAAATCATGCGGGAAGCCGAGGTGAATGAGAAGCATTTTGATGTAAAGCTAGCTAACACGGTCGAAAGCTTTTTCCAGGTCAATCTTTAATATGATGCCCTTAAGCTTTTTGGACCTGATCGAGTGTATGGCCTTATGGGTAGTACCAATGGCTTCATGAATCTTTCGATGCTCATGAAAAGAAAATTGTTCGGGTGATATATGATGAGAGAGGATGGGTCTGATCCTGTTGACTATGATCTTTGCAATGATTTTGTAGAGACAATTATAGAGGGAGATGGGGCGAAAGTCGTTGAAAGATGATGGAGAGTCGGACTTGGGGATTAAGGCAATGAAGGTGGAGTTAATGGCATCATATAGCTTACCAGTGGTCTTGCATTCCTCCACTACAGTTAGCAAGTCTTGTCCCAAGAGTTCATAAAAGGTAAGATAAAATTCGATAGTCCATCCATTCGACCCTGGACTTTTATCTTTTTTAAACCATTTCAAGGTCCCCTCAAGTTCAGCAGTTGTCACTGGTGAGTTGAGCTCATCTGCCATATCTGCATCCACAAACCAAGGAAAATGACCAGCAACTTGTATAATATTTGCTAGATTAGACCCTTGGGGGTTTTATAGAGATTCTGAAAATGAGAGGTTCCCAGAAGGGATAGCTTATTGAAGGTGTCTGCCACGCCTCCATCAGGTAGGGGTAGATTCCAAATAGTGTTAGATACCTTTCTTCCCTTGGCATAGTTCTGAAAGAATTTTTTGTTATCATCTCCAGCTTGAACCCAGATGGCCCTACTCTTTAGTCTCCATGTTTCCTCTCTTTCCTTCAGTATATTGTCCTTCTGCTTCTCAAGATCAATAAGTTGGGATTTATCGTTTGCAGTTGTAAACCCCTTGTTATGATCATCCATTAGCTCACTCAATTCTGACTCAATCTGAGATAGGGTGTAGTCATCCCTCTGTTCTTTCTCTTTGGCCCAGGTGATAGATAGATGCTTGAGCTGAGATAGATTGTGACAGAAACCCTCAGCCAGAGATCTGTGTCGCGTTATGGGGTTTGCCTTCCAGAAGTCAGTGACCAACTTGGTGTATCCTGGGTCATGTAGCCACACGTGATTGAATTTAAAGGGGGACTTAGGCTTTGAATGGGGGCCAAGGATCTCCAGATATATGGGTGAGTGATCATATATGCCCCCAGAGCCCACCCATTGACTATATCTATTCAGTAGATGTAAAAGAGGTACCTTAATCAGAAAATGATCTAGCCTTCTAGCTAGAGCTGCTTCCCCAACCCTTCTATTCCTCCAAGTAGGAAGGGGCTTGTTCATGGGGACATATGTAAGATTTTGCTGCTCCAATAGATTCATCATATACCCTGAGAGAGGATCCACTTGGGCTTGGGATCCCCATGATTCCCCAAAACCTAGGGAGAAATTGAGGTCACCCCCAAGGACTAGATGATCGGGTGAAGTAATCGATAGATTGAGGAAACGCTGCCAAAAATCCTCTCGCCGATGACAGGGTTCGTATATGTTAATGACCCGAAGATTCAAACCAAGTTCGGCCGAGAAAATATCCATTCCAATAAACCCCAACCCACCCATGAAGATAAGACCTTAATGGTACGAGGGTTGTAACCAATGGCTAATCCCCCAGAATGTCACATTGCATCCAGGGAGTAAAAGTGCCAGCCAGGTTTTAAAGGTGCCAAGTTTCTGTTGATGAGATCAACATCACCCAAGGTTTCTTGCAGCATAATGATGTCCACATACTCAACTTCGAATAATCTACGCAGGGCTAGCTTTTGGAGGCACTAGCCATACCTCTGCAGTTGAAGGAGAGGCATTTCATGGGGGAAACCTCCCCAGGGTGTTCAATGCTCTAAGAAACGCTTCCAAGGTGAATTGTTTGTCAGTGACTACTTCTGCCCCAACCTTTTGTATGGCTTTAGAGAGATAGGATTTTCGGCCACGAGATGAATGAACGATAGTTCTAGGGAGGGTGAGTCCCAACCCTGTATAGGAGGTAGTATGACCATTAGGATGCGAACGAGATCACGAATTGTAACTATGAGGCGGATTAGTCGAGATTGAAGAGGGTGGGGGAGGATTGGTGGGTGATGGAGGGAAATAAGGAGCAGTGGTAGATATGATGGGCGGGGGCAGGGAGAGAGTGCAGGGTATGGTGGAAGTGTTCATAGTGGATGTAGATTCAAGAAAAGTATTGCAAGAAAGAGATACAGGGTGAGAGGAAAGAGGAGTACCCGTTTTTCTCGTGGACTTGGCAGCATCTCAGGATCGTATCAAAGGTGGAGATGGTGTCCTGTGTGTGCCTTCTGCAGCCATGGGTGTACCGTCCCGAACAGAGGCACGGGGGGGGTGAAACAGGAGTGCGATCCGGGAAGGAGACTGCTTGGCCCTTTGTAGTTACTAGAGCACTCAGAGGATCAAGTGATTTCTTGATCAGTGGGTATTCCTTGAAAATGTGCCCCACCTTGTCGCATCTTCTACAGCGAAAGGGGACTCCTTCATAGTCTAGAATCTGAACCTGAGTGAAATTCCTCCATTGAAGTGTGATTTTTTCTTCCAAACCCTCGCACGTATCCAAATGAACCAGAATGAGAGCTATGGTTCGATTCTCGGTCTGAATGTATGATTTTTCATAGTCAAGGTAGGTGCCAAGCGTGTTTCTGATCCTGACGAAGACATCTTCGAACCAATACTGAAGAGGGAGTCCAGGTAAACGAACCTAGAGTGGCCCAACCCTAATCTGTTCCCTTTCCAGATCAAACAGAGGACTCAAATGCTTGAGAAGGACTGCAGCCATCTCTATATGCCAGTACCAAGCAAGAACCAAATCTGTGTATTCCTCCTTTGTGAAATGCAGTGCAAACTAACCCCGAGGAAGGATCTGGACCTCCGACAACTCTTTGAGAGTGTTTCCCAAATTTCATGCACTCAGAGGGTCAATCTCTCTGCCGAATATGCCCTACCATGGACATGCCCAACCAGGATAGAGTTGGCCTTATTTATGACTTCCCCCATTGCTATACCCTCTCCCAAACAAATGGTGAAATCCTTTGTCGAGGCCTTCACACACTTGATTTTTCTCTTTCCATTTTGGGGTACTGATGTATGGTCCTATAGCGGGTCTGTGGAGGTGTGCCCTTCCTGTTGTAGTTGAGTCGCCAATTTTACCCTAATCACAGGCATTTCGAAACACCCTGACGGGGAATTGGCAGTAGTAGACGGGTTGATGTCGGGATTTGTAGGGTCTCCTGATATTTGGTCCATATGTAGTGGCGAGCTCGTCAGGTGGAGATGGCCGACTAGAGGATTTGGCTCAAACAAGGGCAAGGGCAAAGAGATCGCAGTAAGTAGGTGAAGGGTACCAGGGGAGAGTGGTGGAAAATCCAGTGCAGGTGAGTCGTTAAAGAGTGTGTCGTAGTGGAGTGATGAAGCAGTGAGGCCAGGGAGGGTGACCACCGAGGCGGAACAAGATGGAGCAGATGCGAGGAGCAGAGGGGGACCAAAAACCAACAGGTTAGGGTTAGGGTTTCCGAAAATGGACAGCTCGGGAAACAGGTCTGGAGTATAGTCTACCTCCTCGTAGTCCATGATCTCGTCCATGCTCGCAACAGGAAAACGACACCATAACCGCCGGTAGAAGTTGATAGCAACAAGAGGTAAATGGACGCAGTCGGTCAGCCAGGGGACTGCAATGTAATAGGCCGATCTACGGTAAAACTAAGAGAAATTACCCTAAACCTTTGTTCAGCCAGTTGTTCGTTCACTCCGCCATTTTCTGGTATACCCTTAGTTATTATTCCAACACAACATATTAAAGGTTAGTTTTAAAGTTTTCTTACGTTTTAACATGGGGGAACAATAATTAACTTGTGCACTTGTCAAGTCCTAAGACAAAGTGTATTTCCCAAGTCCCAAAATGCAAAGTAGGTGGTGTAAGTGAAAATTATGAAAGGGGAAAAGGGAAAACTTCATATAATGGTCCTAAAAGTTATCCAATGATGGGCAGGTCTTATATTTTGATGATTTAGCTTTCAAGAGCTGGGAATTTTATGTACAAAATCATTTAAAGAGGGATCTTGGCATTGTGTTGCCTTTTCCTCTTTACCTCTTTTTTCTTTTTCTTTACTTGTTCATTTTACTTAACAAGTTATATTTTCTTTAGATATTAATAAACAAGCATGGAATTAGGGGAAATGGACTCATAGTGAGGTAACATTTACTCAATATTTATATTTTATTGGCTTTTACTTTATTGGCTCTCCACCTTTTCTGACCTTACTGACTTAAGCTTTTCTTCATTTAGACCCTTTTGGTGATCCTTGATAATTCAAATATGAAAGGGCATATTTTTTTATTTTTGGATGGGATGGAGTAAAGGGAGAAAGTGGGAAGTATGGTTGGGGTGTAGAAGATGCAACCATAGCTAGTTTCGTAGTTGTACAAACTAACCCAAGAAATCATGACACTTCTAAAAGAAAACCATTTTTCACATGCTATGATGAATCAAATGATAAAACTATAGCATTATGAAGTGTTATCAAATCTCATTTAAAATTGACCACTTTCACAACATAAAACATATGTTATAGCACCACATTTACATAAAAATGCTAAGACATGAAATATTAAAAAGAACACATTGAAACCAAATTGAACCATTCATAAGTGCATGTATCAATCTAAGAGGTGAGGGTAGAGCATTTAATAGACCATAAATGGGGTAGCACAATCATTTCTAAAGGAGAATTGAAAGAATGTCATGTCTTTGGAGAGATCAAGCAAGAAATCTCATGTAGTAAACAACAATACACCCTTCTGAGGTGCCACTAAGGTAGTTACCCCTTGGGGGATAACATGCTTCAAGCCATTAGAAATGTATCCAATAATTTATATCATTGTATAATTATGGATGGGAAGGAAATATAGGTTTTCATTGAAGAAGACACATTAGACTATTATGAGAATGAAAATTCACCGAAGGTGTCACTAGCTTCAATAATTTGCATTAGGTAGAGTTGTAAGAAAGAAGAACCAAAGGTTCGTAATGAAGTTATAATCCAAAATGAAGAAGTTGAACCACCTATAATAAAAAAAATTACTCCACCTCACATGAAAAGTAATGATAATATCCAGAGCCTCCTTGATCCACAATATCATTTGTAGAAATTACAAATAAATGGAACCAACTACATTGAAACTCAAGGAAAGCATAAAGAATAAAAATACCTTATCCCTATAAACATTGGAAATACACATGATCTCATGGATATCAATATTGCAAAATAATTAAACCTTTTTCTATACACTATAGAGGATCTCATTGTTAAGGTAGTTGATGGTCAACAAGTCAAAGCGATAGAAAAGTGTCATAAATTTTAGCTACATATACAAAACTTGGAACTAGCAAATGAATGCTACACTCAACCACTCAGTGGAATGGACATGGTATGATGAGAAAAATGGTTTATAAAACTAGATATCTATGCTATTAAAATTGAAAAACAATTTATGAAATTCGGATGGTTATGGAAGAACTAAAATTATATGGAACAAAAAGCCCGCATCTACTAAAATAACTTGCAAATCTCACACTTTAGCTAAGAAACAAACTAAACTAATATTCAAAATGATTTGAAATCAATATGACTCTTCACAATGGATTAAGAAATCATCCAAAATTTCTTTGAGGATAGAACATTTCTACAAGGGAATGCAATATTACATGTGTTAAATAAATATAACTTTAAAAATATACTTAAACTTGTTGAAGGAAATGTAACTAGGCTTGGTATTCATAAATGTACTTTTGATATTTGTGTTTATTCAAGAAAAGAAATATTATTTTTATAATATGTGTCAATGAGTTTCTTTCTCATTGAAATAGAAGTTCAAGTGCTATAGGTGAGTCAAATAGTCAAAATAAAATGTTGAAGACCTTAAGGACATGTTGCACCATGTATATGTTTGTATAGAAGTCAAAGGATACTCCTCCAAGCAAAGTCAAGTCTCATCCAAAGCAAAGGCATCATCAAAGAGTCTCCTCCAAGCATGTGACACCACCAAATAAGCCATCCGAAGTAAGCATAACAAGTCAGCCTGAAAACAATCTTCAAGTCAGCCTAAAAGGAGGGACAAACCTCTATATATAGAGGTTGTCCACTCTATTACAATGTCAACCAAGTAGCTCAGAAATATACAAAGAAAAGAGGAAATAGAAAGGATAACAAAGGACGAAGAAGAGGTCGGCTTCCATTCCCATGACATCCCATTACATCCCTCATCTCTATTTAACCATTCCAATGGGATCTGTCTTACACACTTACTGATCTATCCTGATGGTGAGCCATGATGGATGGCTCGAAACGTCGATTCAAACAACCATGGATGTGAGAAATCTGGAAGAAGACTACACACAAAGTACTAATTGCAGAAGCCTCAAAACAATAAGAGGTCTCTTAGTGCAGCGAAGGAAGGACGAGAAAAACCGAAGTGAAGAGGATTGTTTCTACGGATAGAAATAGTCACACGTGCGAAGAAAATGTGGTCAATTCTATGAGTATCATAGTAGGGACAAACAATCCATGAACTAGTGTTGTTTGGGCTTGGAACTAGGCCTACAAGGCCTCCCAAGTAAAGCAAAGAAGCTTATCTCTCCAGCGAAGGAAAGGAACCCTAATTCTCTAGGGTACGTACCACATGTGGGAAAACTAGGGAAGTTGTACAGTCATACACCTAGAATTCAAGAAGAATTATGTTGGATAAAGAGAAGGGTGTCTCCTCAAGTGAATAACATCTCAAAGGAAGGAAGAATAATATCTCATTAAGATGCTAACATAGTCGAGGTCTATCTCTAGACAAAGCAATGAAGAAAAAGGACGAACTACTAGGGAGGAAGTCTCAGGAGGAAGAATTCCATGTGACAGGGAACATAGTGCAGAAAAGAGGAAAGACTTCACTTGTGCTTGGAGGACATCCTAGTCAAGGGTCTAGGGTCTGGCATTGATCAATAAGAAGCTTCAATAAGAGAAACTTACAAAAGGATTTTCCTCTCAAGAGAAGAGAGGTTTTGGCCCTGGCAGAGAGCCAACATCTTGTGTTCTTGTTCTTATGTTTTTGGTAGCATTTTGATGAAGTACACACGCATTAATAATAATAAGAAGAAGATTAAGCTAACAAAAAAAAGTAAAAAGACTCCACAAATTGTTATCAAGTCAAGAAGAATCACACTACACCTAATTGCCCTAGATTCCTCAACATGGTATCAGAGGTAAGGTAACACATCAAGGAAAGGGAAAATCAAGAACACTTGTCAAGGGAAGGACATCTACAAAAGTTGAAGCATCAAGCCAAGAAATCTCTATCACAACAAGGACAAGAAGGTCCATCATTTATCATTCATCGGAGGAGACTACAAAACCCGAAGAAGAGCCTTATATAAAGGCACCTACAAATAAGAGCATATCAAAGAGGGACCTACATCAAGCCACAAATCATCAAGCAAGCCCACTTGGAGAAACAATCTTGAGAAACATCAATATCTAAGGAAGGAAATCCATCAAGTCTTCAAGGAGAAAGCAAGTCTACTACAGATAAAAATCTATCAAGTAAGTATATGTCCCCTTTTGAATATACATCAATGTCTTTTTGGAAGGAAAGCAACAAATTGGTAGGTACCAATAACTTTCTTGCATGGAAGAAGAGGACTGATTTACTTCTCAAGGAGAATGAACTCCTAGAACATGTCAAAGGGAATATCACTATCCCTACTAAGGAACAAACTCAAGCCTTAGCCAAGTATAATAAGGATTATATAAGAGCTCAAAGGATTCTAATAGAATCTATCAAGGATTCTCTCATTTCTTATGTCTCCAAATTTTATACATCAAAATAAATCTATGATAAGCTAGTAGAGCTATTCTCGTCATCCACAGCCGGAGAAGTGATATCTCTAAGGAATGAGTTGTACAAGATGAAGATAACAAAGGAAGGAATAACTCCCTACTTCATGAAAATCTTTGAGATGAGGGATCAACTTCAAGAGCTAGGAGAAGTCTTGTCTGACAGAGAAATGACAATCGTAGTACTCAATTCTCCACCTAAGAACTAGGATAACTTCACATCAAACATATATGCAGAAGGAAGCTACTACTCTCAGTGAAATGTGGGATCTATGAGGAGGAAACCAGACTTAAAGCAAAAGAAGATGTGGGATCAAAGGAGTAATCATTTGCTACCATGGCCAAGAGACATGTCCAAAATCCAATGTTTTGGATGCCAAGAATATGGACACTACAAAAGGAATTGTCCTAAACTTAAGAAGGAAAACGACAACAAGAGAAAGAGGTAAGAAGTTCATATGACTCAATAAATAAAAGAAGAAGACAAAAATCAAAAGATGGAAGATCCTTTGGATCTCTACTATGACTAAGTCAACCTCATTGCTTAAGTCTTCTTTAGAAGTTTTGAGTAGTATAGGAGCATGTAGGAATAGAATAGGATGCAAGGTTAAAAATATATCTTCTAGAACACAAGAGTATGGTAGATATAGCTCAAGATATTCATATAGAAGGAACATATCTAATATGGGACCTCATCCACTATGAAAAGAAATTTGATCATGAGCAAGAATATTAGAATGCCTCCATCATCAAAAGAAATAAACATATGTAAAATAAGGGTCTTCAAGAAGATTCATGAAGAAGAAGCAAATGTCTTATTGAAAGTCCCATTCATGGGATTCAAGAAAAGGATGATATGTAGGCAATGTTAATCAAGGTTGTCATTGATCTCAATATGGCATTGATCGAGACGTCAATATTCTTGAGATGCTTGGTCCCAGGTGATGATGTCAAGACTCTTGTTTCACAAGGATACCCTCAATGAAGATGTCAAGCCACGAAGATGTCATACCATTAATGAAGAAGTCCTAAGGATCCCTTGAACTAACTATAATGTTGCATGTGCCTTGATGATCTAGACCTTAACCCTTGATGACATATGGAGTCATACACTTGATGATGTCATACTATTTAAAGAATGACCACACTTTGACATAATTAGAACACTACTTTGGTGTCTTTGACAAATTAATGAAGGATGCACTATGACGTATTACTGCAGTATCTCTGAATACATGATGCTCTACCTTCATCATGATGTTGGATGCTATCATGATGATATTATTGGTGCAAAACAATGGAGAATCCACGTTGTCCCAAAACTGTTCCAAATATTCTATGCACAGAAATTTAAGGACAGTCACAAAGAAAAATAATTTTTGCTACCTTAGAGGTAGCCTCTCAATATGATTCCTAGACCATATTTTAAAGCATAATTTTTCCTTTCCAATGAGCTATTACACAGCCCAAAACTCCAAGCGGTTTGAAAGTTATGAATTTTTGAAGTTAATTTATTAAATCTGGACATGGAGCCAACCTGAGCAGCCGAAACAAGTCGGCCTCCAAACAGGGATGTGTATTTTCGTTTTGTTGTGTGAAAAAACACTATATATAAGGATTTTAGACCTCATTTTAATGATCAATTTTTCGGTCAAGAAAACAGAGAATTCGATGGAGAACTCAGAGGCAAATAAGAGGCCAAGGAGGCATTGAAGTTTATTGTTTTGGGAAATTTTTAAGGAAAACGTGGAGGAATACATTACAGCAGACTACATTACAGCAGACCAGTGACTGTGTTTGTGAGGCTTGGTTTTTGTGACAAGTGTGTTGGTAACTCTGCCTATGGATGAAAGTCTTGTGTGGAGGGCTCAAAACAGTTGCAGAAGGCTCGGACAAGTGTTTTGTGTGGTGATTTTTGAGACCTATACTTATGCTTTCACAAAACTCTCACCCAAACAGAGTGTTGACCTGAGGCAAGAACTGTGGAGGACAGTCATCTATTGAAGCCTGAAAAAAGAGAACAGTGGAAAGCTACCAGTGGAGGAAAGCTTGTTAAGAACTTACTGAAGCTAGATTGAAGACAATCCTAGAAAAGGTTGAAGGTATTTTTGGGCTCATTTGGAAGACATCTTGAAGATATCCTTGGATTTGAAGTGTGGAGATGACTTGGAAACACTTGGCTGCAGAATTTGAAGAGGCTATTAAAGAAGGGAATTGATCAGCCTTAGAAGAGAATTTATGGAACATCTTAAAGACTGTTCAAAGAGATATTGTACCGGATCTTGAAGTATTTTGAGGAACCGTTGTGAAGACACCTTGAGGCTACTTGGTTGAAGTGTCTTAGAAGCCATTATTGGGACAGCTCTTGGAAAATATTTTGTGGAGACTTAAACCTTGCTAGAGCATACTTGTTTAGCAGTTTTCAAGCCTTAAAGAAGAGTTTGCAATAATCCTTGTACTTGAAGTTATTTTGAAGACCTTGTGCAGAACTTGTGCAATTGATTGAAGGACTTATAAGACACCCTTGGTTGGAGAATTCTTGGGATAGAGTTTTGAATACATCTTGTTGAGAAGCCTTATTTAATATCATGATGCATTGAATTTCATCATGAGGTGACCTTGGATTATCATCCTAGAAGTACCTTGTGAAGACATTATTGGACACCGCGATGCATCAGACATCATGAAGTGACTTGAAGAACTTGTTTGGGTATGATGAAGTGCAGTGGTGATACCTTCTAATTGACAAGGTTGTCATTGATGATGTTGCGTGGAGACTAAAGTGAAACTGAAGATTGACAGGGCTCAGTGAAGAAGACTTTGGGAGCTGTGAAGCACAACTAAACTATCAGACCAGGCAGTAACTCCTCTACCAAAATTGATTCGAGTTTTATTCCTTCAGGTAGATCTTCATTATATACATGAGGGAGAGACTGTTCACTTCATCTCCCGATGACTGTTCATATTACTTATTCATTTATTTACATTATATTCACCCAATCCTGATGATTAGGTGTCAACATTCCCCCCCTTAATCTGAAGGGATGTTGGTGAGTCCAAGCATCATTCTGAATCGTTCAAGCTTTTCTCTTCCAAGCGCTTTGGTGAAGATGTCTACAATTTTCTCATTATTGGAACAATGATGGAGATGGATTGTTTTGGCCTCAACATGATGTCGAATCAGATGATATTTAGTATTGATGTGCTTCTTTCGATCATGGAACTTTGGGTTCTTGGCCAACTTTATTGCAAAGGTATTTTCAATCATGAGTGGAGTTGATTGTACTTGTTTTACCTGCAAATCTTTAAGAATTTTCCTGAGCCACACATTTTCTTTTGTTGCTTCAGCTACTGCCACATATTCTACTTCTGTTGTGGAATCTGCTGGAACTGATTGTTTGCGTGATCTCCAGGTGATAGCTCCTGATCCAAGACTCATAGCATATCCTAAAGTTGATACCCCAGTTTCTTTGTCTCCATCGAAGTTTGAATCAGAGTATCCAATCAAGCTGAAGTCGTCCACCTGTGTATACTTGATTCCAAAGTCTTGAGTTCCCTTCAAGTACCTTAGAACTCTTTTTGCAGTAGACCAATGTCCCTCACAAGGCTTTTGCATAAACCTGGAGAGGATTCCAACAAAAAATGAAATGTCTGGTCTGGTAGTAGTTAGGTAGTTGAGACTTTCTACAAGCTGTCTGTACTTTGTTGCATCCTCAAATTCTTTTCCTTCAATAGATGTGAGTTTTAAGTTTTGTTCCATTGGAGTAGTAAGAGGATTGCATTCTGTCATGCCAAACTTGTTCAGCAGATCTCCAATATATTTCTTTTGAGAAAAAAATATGGACTTCGGATGTTGGGTTACTTCAATACCAAGATAGTAATGAACATAGCCCAAATCAGTCATTTCAAAGCTTTTTCCCAATTCCTTCTTTATGGATGCAATGTAGCTTTCATTGTTCCCTGTCATTAAAAGATCATCTACATATACCACAAGATATACAACTGATTTTCCAACTTTCTTGACAAATAAAGTTGCATCGTCAAGATCATAATGTTTGAAATTGAGTTTCAGAAGATGCTCAGTTAGTTTTTCATACCAAGCTCGCGGTGCTTGTTTAAGGCCATACAAGGTCTTCACTAGTTTGCATACTTTATGTTCATGTCCTTTCACAGCAAATCCTTCATGTTGGGACATAAAAACATTCTCTTTTAGATCTCCATTTAAGAAAGCAGTTTTTACATCCATTTGATGGACTTTCCAACCGTTCTGTGCTCCTAGGGCAAAGAGTGTCCGGATGGTAGCCCATTTTGCTGTGGGGGAAAAAGTCTCCTCATAATCGACTCCTTCCTTCTGTGCAAAACCTTTTGCCACAAGGATAGCTTTGTGCTTGTCAAGTGAGCCATCAGCTTTATACTTGTTCTTGTAGACCCACTTGCAGCCAATTGGTTTGGTTCCTAATGGAGGATCAACCAGCTTCCAAGCGCCGTTCTTTATGAGGGCATCATACTCCTTTTGCATTGCTTCTTTCCATTCATCATGAGAAGCAACTTCTTTGAAGGAAGTTGGTTCAAAATCAGTAGACAAGTTCAATTCATAATCATAAGAAACATCCATATCAACAGGTGAATTAGAGTCTTCCACATCACCTCCATTTTGCTAGTTTGAATTTCTAGTTCCTATCTTTCCGACTTCATCAAGATGAACACTTTCAAGTGTCTTTGTCAACCACTTTGGGGTACCTTTCCCAGATGGTCCAGGCTGCTCCGTTGATTGAGTTGGGACTGAATCAAGATTGAGTCTCCCAATTCTATCAATCACATCACTTAAAGCATCATCCATTGTTGGAGTTTCATGCAGGGGAGAGTGTTCTTCAGAAGAAGATTCCACATGTTGATCTAGTATAGGAATCCCCCCTTCAAGATGTGGAATCTGATTATCAAATTCTTGAAATGATTTTTCTCTTGCGAATCTATCCAAGCGATCAAGTTGCTGCTCAACAACATTGTCAGTTTTGGATGATTCAAGAAAAATTACATCTCTAGATACAACAAACTTTTTATTTACTTCATCAAAGAGACGATATTCTTTGGAGGTGTTTGAATACCCCAGGAAGATACATTTACGACTTCTAGCACCAAGTTTGTTTCTATGTACCTTTGGTATCAAGGCATAACAGGTGGAACCAAAGACCCTGAGATGTTTTACCGAAGGAACATGTCCATACCACATTTCATATGGAGTCTGGTTTCTAATAGCATTAGATGGACATATATTTTTTATATATGCAGCACATAGAACAACATCAGCCCAAAACATTATCTTTACATTTTTGAAGAAGAGCATGGATCGTACCATATTTAAGATTGTCCTATTCATTCTTTCAGCTACACCATTCCTTTGGGGATTATAAGGCACAGTTGTTTGATGTTTGATCCCATGTTGGTGAAGATAGTTTTCAAATTCATTTGATGTGTACTCTTTTCCATTATTAGTGCGAGTAGACCCATTATCATATTGTGCATCATTTTCAATCCATTTATGAAAATTCTTGAATGTTTGAAAAACATCAGATTTGTTCTTCAATAAATAAACCCAACACATTCTGGTGTAGTCATCAATAAATGTCATCATATATTTATTTCCATTTGCAGAAGGAATAGGCATTGGACCACATAAATCTGAATGAATGAGTTCAAGTTTTCTATGTGCTCTTGAATGTGAATCATGAAAACACTACTTGCTATGCTTTCCTAGAATGCAAGCATCACATTGCTTAAGTTTTGTAGGAATTGTAGGCAAACCAACAACACCATTTTTCTTCAACAAGCAGAGGTTGTCATAGTTCAAATGTCCAAATCTAGCATGCCATAATAAACTTGATGGAAGTGTACCTTCTTCATGATGAGAATTATACGAGAAATGTTGTGCACGAGCAGAGGTTCCTTGCAGCTTGAGAAGCCTTTCTTCTTCTATTCCCCTCATGACAAGTGAGTGGTCAGATGTTTTTCTTACCTCAAGGTTGCCATCAAACATATGAATGGAATGACCTTGCTGGCAGATGTGGACCAAAGACAACAAGTTTCTCTTGAGTTGTGGGAGATATAGAACATGATGCAAAAGAAAGTCTGGAAGACCAAGCAGTTTAAGCCTGATTGTGCCAAGCCCTGATGGCTTGATTTTTTATTGGTCTACAAAGTATACTGCTCCATCAACATTGTTAGTGAATTCTTCAAAAAAATCTTTTCTATGAGTCATGTGGCAGGTTGCTCCTAAATCAAGCAACCAATCATTTTTCCAAGAAGCAAGTGAAGCATTAAATAAATCTTCATTTACTCCAATATTACATTGTGCCACAACATAGTGAGCGGATTCAGGTGCTTTACCTTTGTCTATATCATCAGTTTTACCTTTCTGTTGGTTTCTTTGCTACTCAATTTTGTCCCATGGTAACTTGCATGTAGAGGCATCATGTGATCCATTTCTTTTGCAGCGAATGCAGTGCAAATCTGCCTTTTCTCCTTGAGAGTGTCTGCCCCCCCACCTCTGAAATATCTTCCTCTTCCTCTTCGACCACCTCTTCCTCTGGAAGAATCTTTAGCAGGATTCTTTTCTTTATGAGCAAGGCACGCAGCCTCTTCAGAAGATTCAGGGGCTGTCTTCTTTCCAAAAGCTTTCTCTCTTTAAGCAAACTTTTTCACAAGAGAGTCAAAGGTGATATCTTTGAGATTTCCATTTGCTTGCAATGACTCGAGATAATTGGAGTAAGTAGGATAAAGTGCCTTGAGAAAAGTGATAAGAGGAATATCCAATTCAACCTTAGTGGATTTAATATCATGCATTATAGACTTTACTTTAGATGCAAGAGCAAGAGGATCATTATTTTGCAATTCAAGTGTGAAGAGTTTAATCATGAGTTGAACAACTTCAAGTGTTGAATGTGAGTCATAAAGTTCTTTCAGCTTTTGTAAGGCTTCAAAAGCAGTTGAAAATGGCGAAATATGGCGACTCACCTCCTCATTTATAGATGCTGCGATTAATGCATAAGCTTTGCTATTCTTGCTTTCCCAAATGACGAGCTCTTTATCTGATGTAGGCTGTTTTGGCCCTTTGTCTCCATCTCCAACACACACTCCTTTCCACAACTCATTGAAAATGAGCATGTGTTTTATCATCCGGGACCACTCAGGATAGTTCTCTTTACCAGTGAGAACTATTCCCACGATGGATATGATTGAATGCATACTATAAGAAAAAAACTTCTACTTTTGATGGAAAAAAATGCACTGTAGTAGCAATATTCTGAATTCTTATGAAAGACAAGAAACAAGCTGCACAGATATTATAATGCTTCTTTTGGAGTACAACCAACATTTAGGCACACCAACACTGCAACAAGTAATGATCCATTTATCCTATCGACTTTCTGATTATCCTCTACTATTAACTGAATTCCATTTTATGCGCAGACAATCAGTGCATCAGCATACACTAACAACTTTCTAATATGTATTAAAACATATTGCAAAAAAATACAGGGAGAGTCGATAGTTTGAGAAAAACGTTGTCTATAAAGTGGCCGGATGCATCAGCGTTGGGCCCGAATTTCCGTGGAGCCACTCCTCTGCTTCCGCTGGTGGACATTCAATGTGGTGATGAGTGTGGCGCTGACATTGATGCGCAGACCAAGGGTGGCGCATGTGGCTGGAAGTTCAAGCACCATCGTCCATTATTCCCATAAAAAGTTAACTCGGTTACTCATAATAAATCCAAAATTTAAACAAGTTTAAATTGCCATCTTCTCAAAAGGATACAATCCCTTGAAACTAATTCATAACCCACAGTGCTATTTAGACAGAACAACCTGAAAACTTAGACAGTTCCTGCACAACTCTGCTCTTAATCGATGGGCAAAATGACAATCTTAACAGTGTGAAGAGTCGCCACCCAAGTATAAACAACAAAAATTCAAAAGGAAGAAGCCTTATAATGATTGAACATAGCAGATGTAAATAGATCACAAACACCGGCGTTTACTCCAAATTAAGGTTCTGGTTCGAAACAGTGTGGGTTGACATCCAAGCAGCAGCGAGGAGGTTAGCGAAGGGCTGTGCAATGACGATGAGATCAGTAGAGGGCTTAATTCAAAAAAGAAAGGGGGCTGAGCATCATTTGAAACTCGAAACGGAGAAGAATTCGAGAGCAGTTGTCTTAGCTCGAGACCGAGCTTGACTCTGAAGATACTAAAAATATTTCAGATACTGAACAGCGAGAGCCGGACAATACGAAAAAAGTTTCAGATATGGAGCAGCATTAAAACTCGAAAAGGCATCCCAGTGCTTTCTTGTATTCTTAGATGAGTTCCGAAAGGAATACAAGAAATCAAACCCTAATGTGAATTCAGTTTCCGCCGTCGGGAAAGCAGGAGCAACATCAACGCATGTTAGGCCAGCGTTATAATGTAACGAGCAAGATAGTTCATCAGGATAGTTCAACGCATGTCAGGCCAGCGTAATGAGTGGCATTCAGCCAATGGACCAACGTACAACACACAACAGCGACTGTGGAGGGGACAAAGAGTGCAGTAGACAGTGGACAGAGAGCAGTAGGCAGATTGGAGTTACAACTATTTTGGGAGCTGGCTCCGATACCATGTCAGACCAGGCAATAACTCCTCTACCAAAATTGATTCGTGTTTTATTCCTTTAGGTAGATCTTCATTATATACATGAGGGAGACACTGTTCACTTCATCTCCTGATGATTGTTCATATTACTTATTTATTTATTTACATTATATTCACCCAATCCTGATGATTAGGTGTCAACATAAACATATCTTGACAAAGCGAAGCTATAGGATTGGTGTCCTTGGAGTTGGTGCTCCTAAACTCAAGGTTGGTGCCTTGGATAAGATAGGCTTGAAGCCCTAGAGGTCGGAGCCTCACTAAAGTCCAAGTAGGTTCTTGGCACATTCCAGGTTGGAGCCTAGGTCTCTTCATCTAGGGTCAGAGACCTACCTATATTGTACTTGATTCATTATAAATATCATATTAATAAAAGAATTTCTTTCTATTGTTCATTTTGTGTTCTAAATATAAGTGATCTAATTGGTAAAAGTAACAATTGAAAATAAATATTGATTTAAGTTTTAACCCCCATCTTAGTATTTCCAACAATTGGTATCAAAGCCAGTGCCTTCACTCAAAGCCTAACAACTTGAAGGTTGATCATTAGAACACAAATGGTGAAGCCAGGGAAGAAAGTCTCCAATCCTCCTAAAGATGTGTCTCCCTCAACCACTGAAATTGAAGTCAATCAATTTGTGAAGGCTCCATTATTCAATGGAAACTTTGATATATGAGAGGCAAGAATGAGGAATTTCTTAAAGACTCAAGGCATTAAAGTCTGGAAATCGGTGATTAATGATAGCATGATGGATGGAGAATCCAAGGAACATAATACAAATGCAATGAAAGCAATCTTGAATGGGCTACCTGATTCCATGAAGGCCAATTTTGAAAAATGTTCGTCAGCAAAAGGCATATGGGATAAACTTCATGATCTTCACTCAAAAGGAGCGTTGACAAGGATATCTAGTCAAGAAAATGATGGAAAACAAGAAGGAAATCCAGAGCCCGTCAAGGAAGCTGAAGATAAGAGTGATAACATCAAGGCTAAAGAAGACCTAGAAGATGCAGAGAATGAAGAAGATTTTGAAGATCTCCTCGCTAAACTTATGGCTACCATAGAAGAGATTAACAATTTGAAAAACGAAAATGAGGAACTTAAGAAGAAAGTGCAAGTTGGTGACCACGATAAGACAAGGAAGGAAGTTGACCTTGTCAAGCATCAAGTACAAGAAAGATATGAGGAGCTCACCAAGATTAAGGAAGAATTTCATAAAAACAAGAGAAAGCATCATGAAGAAGTGATATCCATGACAAATCAATTGGATAAGGCAAAGAAATGGGAAGATACCTTGTCAAGCCACCTTGAACAAAGGCACAAGAACTTGAACAAACTTGAAGCAGAGATTGGTCAATACAAGGAAGAGGTCTCCTCCTTTAGATCACAACTAGAAGAAGCAAGGAAACAAGCATAGGGAGCTGAGAAGACGAAAGCATTGGCATTCATAGAAGGGCAAGTTGACAAAATAGAAAAGGAGAGAAACACCATGACATGCCAACTAGAAGAGAAGGATGATGACATAATCAAGTTAAAATCAGAAATCGCTTCGCTTAAAGCCAAATCATGTGAAGAAACCAAGATGAAGGAAGAAATGGAGATCATTCTATCAAAGAGGGATCAAGAATGAAAGAAAATGAAGGAAGATGATGTCTTTCTTAAAAAGGAAGTGGACTTGTTGAATAAAAACTTGAAAAGTTCTCAAACCCTAGATGACATCCTAAGTCATCAAAGGTCTCCCCTTGATAAATCAGGTCTTGGTTATGCAATTGAATCCTCAAGCAAGTATGATGCAAACCCTAATGCTTCAAACAAAAAGGATGTGAGGAAGGTTGAAAGAAATGTTGATGTTGCTAGTTCCAGCAAAGGCAAGTGTCAAGTTGACATTGGAAGAAATCCTACTCCAAGAAGAAATGCATATGGTATCAAGGATGCAAGAAGCAATGGTTATCATCAAAGGATCCCAAGGAAAAAAAACTTCAGAAGTACCTCAAGGAAACCTTCTTCTCCCAGGTACCAAAGTATATTTCTTGGGTATTGCTATTCTTGTACAAACTTTGGGCACATGGAAAAGGATTGTAGAGCATATCACAAAGATAAATATAATGGTCCCCGTCAATATCCGAGAAGCAATTTTGCAAGAAGTCATGAATTCTTATTCAAGAACACCATAGAGTGCTTCAAGTGTCATAACATTGGACATATGGCACGTGATTGTAACTTGACTTGGGCACCTACTCAAGCTAGAACTATTCCAGCGAAGAAAGTATGAAGAGTGAAGCAAATACAATCCAAAAATTTCTTGAACACTCTAGCCAACAACACATGTTGTTGACTTGATGAAGTCATCCTTGATATTCCAAGTATTTGATGGGTAGACTCTGCCGAAAGGAAGACCATGCATATAGCTAGGGGGAGCTTATGATGATTAAGCATTCTTGTAGAAGCCATCCATGAATGAGCCTTATGAAATCCTTGATGAGCTATATTGACAATCATTATTTGATAGATCATTTCTCGAGATCACTCCTTTGAAGAACATGATCTCTAGTCTATCCAATGGACTGTTGTTGAAGATGTCTTCCACTTGATGGCTAAGCAAGTAATATTTCCTGAGCTAGAGGAGGTTGTGCAGACAGGGGGAGTTGGTTCATCACATAAAGGAATGTAAGCACATCTATCATGAACCACATTGCCAGAAAGAAGAAGCATCGTGACAAGGGGAGTAACATACTTATGAATAACTACTATTGATGAAGAAAAGTAGCAGCTTGACAAGGGGAGTACTTGGGCACCCCATTTTCCATTGATGTCAAATGGGGAGAGAATGTTGGAAGGGCAAGAATATTGCTATCAATGCCAAAGGGGGAGATCGTTAATCAAGGTTGTCATTGATGTCAATATGGCATTGACCAACATGTCAATATTCTTGAGATGCTTGGTCCCAGATGATGATGTCAGGACTCTTGTTTGACAAGGATACCATCAATGAAGATGTCCAGCCACGAAGATGTCAAACCATTAATGAAGAAGTCCTAAGGATCCCTTGAACTAACTATAATGTTGCATGTGCCTTGATGACATATGGAGTCATACACTTGATGATGTCATGCTCTTTAAAGAATGACCACACTTTGACATAATTGGAAGACTACTTTGGTGTCTTTGACAAATTAATGAAGGCTACACTATGACGTATTACTGCACTATCATTGAATACATGATGCTTTACCTTCATCATGATGTTGGATACTATCATGATTATATTATTGGTGCAAAACAATGGAGAAGCCACGTTGTCCCAAAATTGTTCCAAATATTCTATGCACAGAAATTTAAGGACAGTCACAAAGAAAATTAATTTTCACTACCTTAGAGGCAACCTATCAATGTGATTCCTAGATCATCTTTTAGAGCATAATTTTTCCTTTCCAATGAGCTATTACACAACCCGAAACTCCAAGCAGTTTGAAAGCTATGAATTTTTTAAGTTAATTTATTAAATCTGGACATGGAGCTGACCTGATCAGCTGACACAAGTCGGCCTCCAAACAGGGACGTGTCTTTTCGTTTTTTTGTGCGAAAAACACTATATATAAGGATTTCAGGCCTCATTTTAACCCTCAATTTTTCGGTCAAGAAAATAGAAAATTCGGTGGAGAACTCAAAGGCAAATAAGAGGCCAAGGAGGCATTGAATTTTATTGTTCTGGGAAATTTTTAAGGAAAACGTGGAGGAATACATTACAACAGACCAGTGACTGTGTTTGTGAGGCTTAGGTTTTGCAACAATTGTGTTGGTAACTCTACCCGTGGATGACAGTCATGTGTGGAGGGCTCAAAACAGTTGCAGAAGGCTCGGACAAGTGTTTTGTGTGGTGATTTTTCAGACCTATACTTATGCTTTCACAAAACTTGCACCCAGAAAGATTGCTGACCTGAGAACAGAACTGTGGAGTACAATCATCTATTGAAGCCTGAAAAAAGAGAACAGTGGAAATCTGCCTTTGGAGGAAATCTTGTTAAGAACTTACCACAACTAGATTGAAGACAATCGTGGAAAAGATTGAAGGTATTTGTGGAGAAGACTTGGAAACACTTGGCTACAGAATTTGAAGAGGTTACTAAAGAAGGGCATTGAGCAGCCCTAGAAGAGAATTTAAGGAACACCATAAATACTATTCAAAGAGATATTGTACTAGATCTTGAAGTATTTTAAGGAACCGTTGTGAAGACACCTTGAGGCTACTTGGTTGAAGTGTCTTAGAAGCCATTATTGGGACAGCTCTTGGAAAATCTTTTGTGGAGACTTAAACCTTGCTAGAGCATACTTGTTGAACAAATTTGAAGCCTTGAAGAAGAGTTTGCAGTAGTCCTTGTACTTGAAGTTGTTTTGAAGACCTTGTGCAGAACTTGTGCAATTGATTGAAGGACTTATACGACACCCTTGGTTGGAGAATTCTTGGGACAGCGTTTTAAAGACATCTTGTTGAGAAGGCTTATTGAATATCATGATGCATTGAATTTCATCATGATGTGACCTTGGAGTATCATCCTAGAAGTACCTTGTGAAGACATCTTGAAGAAGACATTATTGGACACCGTGATGCATGATACATCATGAGGTGACTTGAAGAACTTTTTTGGGTACGATGAAGTGCAATGGCGATACCTTCTAATTGACAAGGTTGTAATTGATGATGTTGCATGGAGACTACAGCGAAACTGAAGATTGACAGGGCTCGGTGAAGAAGACTTTCGAAGCCGTGAAGCACAACTAAACATATCTTGACAAAGCGAAGCTATAAGATTGGTGTCCTTGGATTTGGTGCTCCTAAACTCAAGGTTGGTGCCTTGGATAAGATAGGGTTGAAGCCCTAGAGGTCGGAGCCTCACTAAAGTCCAAGTAGGTGCTTGGCACATTCCAGGTTGGGGCCTAGGTGTCTTCATCTAGGTTCAGAGCCCTACCTATATTGTACTTGATTCATTATAAATATTATATTAATAAAATCATTTATTTCTATTGTTCATTTTGTGTTCTAAATATAAGCGATCTAATTGGTAAAAGTATCAATTGAAAAGAAATATTGATTCACCCCCCTCTTAGTATTTCCAACGGACAAGCTAAGATGAAGCAAGAAGGGCCACACCATGAAGAATCAAATGAAGCTAAGATGATCAAAGAAGAATCAAGATGACGTATGTATGCATCAAAGTTATGTCATGTTATCATATGTGTATTGTTGAAGTAATGGGAATAGTTATATGACATGAGAAAGTATGAAATATTCTATTTCACCATGCTCGAAGGCATGTACTACAATGCAATGAAGGTCAACAAAAAGATATGCTCACATAAGGAGCAAGAAGAAATTTTGACTAGTCCAGGAAGCAAGCAATGAAGTGCTCTCACAAGGAGCATAAGGTGGTTGACTAATCTATCCTAGAAGAAGAAAATGAAGAAAGAGATCAAGCACGTGAAGAACAACATGATCACAAAGAACCATTGAACATATCTCCTGAAAGAAGGCTAGACAACTCTGACAAAGGAAGGAAGGACCCTTGACACCTATGAAGGCCTTGGAGATATGAAAGGTGCAGATAAATGATTATACTCTACAAAGATGTTGTGATGAAGAAGCCATCCAGTGAAAGCAAAGCAATGTTGAAGCATTATTAGGTTGAAGTCATGAAGGGCTAATAGATTAAAGCATGGGAACAAGCAAACTCAACGAAGCATCCATGAGAACAATATTACGAAGCATGGAAAAGATGACATAGGAGTAGCCAGATGACAAGATAATTGATATATGACAAGAAGACCACTTTCCACAAAGGAAGAAATCACATTACAAACTGGGAAGGAAAGTGATCGATGAATGGTGCCCTAGAAAAAGGAATTTCGAACCAATACTTCATGACATCGAAGGAAAGAATAAGACCAAGCAATTGAAGGACCCATAAAGAAGTTGTTGATGAATGAACAAGTTCCTAGCTAAGAGGGAGCTATAACAAGTTCCCAATTACAAAGGAACTTGGACAAGTGCCTTGTCAGAGGGTACTTGGGCATGTCTTCCTCAATTGAGAGGAAGTGATAGACACAACATTCTTGTCTTCACTTGGGAAGAAAGAATGGGGGGATTGGGTAATCATATGCATCTGATACTCTTTGAGGATGTGTAGGGCATCCAAGACAAGAGTAGGAAAGAGGAACGATATTATTTGAGGGTTGGGAACCCAATATAAGAATAGTCCTAGAAGGTTATACTCAGTGATCACCCGGGTGGGTATGTACCTTGAGAGACAATGATGAAGGTGTCTATAAATCATTGGTCTCGCCAACATTGTAGCTCATGATCTCATAGAGAGATGGAGTTGTTTTTCAAGGCCTTGCACTATGACAATGTTGATTATATGATGCTATAACAGATGAATTGCAATCTAATTTATCTTATGTGAACTCTTAAATATTGATATAGCCAAATACCTTGTAATGTTGTATGAATACCTCCCTCGTTAAGAGGGAGTGTTGAAGGAAATGTAACTAGGTTCGGTCTTCATAAATGTACTTTTTATATTTGTATTTTTTCAAGAAAATAAATATTATTTTTATAATATATGTCAATGATTTTCTTGCTCATTGAAATAGGTCTAACACAAGTTGAAGTGCTATAGGTGAGTCAAATAGTCAAAATAAAATGTTGAAGACCTTAAGGACATGTTGCACCAAGTATATGTTTGTATAGAAGTCAAAGAATACTCCTCCAAGCAAACTCAAGTCTCCTCCAAAGCAAAGGAACCATCAAAGAGTCTCCCCCAAGCATGTGACACTGCCAAAGAAGCCATCCGAAGTAAGCATAACAAGTTGGCCTACAAACAGTCTTCAAGTTGGCCTTCTAGTCATCCTAAAAGGAGGGACAGTCCTCTATATATAGAGGTTGTCCACTCCATTACAATGTCAACAAAGTAGCTCTGAAATCTGCAAATAAAAGAGGCAAGAGAAAGGGTAACGAAGGATGAAGAAGAGGTCTCTTAGTGCAGCGACGAACGGACGAGAAAAACTGGAAGAGGATTGTTTATAGGGCTAGAAACAACCACACCTGCGAAGAAAAGGTGGTCAAGTCTGCAGGTATTGTTGATTTTGGGTAGCATCGAATGTGATCTAGCTTCAAAATTTAGTGGAGGGGCTAGAACACATGAGATCAATAAGACCCAAAAACCATTTGGAGAAATTCCACTTGGATGAGGATTTATTAAAATAATAAATATTTTTAATGGGTTCCTAAGACTAAACTTTGGAAAATAAAAATATTAATGGGTATTAATAAAAATATGGGTGAGAAGCTTCTAAGTGATGAGGATCAAGTCTGTTTTAATATTAGTCGTTGATTAGAGACTTAATCTCACTTGTTGATTTGTCAACAGGAAAAGTATAAGAGGACACTTGAGGGTCAGTTGAAGATAAACCATATTGATCAGTCAGTTCGATTTTTCTGGGGCGAGGTTTGTTGAGAAAGTCGAACAAGTGATCTAAGTTGCAGCAGAGGGGCAGGGAAAGTTGGGGTTGGAGGATCTTCTCCGGAACCCTGAATACTCAGCAAAGAGAAGCAGAGATATGCCAAAGGAGGTAGCGCAGACCAGGGAGGCTGACGTTGGGCCAGGAGGACCCACACATTTCTTGACGTAGTGCTAATGTAGGGAAAGAGTTGCCCTCCTACAGAAATTTTGAATTCATTTGGGGAGCAGTAGGATTAGCCAAGGCTGACATCAGAGCTCCAGGAGGTAGAGGAGGCAGTACAGAGCTGGCGCAGAGTCTCAGAGTGCTCCACGCAGACCCACACAGCTGCTGCAAAGTCGTAGCGCAATTGTAGCCGGGGATAGTCATTCCAGTTGCTATCTCGAAGGGATTTTTCCGGGTGAAGTGGGGTAATCTCACTTAGGTTTATACCAATATATCTTATCTTTGTAACTGGATAGTCGAGAGGGCATCCAGAGTTGTATTCAGAAATATTGCTTGATAATAGAAAACCCTCAGAGTTGTTGCACCGGTTTTCCCCCATTGGGTTTTTCCGGGGATCTTTTATCAAAAATAACGGTGTCCCTTGTGTGTTTATCTCATAGTTATTTCAGTTTATGATCTTTATATCAGTGTAGTTTGCAATAGTGCTTTTCATCATTGTTTAATTAATTAAATAACTTGTTGAATCTAAAAATAAGTAGGAGATGATAAACTAGTGATTGCAATAGGAATTTTGATGTGTAGATTCATAAATTTTCACATGGTATTAGAGCATTGCAGATCATAGGACACTAAAGACATCAACTCGGAGATCCAGTGAATTCGCTACAGAGAAGCATTTGTCCCGAGTGGCAACGTTGTTTCAGAGGCAGAGGAGCAGTTGAAGGAGTGACACAGAGCCAAAGAAGTGATGCAGAGGCTCATGCAGTGCCTGCGTTAGCATTGCGAGCCTGTAGAGGGTGACGTAGTACCCAAGAGGAGCTCACGTAGTGACTGCGTCAACTCTCTGGGCCAGCGCAGAGCCTAAGAGGCTCAAATCAGTCAATTGTCGGGTTTGGAGGAGAAGTGTAGATTCAATCTAATGGATTGGTGGGACGTTGTTGTTGTTGGTGCATAATAGTGTTTGTGGAGACAAAGTCAAGGTAGAGGGAGTCATTGCCTTGACAGATTTCTAGCCAAAGAAATCTAGATCTGAGTTACAACAGCAAAGGAGGATTGGAGAGGAGTTATTCGACATTTGGCGGGAGGATTTCCATGAAGGAAATCAGGACTCTGAGGGAGTCTAGGAGGAGCCTGTTCCTTAAAGGATTTATAGCACCAAAGAAATCCATATCTGAGTCTTGCTGGAAAGAAGCGGGAGAGGGAGAAGAGAACCAGTCCTATATTTGATTGAGAAGAGATGGCAGTCAATGGACTGAGGGATCAGGATAGATTGGATGGAGCATCAAGGATTATGCCTTGAAGGTAGTTGATGTTCTAGTCGACATTGATCTGCTGAAGAAGCATGAGGAGGCACAGGCAAAGGCCAAGTGCATGATTCTAGATGGGGTCAAAGATCATGTGGTCCCACACATTGCTGAGAAGGAAACAACAAGGGAGATGTGGGAGGCATTAACCACCTTGTACCAGGGGACTTCCATTCAATGGAAAATGCTATTATAGAATCAGCTGAGACATTATCAGATGCAGAAGGGAGAAGATATTGATCCCTTCCTCCTTAGGTTGCAAGGGATTCTAGACCAGCTGACTTCCGTGGAGACTACACTAGATCCTGAGTTCATGGTCAGGACTGCCCTGAATGCACTCACCGAAGACTGGGATACATTTGTCAAGAGTATCTTGGGTAGAGCTTCTCTCCCTAGTTGCCAGGATATGTGGGTAGCTCTTCGACAGGAAAAGATTAGGAGGCTGACCAAGGCAGGGAATAACGGCAGAGGAACTCGGGTCAAGAAGGAGGAGGAGGATGTAGCACTTGCATCATTAGGATAGCAAGGGAAGCAAAAGAGGAAGAAAAAGGATATATCCAAGGTCATATGCTTTAGGTGTGGGGAACTATGACATTTCGTACCCCCGGAAAAAGGGCAAGGAAGAGGCTTCTAACTCGAAGGCTGCTCCAGCAAAAGCTGACAGGGAAGGCAAGGATGACGGTTGCGCCATGAGTGCTCATGCACCTCTAGAGAAGAGGTGGGGTGACATGGAGTTGTAGTCGAGAGGACTACAGAAGGAGAAGGATCCTTGAGGTGCCAAAAATCTTGGATCACATACGGCTATGGGAGCCCTTAACGATAGTGTAAAAATGACGGGCATCGGTTGGTGCGAGGTGTGATGGAGCAATAGTGGCAGAGATAGAGTGCCAAAGTCTGAAGCAGCGCAGTGGATGTTGCAGCAGCGCGAGAGGCACAGAGCAGATTGCAGCAACATAGTAGCACCAGAGGGTCAACACCAATTAGCAACAGAGGTAGCTTCAACATCACAAGGTGTCTAGACTGACCACATGTCAATTTTTGGGTGAGGTTTCAGTTGCTTACTTCTCAACAACTGAGTTGCAGTGTAGCAGTTAGTAGTTGCAGTGTTATGAGCAGCATGATGCATTATTTTGAGAGGGAGTTACAGTACAAATGTAGAAGTGACAACGGTAGAGTCATGGGAAGCAATACAAGATGCAGCAGTGTAGCGGATGAAGGGCAACAGGCCAAGCATCAGCAGCACAGAGGACCGATGCAGTGGATTAATGTTGTACTTTTGTAGGGAAGTATTACTAGAGCACATTCCTCGCTAAGAGGGAGTGTTGATTTTGGGTAGATGGGATGTGCTCTAGCTCCAAAATTTTGTGGAGGGGCTAGAACACATGAGATATCCAAGAACCAAAAAACATTTGGAGAAACTCCCCCTGGATGAGGAGTTATTAAAATAATTAATATTTTTAAAGGGTTCCTAAGTTTAAACTTAAGGAAATAAAAATATTAATGGGTATTAATAAAAATATGGGTGAGAAGTTTCTAAGTGACGAGGATCAAGTCTATTTTAATCTTTGTCGTTGATTAGGGACTTAATCTAGTCCATTGATTCATCAACAAGAAAAGTATAAGAGGAGGCTTGAGGGTCAGTTGAAGATACACCATATTGATCAGTCGGTTTGATTTTTTTGGGGTGAGGTTTGCTGAGAAAGTCGAACGGGTGATCTGAGCTGCAGCAGAGAAGCAGGGATAGTTGGGGTTGGAGGATCTTCTCCATAACCCCGAATACTCAGCAGAGAGAGGTAGAGATACACCATAGGAGGCAGCACGGACCAGGGAGACTGACGTTGGGCCAGGAGGGCCCACACAATGCTTGACGTAGTGCCATCGCAGGGGAAGAGTTGCCCTCCTGCAGAAAGTCTGAATTCAGTCGAGGAGCATCAAGATCAACCAATAAGGCTAGTGTCAAAGCTCCAGGAGGCAAAGGAGGTAGTGCAGAGCTAACACAGAGTCTTAGAGTGCTCCACACAGGCCCACACAGCTACTGCGAAGGGGCAGTGCAGTTGTAGCCGGGGATAGTCAGTTTGGTTGTCGGATCAGAGGGATTTTGCCAGGTGAAGTGAGGTAATCTCACTTAGGTTTCTGCCAATATATTTTATCTATATAACTGGATAGCTGAGAGGGAATCCAGAGTTATATTCAAAACTACTACTTAATAATAGAAAACCCTCATAGTTGTTGCACTAGTTTTCCCGCATTGGGTTTTTGCAGGGACGTTTGTCCAAAAATAGCAGTGTCCCTTGTGTGTTTGTCTCATAGCTATTTCAGTTTATGATTTGTATGTCAGTGTAGTCTGCAGTAGTGTTTTTCATCATTTTTTAAATAATTAAATAAATTGTTGAATGTAAAAACAAGTAGGAGATGATAAACCAGTGATTGCAGTAGGATTTCTTATCTGTAGATTCAGAAATTTTCACAAGTATGACGGCAGGGACAAACAATCCATGAACGAGTGTTGTTTTGGCTTGAAACCAGGCCTACAAGGCCTCCCAAGTAAATCGAGTAAGCTTATCTCTCCAGTGAAGGAAAGGAACCTTAATTCTCTAGGGTACATACCACACATGGGAAACCTAGGGCAGTGGTACAATCATACACCTAGACTTCAAGAAGAGTTTTGTTGGATCAAGAGAAGGGTGTCTCTTCAAGTGAAGAAAATCTTGAAGGATGGAAGAAAAGTATCTCATCAAGAAGCTAACATAGTTAATCGAGGTGGCTCCAGCCACATGCAGAAGTCCCAAAGGGCTCAGAAATGGTCAAAATTCAAATTCATAAGATTGCTCTCAAACTAGCACCAGATAGAAGTGCTCGTCGCCTTGATTTCAACAGTGTGAGTGAAACTCAAATTTGAGCTCGTATGGAGGAGATAGGGCCAACCAAAGTTCAAGGTTGACTTGTCCAAGTGGCAGGCTTAATGGACCTACAAATTGCACCGATAGCAGTCGTCGGAATCCAGTCACCAGTGGCGGGAAAAATTGTGGCCTCTTTAATTCGCATAATAACCTCCAGGTTCGAGAATTTTCAAAAATGGCATATTTTTATTAAAAAAAAATTATAAAATAGGGGTGGCGGGCTGCCACCCCTGTCGGAGGTCATGTTATAAATATAGAAACCAGGGTGGTAGGACACCACCCCCGCCACACCCCAAGGTCAACAAACCCCGGTCATTTAGGACAAACCACATTAACAAAAAAAAGTGTGCTATTGTTTTGGTTAAAAAATATACTAAGGTGAGATTCGGTAGGGTTTGAACCCCTAACCTCCTCGCCTCAAATGCTCTGCCTAACCACCATGTCAAGGGTGGCAGCTTTGTAAGGTCTGCCACCCAAATTCCATATAAACCTTATGTTTTCTCATTCGCGAGAGAGAGAACGGAACGGAGAGGGCGCGCCATCATTTTGGAAACTTGGAGGTGGAACCGTGAGTGGATGAGGAGGCAAAACCATGACTGTGTGTAACCGTGACTAGACTGTAACCATGACGCAGTGACCGAGGTGGAACCTTTCTTGGCATGGATTTTGAGACAAAATATTCCCTAATGCAGAGAGGGATCTAAAAGATTCTCTAGGAGGTAAAAATTCATTTGATCATAATGTAATCAAGTTTACAGTCATTTTTCTCAAATTTTTGCACGGAACGCAATAGCGAGGTCAGATTCTCCTTTTGAGCAACGGATTTGTTGATTCCCAGCATAGAAGAATCTTAAGGGAATCTTCCAGATTCCTTGGAGGCTGAAATTTCCTAGATCCATAATGCAGCCAACTTTATACTCATTCTTCTTAGAATTTCGCAAGGATCTCAATGGCGAGATCAGTTTTCTTATTTGAGTTGCAGATCTCCAGTCAACCCAAAGGAGTGAATCTTTGGAGAATCACAAGGGAATCTAAAAGATTTCTACAAGCCCAGATTTTTCCAGTGTCAGAATTTGACAAATGGATAGTCGATTTTACACCTCTCGATGACACAAATTCATTGGTGCAGTCATTTTTTGCAGTTGAGCCTTCTATTTTTCGACCATTTTCTAGATTGGAGTGACGGTGTCAGATTTCAGAGTGTGGACAGTCGATCTTATGTCATTTGGTGCACGATTTCGATGGTGCATTCAGATCCAGCAGCTAAGCATTCCATTCTTCAGTCAGCATCAAAGTTGAGGTATATGAAATGTTGTTGTCATGTACTTCTTTAATCATTTGTTGTGAGATGTACTATGTTGTTTTGGTTCCTGCTTGATGTATGATGTGGAATCTTTGTGTCTATTTCACATGAGATTTATTCATCATGTATTTTTATGTATGTTTTGATTGAGATCCCTATGTTGCTATGATGGCAGGATACTCATTGTCACCATGTGTAAGTTTATGTCATGCTGATAGGAGGTCTATTGTGAGTGATAGTTCCTGTAGCAGAACGTCTCGTGGAAAGACTTTGCCACTCATGTAGAGGGCACATATCCTTGTATGACAAAAAACATAGTCCATGTACATATTCACCATTTCCAGCATTGAATGAAGCGGCCAACACCATCTTGACACCGAGCTCGGAGACGTAGCCCACACTAGATGAACTCCATTATCAATCTCTTGTTTATGATTTGTTGATCGTCATTATGTTTCCATTTGTTTAAGCATGCATATATGTTCATTTATGATCTTATAAAATGCAATTCTAACCACATCACGGGAGTAAAATATCTTGGTTAAATCCGAGAGTTGAGTCAACTCGGATCAATAGTCGAGGTCTATCTCTAGACAAAGCAGTGAAGAAAAAGGACGGAGTGTTAGGGAGCAAGTGTCAGAAGGAAGAAGTCCATGTGTCGAGGAACATAGTGCAGAAAAGAGGAAAGACTTGACTTGTGCTTGGAGGGCATCCTAGTCAAGGGTCTAGGGTCTGGCATTGATCAATAAGAAGCTTCAATAAGAGAAACTTACTAAAGGGTTTTCCTCATAAAATGTCAATGTCATTCAACATTGTAATAATATTACCATTGTTCATCTTATATATATGTTTAACACATCTCATATAAATTGAAGAAATCAATAAATTTGAGTTTTTCTTCTCCATGTATCAACATCATGATAATGTTGCGCTATGTGCTTGTACTCGTGTAATTGTGTGTTTCATTTCTAGCTATGTTGTCTTTATGTAGTGTTGATTTGACATGAGTTAAAATTGAAATTGCTAAGTGATTTTACAAACATTTTGAAGATAATGTTGTTATAAGAAAGTAAATTTTAGATATGGTTTATGCTTTGAAAAGTGTGCATTAAGGGTTAAAACTTGTTGGCATGTATTTGATAGCTCTTCTCTTGGGTTTCCTAGTGTGTTGGGATGAAGTGATGAAATATTATTTAATGTTTGTTGGTGTAAGCTAATAAATAAAACCAACCCTAAGGTTGAAGTTTACAAAGGCTAAATGTAATAACCTTGTTCTGAAGTGAAAGCTTTTGTTTTATATTGAAAGTCAAAATTATGAAATTTCTACAAGATACCAAAGGCAAACATAATAAAATTAGAATAAACGACTTGGGCTTCCCTTGGACAAATGGTAGAACTTCCCCATGTTATTGTGAGCTAGATTTCAGATGCTTGGATAAATCCTAATTAATTCAATTTCAGGTCTGCAAGGGAAATTTCAAGACATTTACAAGGTATTTTTATGGTGGATGAAACCCCCAACAAGCCATCTTTCATGAGATTTATGGTCCATTGAGTGGGCATATTTAAGGCTTCTTGCAAAGAGTAGCACCGAATGTTGATTGCTTGTTTTAATTGATAAGATTTTGGGCTTGTTTTAAGTAGGTGTTTTTAGAACTTGTCCACTAATTTGCACAATGGGCATACTTTACATAAAAATTCAAGTACAACAAGCACAGGGATTAAAATATTATCGCATATACACATTAATAGAGGACCTTAATGACCCGGATGCGGGTGACCACTGAGGCATTTAATGGGGAATCAACTGTTCGGCGGCGTTCGGACGAGCTAGATGGTGGCCAGCGCACCATCCTATGCCCACCTGAGACGAACTCAGGCTCGCCTGCAAGCTGCATTTAATGGTCGCTTAAGCCGAGACCTGGACATCGTCTGCCTTGATATGGAGCCTCCCAACCCCTCAGTCTTCCCTCCTTCCCTCAGTATCTTCCCGCCCCAAGCTGGAAATCCCTGTAGTCAGACTGTTACCGGGAGCCGCTGTTGGCTACTGTGTTGTCTCGACCTTGGAAATGGGCATCACTATTCCCATTCCAAGCTTTGCCCTTTGAATCCTGCCCAGACGCCCTCTGTTCATCCTTTGCTTTCCTGCCCAGACGTACTCGCGATGGTAGCGCTCGCCCACAGGCAGCACAGAGCTCCGAACCTACCTCACCTTCTCCTCCCCATGAAAATCCTCCCCCTCCCAACTCGCCTCACAGGCATTATCCTCACACTCGCAGTGGACGGGGTCATGCGCAGGCTTCAATTGCTGAGCACAGCGATTTCAGGCTTCATACTGCTACATTTCCTTTGCCCCTCAGTTCGGTCCCTCACTCGACTCAATTCAGGTTTCGAAGCAACCTAAACAAACCTATCATCACTGCCAATATAACCATTGTCTTCTCTGAAGAAAGTGAGCAGCACGGCGCTCCATTGAGACACTCTGAAATGCAGCATCAGGAGGAGCACAGTCATGGAATTGGTCGTGACTCTGGGATGCTCCCGGAGGAAGAAGGCAGGGGAATACGGAGTGGCAGTCTGCATGCAGAAGGCGGACACACTGAAGACATTCAGCCACCAGGTGGCAGCTCAGTTGGAGCATCTATTTCGATGGCTATGGCTAGCAGTACGAGTGGCACTCTTCCTGCGAGGGAGCCACAAGGTGGCGTGGCGGAAGGTGGCGTGGCGGAAGAGGATGAGGACTGGTATCGGTATGCATGTCACATAGTTGAGGAGACTCCAGACCAGGATGAACCCAAATGAAGCCACGTGGCATCCGCTGCCACCCACGCGCCAACTAAGGTCTCAGCTGCTGACTGGTTTGGTCAAGTCACTTGTTGTGTCTGTTTTTTGTCTAAACGAAAGGTTGTTCTGTCAAAACTTCACCTGTGTCATTTTGTGTTGTGTCAAAACTTCTTCTGAGTTCTTCTGTGTTGGGTCAAGGTCTCATGTATGGTTTTTTTGCTATGGCAAACTGGTTTCCCCAAATATGGGGCAGTTTAGATACTCCTGATGAACAATGTTCATAACGGCTGAGGCTGGGGCCTCATTGTAATTTTATTTTTGTATCTTTTAATAGAATTAGTCTTACTTGGAAAGAAAAAAAACTAGAGGACCTTAATGACTCGATGAACTATATTTTATATGGTTATTTCAACTCTATACATTGGGTAGATTAAAGGACTCATCTTAAACTTCTAGATGAAATGAATAACAAGCATCAAGTCCAAAATCTCATACGGTTTTCGAACTTGCTCAAAAGGTTGGGATAAGGATTGGAAAATTCCCAATAGCCTTCAAATTAATGGAAAACAATATCCATTTTCATTATCAAAAAATTTCAAGCATTCTTAAAGATTCTAACCAAAACTATCAATCACCATGTAATTGAGTGAAGATTGACAACTAGGATTTATACAACTCTGCATAGATCTTAGAGGGTTAAAAGACATTTAGCCTTTTAACCACATTAGTGAATTGCATTAATACCAATCAACAATTTCCATGTCATCTCCACACAAAAATAAACATATAGATTAAGATTGTATGAAATTATGGAGAGCAATTATGTGTAGCATTTAAATAACAAATTTACATGTTTTCAATATAAACTTTAGATGAGATTTTGGGTTCTCTATATATCATTTTGGGAAATGAATTCAAGCCTTGCAAAAAAAATACATGAAATATTGAAAAATGCATTGTCATTTAAATATTCATTATTCTTGAAATAAAAGTATCTTTGTTCCATGAATTGAATAAATACTTGAAAAATGTACTATAATTTAAATGTCCATAGTTTGAAAAAAATGCATCCTTTGTTCCATGAATTGAATGGATCCTTGTAGTTTCTTAGTACTTCGAATTTTTAATTATTTCTCCATTTGTATTGTTGGGCACTCTAAATCACTTGTGGGCCTGGTTCATACATTGAGGGAGAGAACGTAACACCTGTCTTGGTCACCTTATATGGTATGATTAGCCTAGTTAGATATGACAATGTACTATATGTGTGGTTCCTTAGTGCCTACGAATTGTATGTTGAGTTATTATGTTGTGATTAGGAAATTATCCACTATCATCTGACGTTGGTTAAACATTTAATTATGCCATGTCACGACTGCATTATGTATAATATGTGTACATTATGGTGAGTGGAAAACATTGTCTGCAATATTAGGCTTACTAGGAGAAGTCACTTGTGTGATGTATATGGGTACCTAACTTACATGGAGATGTGTATATGATCACAAAGTGATTAATGACCTTAGATTCGTCAATGTAATTAGAATAAACACGTGATACACATAGAATGTGAAACCACGGAAAATGGAACTCCTTGTGCGCCACATAGAGGGAGTTATTGGGAAAGAATCGTAGAAACCCGTTTAATACTAATTAATGCTTAGAATTGTGCATAACCATTATGAGAGCTAAGGGGGTATGTCGAAGGAAAATGATCCCTTAAGGGGCATGATTTTAGAAGAAGGGGGAATGAAGTGTTGTATGTTTTTCCTATGAAAACATTCATATACTTTCAAAAGAAGTAATAAGCATTAATGCATAGTTTACATCCCTAGATTTTCATTAGTGCATTCTCTAATAGTGGACTGAAGCTATTTTTTTTGCACTAAATGAGTGATAGTGCTAGCTCGCCATTGAGTATATATTACTCTTGGTGAGTGGTTGGTAGATAGCTTAGTGTCTTGATATGGTTATTATCAGTTTTCAATTCTACTCCATAATGCCTTCTGTGCCCTATAAATCATGAGGGCACCCTGTAAACTCTGAAGGCGGGAAAACAAAGCCTAAGGTAAATTTGTAAGACCTCAAAAGTAGGTCATGAGGTGATCCATAAATGGCCATGGATATTCCACTGGACAGCCCGTCACAACAAATATGATAAATTACAATTAAAAATCCAAAACCTACACTACAAGAGTTTATTTCTCTTTAGCTTTTTGGATTTATAAATTATTGTTTATTTCATATGCATGTGAATTATAATTATGCAAAAAATAGAGAACAATGAAATAAAAACTCAGAACCAATATTGACACAATATATCACTTGGGAAATCCTTTTCGGAGAAAACTCAACTAAAAGGTGAGGTCTCTTTGCGCTCTTTCTCTAAATTGAAAATGGCTACGAGTACAAAGAAGTAAGGCTTGTGGCTCGTGGGCTACTCAGTACACAAATCTTCTCTATGTGTTCTCTCCCTATCACTCTTGGCTACTTTGCTCATCTACTTAACAAATGCACTAAAAAAGAATGGAACCCCTTTTCCTCCTATTGGCCCAATTATAACACACCTTGATAGCCTACTAGTTGTTAGGTTTGACTCCCTCAACTCTTAACCAGAGTTACAATATGGACACTTTTAAATTCTTCTGCATCATGATCATGTGGCTAGCCCATTTTTCCATGAGTAATGTGGCTAATGTGGCATCGTCTCGAATTATGGTAGACAAAAATAGGAAGGTCAACTTTCAAATGTTACAAAATTTGCATACGAACTCAGATGAAGTGATTCTTGCATCATTGGAAAGGTCTTTGTGTGTAGAATAAGAAAAAAAGATGTGGTGACAAAATGACAAAGTTTTACCCCCAAAAACCATCATTTGATACCTCAAGATGCTCCCGAATGGTTTCAGACCCTAATTTGCCAAACTGGTTCCCATTGGTAAAAATGGTCCTATGTTAATTCTTCCGCTTTTTCCACTCTAAAAGAATCGAGATGGATGAAAAAAAATATAATGATCAAATCAAGATCATAACTTCCCATTTGGGAGGCTTTTGTTCCCTAACAACCACTTAATGAGGTGGAGAAATTTTCCTCCGCCTTCTCTGAAGTATACCATTTGACCTTGTCTCGAAGTTGTCCTTTCAACCCAATATGTCATTAGAGAAATTTTGATGCCCAAAATGGGCCTCAAAACAAAAATATACAACCAAAATCAACTTTATAAAAATCACTAGAATTCAAGATGACGATGTCAACCATGGGGGTGAGTCACCATTTTTGTAGTAAAAATGTAAAAATATTAAAAATGAATAATAAATAAATAACTATTTTTTCAACTCGTATTTTCAACTTATCTCCCTACGGTTTTACTCAAATTTCGAGTTGGAGCACTCGTTGGATGTTGATTTAATTCCTCATCCAAGGAGTACCCATGTTGCATACTTTCAATGGACCCTGCTACACAAAAAATGAGAAATACATGAAAAATTGTGATCGCAAATCATGTTTGTCGTGTATTTTTCATTCTTCATGAAGCAAGGTCCATCGGAAGTATGCAACATGGCTACTCCTTGGATGAGAAATTAAATTCTACATCCAACGAGTGCTCCAGCACGAAATTTGCCTAAAACTGTAGGGAGATAAGTTGACAATATAAGTTGAAAAAATAGCTTTTTCTTTTTTCTTTTTTCCCTCTAAAATTTGGTGATGTAATCTAATTCCACTATTATTTTATAATATTCCTTGGAATACCCATACTCAAAATTTCTCTAATGCCAAAGGTCATGCTAACCCTGTCTTCTAGTTGTAAACCTCTTTTGCAAAATTATATCCTATGTCAACTTTGATTGAACATCTAGTCGCAATTCCTCTAAAGAAGATAGGACTTGATCCCCTTTCCAGTGTTTTTAAAACCGTTTTTAAAAACCGGTTACCGGTCTAACCGACCGGTTAGCAAGGCCAAAAAACCCGGTTGGAAAGGCAATTTCTCCAAATTTTGGCCTTAACCGGTGAAAACCGGCCGGTTTGTATCAAACCGGCCGGTTTTAGGCATGCCCACCATAACTTGCAAAAAGCGGTTTTCTGACTGTGGTTTAGGGGTTTTGGGGGGGAACTAAGGGTTTTTTCCCTCCAAAAACACCCTCTCCAAGCTATAAGAGGCCCCTCTCACTCTCATTTGTCTCACACAACTGATTTGGAGTGTTTGTGAGTGTTTGTGAGTTTGTTTGTGAGCTTGGAGAGTGTTGAGTTTTTGCTGAAGTAGTCATCTTAGAATTGGAGTTGGAGCTATTTTGGAGATAGTGTGTAGCTGTCAGTGGAGTTGCCATCTTCAAGAGGAGGCTAAAGAAGCTAGTTTGCATTTCCAGGTAAGGATTTGCACTTGAAAATTCCTTATTTGACTGTTGTCCATGAATTAATTTTTTTGTGTTATAAACTTCTCACTTCTATGATCTACCATCCAGGGAGTCATCATGCCTCCAAAAGCCAAAGATACTGCATGGGCTCATTGTGATATGATTGATGGCAAAATGATCTGCGAATATTGCCAAAAATCCATTCAAGGAGGGGGTATTAACAGGTTCAAGCAACACTTGGCTGGGATAGGAGGCCATGTAAAGCCATGTGGAGCACCAAATGAAATAATAGGGCATATTAGGGCAGAATACCTTCAAAAGTTTGAGACTCAAGTCACTGAACCAATAGAGAAGTTTGTGACTGCAAATTTTGGGAGTCGAGACTCAACCAACTGAGTTTGATCATGATGACTGAGACTCATGAGAAGTTTCAACTTCAAGTGATAATGTTGATCATTATTATAGTATTACTATTATCATATATGTAGAGTGACATCTTGTAGTAGGCCACTGGCCCCATAGTTTGTAGGCTTTGTTTTTGCACTCTAGAGGCCATTTAGAGCCTCATTGCTTATGTATTTTGTCGATGATATGTATTGCACTCGGTGCCATTTTGATATATTCACCTTTACATGGTATATAAATGAACAATCTTTGCATATTTTGTCTCTATTGGCTTGGAATCATGGTTTTAAATCTTAAAAATAGTTTTTTCATTAAAAAATAATTATTTAATGTATTTTTCTAAAACCGGTTCGTTTAGACCAAACTAGTCCCGGTTAGACCGGTTCCGGTCGATAAACTGGTTCATTAGGTGGACTGGTCCAATCACCGGTTCCGGTTTTAAAAACATTGCCCCTTTCTAATTTAGCATGGAAGGCTTATAGAGTTTCATATTATTTACATTCACAATTGAGTAAATGTGCATGTATGGGGGTATCTTGCAAAGCCTTGATTTTCTTACCAAAACCTTGTAGTCTCTCTTTGTTCAATTGTATCCATACTCTATCTCTCACATTGAAAAAAAAAATTGTTCTATGTTGATCATGCCTAGCCTTGTATTTTTTTTGTGACTTCTGCAATGTTTCTTGTACTTGTATATGGATTTCCGTAATCTTTTCTATAACTTTTTCAGCCTTTAAGAAATTCCTTCTAAGATCCTCTCTTACTCCTCCTTGTTGCCCATATGCAATATCCAAAGGTGAAGGTGGAAAATATCCAAAACAAGTTTATAATGGTGATTTCCCAATAGAAGTGTGAACTGCTCTATTATAAGAATGTTGTATATATACCAAATTTTCATCCCATGTCTTTAGGTGCTTTTGATTGTAACCCCTAAAACGTGGCACTAAAGTCTTGTTGACTACTTTTGTCTGCCCATCTATCCGAGGATGGAATGTTGTAGAGCCCTTCAACTTCATGTCCATATTCTCCCATAATGTAGTCCAAAATGCATTGAGAAATCCCGTGTCCTTGTCTGAAATGATGCTCCTTTGTATCCCAAAGTGCACCCAAACTTGTCCAAAGAACAAGTCTGTTGCTTCTTTCCCATTGATGGTCTTTTTACAGGGCATCAAGACACACATCTTATTGAATCTGTCAACTACCATGAACAAGTTGTCATGTCCCTTTGTAGTTGTTAGAAAACTTCCCACAAAACCCATGGAAATGCTTTCTCAGGGACAAGTGGGTACAGGTAAGGGATGATATATACCATGTTTCTTGTCACTAGGCTTGTCGGTATAACAATACATGCATCCTCCTATGAACCTAGCTACCTATTTTTACATCTTGGGCCAATATGCATACCTCTATAAGTTGGTCATTTCCTTCCATATACCAAAGTGCCTTGCAACCTTGGTGGTGTGAGCCTCTCTAATTAACTACAATCACTCGCCTTTAGGAACAAATAATTTATCCAACATGTAGAGTAACCCATCAGGGAAATGGTAGTCAATAGTGTTGTCACCATCATGCACATGAATTTGGCTCTGCAACTACTGAAACACCTCCTTGAATTCTTAATCCTATGAATATGCCTCTTCCATGTGCATCATATTTCCTAAAGTTGTGATATTTTATGTGAGTGGCCTTCAAAACATGTCAAACAACTTGCTTGTTTGTCCCTCTTATACTTGATCACTAAATGAAATTATTGTGGAAACCCCATCCACTTGTAATGCATGGTTTGTTGTAGCTTACTCTGGATCTACAGATATTGTAGAGGCTAGTGATATGTGTGGATTATTGTCTCCTTCCCCATTAGATAGCGCTTCCACTTCTTCAAAGCTTGCACCAAGGCATAGATCTCCTTGTCATAGGTAGGGTAATTAAGAACTACCCCATGAAATACATCATAATGGTAGCATACATTATTTCCTCCTTTCATCAAGACCGTTCCCATAACATACCCACTAGCATTTGTCTCAACTACGAAGGGTTGTTGCAAGTTTGGTAATGTCAAAACTGGTGATTAATTGATCATTTACCCACTGGAAACTCTTGCCACTTTTTGATATGGCGTGGAGTGGTGTTACTACCACTAAAAACAAGGCTATGAATATCCATAGGCACTACATTGCCCAAACAAAACTCCTGACATCACAAACATTAGGCACTAACTATTTCATGATGGTCTCATCTTCGCAAGATCTATTTTTAGCTCTCCCCCACCTATCACATACCTTAGATACACCAAAGATTGTTGTGCAAACTCATACTTCTTGAGATTTGTTAGTTGTTGATGCTTCTTTAATGCCTCCAACACCAACGTCAAAAGGGAGATATGCTCCTCCCAATTAGAACTGTATGCTAGTATATCATCCAATAGACAATAACAAATGAATTTACAACAAGGTATAACATAACATTCATTAACCTCGTAAATGTCTCTAAGGCATTGCATAGGTCAAATGGCATGACTAACCACTCATACAAACCTTGCCTAATTTTGAAGGTGATTTTCCAGATATCTTCTTCTCTGACTTGAGTCTAGTGATAATTGAATTCTAAGTGTAGCTTGGTGAAATATTTTGCTTATTTCCACTGATATAGCAGATCATCTATTATGCGTAGGAGTTACCTATTCTTGAGCATGATTTTGTTCAACACCCTGTAATCAATACACATTTGCCAAGTCCCAATTTTTCTGACACTATGATGATGGGTGACCCACATGGTGATGTACTCGATTGAATGACACCTTGTTCCAATAGCTATTTCAACAATTTCTTAACCTCCCTTGCTTCTATAACATATTGCTTGTATAACCCAATGTTTTTCAATGGGAAGTCCGACAATAGCTAGAACTCGTGCTCCACTTCCCTCTTGAGTGGCAACCCTTTAAACTCCTGGAACACAACCCTGTATGCAGGTAGAAACTGTTTTGACTTGTATTTCTGTTACTCAATACACCCCTCCAGGGATATGTTTTCTCTTACTGACTCTTTTATAGATTGACTATCTCTTAAAAACAATAAAACAAATTTCTTGCTAGAATTGATTAGTTTCTTAGCTTGATTGACACTTACCAATGAAAATTTTGACTTGGCTTTGTGTGTGTTATTGGTGAATGATTTTCTATTCTTGACGAGCTAGTACAAATTGGCTCTCCACATGAATATTGCATCCCACATATACATGTATGAACTTCCAAATATCACTCCATATACATCATGGGTAACTACATCTAGTTATACTTCATCAATAAAATCACCATTGATAGAAAAACTAATTCTGCACTATATTGTTACCTTCACTCTGCATCATTATTTACCCATCCTAATGGGTATGGTCTTGGAAGATCACACAAACTTCCAATCCCAATTCGTTGATTGGCTCTACTACAATGAGATTCGACTATGATCCTGAGTCAAACAAAACATCAATCTTTGTTTTCTTGACATGTATCTTTATGTGGAAGAGTTTAGTTATTTCTTTCGCTCCCTATTGTTGGAGGCTACTCAGATTCACCTCCATTTGCATTAACATATAAAGGATCTTCTTATCCACATCCAAGTTGCTTTTGACCTAGTTGCTCAAATTAGTGGCCATGAGATTTTTCTTATTATCTTTCCTCTTGTTCTTTGGGTTAAGCTCTGGCTACAACTTCCAACACTTCTTTGTATGACCATCAATATTACAATAGTTGTTTGATCCTTGCACTTGTGTGATATGGTTGTCGCCTTTTTATATTTCCCCGCTTTTCAACTCTTCTTCCCCTCCTTAGAAGTATCTTGATGCTCCTACTTCAATCCACTTGATTTGTCTTTCTTTTGGCCTATGTTCTACAAGTAGTATGCCAGTACACAAGCCTCGTCCATCGATCTGGGCTTAAACATCACTTATTTCTACAAACGGTTACGTAAATCTCCCAAATACTTGAAGTGTACATTTGGGTATTTTGAGGAGATGCCCAACATTATGGTCATCTTTCTAAACTTTGTAGTGTACCCCTATACACTTTGCCCCTACTTTTGTCTGATGTAGTGCCACGTGATCCATTGGTCCTTTACATACTCAAGAGGATCTCCTTCCGACCTCGAGGTCTTCATGTGGCTTTCCCGCCATGTTAGGGCATGGTCCTCTAATTTCAACTGCGCAAATGAAACCATTTGTTCTTTCCCTATATGATGAACACTAAAATAATTTTTTAATTGATGCAACTAGTATTTAGCTTCAGAATGTTAATCTCACTTTGATACAGTTTGATATCAACCTTCACTTCCATTTTGAACAATGTTTGTAATGGTTCACGACATTCAAACCGGTTTAATCCTTTTCGAGTCCTTTCTTGGCTCGCTCTCTATTTCTTCATGATCTCTTGATGTTCCCTCTGTGGAGATTCACATTAGGCCTTATGTCTACAACTTGTCCTTCCACCCATGAAAACCTCTCCTCTGTAAGATCAAGATGGTTATTCACAGGTTCATCAATCATGACTAAGGTTTTATGAATTTTGGCTTAGTCGATCTAGATTCCTCGCAAATTTTCAGAATATACTCAAAGAAGCATGTTTTGATATCAATACGATACATAAACTACCGTGGATATTCCACTATAAAGTTCATCACAACAGAGCTGATGAATTACACTTAAAATTTCAAAGTCTACACTGTGATAGTTTATTTCTCTTTAATTTTCTGGATATGTAAATCACTATTTATTGCATATGCATGCAAATTATAATTATGTAGAAAATAGAGAACAACGAAATAAAAACTCAAAAAACCATTATTGAAACAAAATACAACCTAACAAACGCTTTCAGGAGAAAACCGAGTTAGAAGGTGAAGTCGCTTCGTTCTCTTTCTTTGAATAGAAAACGGTCAAGAATAAAAAAGTAGGCTATGAGGCCTATAGGCTACTACAATACACAAATCCGCTTTGTATGATCTCTCCCAATCCTTTTTGACTACTTTGTTCATTTATGGAACAAATGCACTTGAAAAGAAAACCCCTTTTCCTCCTAGTGTCTAGTTATAATACATCTCAATAGTCTACTCGTGGTTATGTTTAACTCCCTCAACTCTTAACCAGAGTTACAATATAGACTCTTCTAGATTCATTTTCATCGTGATCATGTGGCTAGCCCCTTTTTCCATAAGTAATGGGGGCTTACATGGCATCCTCTCGAATTATGGTGGACATAACAGGAAGGTCATGATGGGAATCACAATTGTCATTAGACCAAAACCCACAGGGGTTAGTCAACGATTGCATCGCTAGAGATAAGGATTCGGGAGAGGTGGTTAGTCCATGCGATCCAAGTGGATGTTGGTGGCCACCCACCTATCCCACTTGGACCCCCACAACTCTCTTTCAGTTTTTCAGTTTCCTTAATTGTAGCACAGTTTACTATTTTTAGCAGTTTTTCGGGTCCTGAACTTCAGGAGCCATTTTGAGGCTCTATACGACGTTTTTTGGGAAAACTGGGAGCAACATCAGTCCATGAGGTAAATTTTTTTAATGAGGTAAATTGCGTGTCAAACGGAGATCGTATGCAAAAGTTATGACCCTAGGAAGTTGATGTACCAAAACAGGGCCCATAGTTTGGTGCTTAATCTCCTACGGTTAGGTTTTTGGATGTTTAGGGTTTTACATTGTTTCTCAACAATAGATAGGCCTTCGAGCCTCATTGTAAGACAGTTCAGAGGCATGTAGCCGCCACATCTCTTCTCATAAGCTACCATCACCCTAACTAGTTTATTCCCATTTTTGTTTGTAAGCATATTTCAGTATTTTATATTAATGAAATAAAGTATTATTTCTGTTACATCTCTGTATTTCTGGTTATATATGTAATTTGTTGCGTACCTGTTTAAATCTAGATCAGTGGTATCAGAACGGTCTGCTCTTTCTCTATTTTTCTTTGCATCTCCCCAACGAGGTCGAGATATGAGGAGTTACAACTTGAACTAGTCGAACCTTTGCAAGACCAGCCTAGCAAATCTCGACAGCCTCCCATGGAAAATGAAAAGAAAGACGAGTGGGCAGGAGATCCTATCAAAATCTTGCTCGAAGAGGCCCTCGAGCGACAAAGGAACGCGATGATGGACAACTTTGCCCAGATCCTCCAGCGGCGACCCAGGGGTAATGCATCTGCTTCCAATAGCTACTCTGGAAATGCCACACCGTTTAAGGTACGAGTTAACTTTGAAATCCCCATATTTGAGGGTCAGATAGACGCAGATGTCATAGATAAATGGTTAAATCTACTAGATTGTTATTTTTCTGTTCATGATTTTTCCAACCGGGAAAAGATCACTTTTGCACTTCTCAAAGAAACCCCCCACGTCAAGGAATGGTGGGAAACCTACTGCAGGCAGAAGGATAAAAGTACAAGCTCACTATTTTCTGCCACACCCACATGGAATTCATTCCAGGATGCCATCAAGGAGCAGTACTACCCTGTCAAAGGCTATGAGGATAAATACATAAAGTGGACCATGCTGCAGTAGGGAAGTGACCAAGATGTGTCAGAGTTAACAAATGTTTTTCATACCCTTCGCACAAAATTCAGTATCAAGGATTTTGAGTTGCATTTGGTACTCAAATACCGCGGCTACCTACATAGATACATTCAGGACAAGATGGAGTTCCTAAACATCTCCTCACTCAGCATGACATTGCGATACGTTGTCAAAATTGAGCAGAAGTTTAAACAAAAGAAGCAAGACTTTGGATCTGCGAATTCGAAGAATAAAGGACAAAGCCAAGGCAGGGTGACCCAAGACAACCCGTCAAAGCCGCAAGAAAAGAACAACACCACAAAGTCAAAGAAAGACATAGTAAAGTGGTGTGAGTTCCATAAGAACCCCACTCACAACACAAGTGAGTGTCGGACCAAGTAGCCGCTAGTGGCCGAGTTGAAGGCTTCAAAATCAGATGCATGTTCCAACCCTGAGTCAGAACCCGACAAAGGGAATGACAAATGGAACCAAATCATTGATGCGGAGCCCAGCGCCACGGTTGCCACTGCCAAGGTCCAGAAGAATGAGCCCGAAGATCCAAAGGAGGGGGAGCATCTTTTCCACTCACAAATGTGGTGAAGGGTTTGCCGCTGCAATTCATTGTCGACAGTGTCAGCCAAAAGAACCTCATTTCAGCAAAGGTCATGAAGCGGCTGGGACTACCAGCCATACCACACCCGCAACCATAAAACATCGGGTGGTTTCACCAAGGACGAGATCTTTGAGTCCGCCAACAGTGTTGCCTTCCCTACAGCATCAAGCCCTTCACAAATAAGGTATTGTGTGATGTTGCACCACTTGATGTTTGTGATGTATTATTAGGCCAACCATACTTGCGTAAGCGACATGTTGTGTATGAGTCAAGGCCTCGCGCTGTTATTATTTCTTTGTGTAAGACATTATACAAGATACCAGAGGTAGCCCCACCTACCGCCACTTCTTTGATCTCTGCTAAGAAAGGCAATAAGATCATCTCCCAGACTAGGAAAATTATTTTCTGTCTGGTTCGCTCTCAAAGTAAGGGGAAGATCGTAGCCACATCCATGGCCCCCGGGAAGGGTTCTTCCACGCAACAAAAGCAAGTGGATACGATCATTAATGAAGACAGGGACATCTTCTCCACACCCACAGGGGTACCATTGCACTATCAAGTCAAGCATTCGTCTGATCTGACTTCCGGAGCACCTCTACCCAACAGGCCAATCTATCGCCACTCCATTCTGGAAAAAGCCAAGTACAAGCAGCGACATGATCAACATCAGGTACCACACAAGTTTCAAGTGGACAACAAAATCTGGTTGCATCTGTAGAAAGAATGCCTTACAATAGCGCATCAAAAGCTCAGACCACTCTGATATGGCCCTTACTGTTGATCTAGATTGTCATTGATGTCAATATGGCAATATTTTGGATAGTAAATAATGATGTGAAGCCAAGCAGAGTAGATTCGTGAAGCAACAGGAGCAGGAAGAGTTCATCAAAATCCATCAAAGAAGAGCTATCGGAAGAAGAGTTATCAGAGCATAGAAGAACTATTGGAAGAAGAGCTATCGGAGCAGTGTATCAGATAGGAGTAAAGAGAAACCACAGGAGCGACGAGCCAAGACAATGCAGATCTATCGCATATGCCAAGAGTAAGAGCCATATCGGAGGAAGTAATGAACCCCCGATTGTGATATGAGTTACGGACCTAATGGTTCCATTACAACACGCCCTAAAAAATATCGCATCCACCATATCACTAGCCCTAAAACCTTGTCACATACAAATCTGTCGATTGCTATATAATACGCGGACCCACTGAACCATTATAATTCACCTTAATGAAATATATCGTCGGCCTATTGGAACATTCATATCACAAATCATAAGGGATGTATATCCAAAACCTCTGATTGTGATAACATTGTGGACCCACTGCACCATTATAGTATGACTTAATGAAATATCGCATCCACAATAATCGCAAGTTTCAAAGGGATGTCAAAATGTCGATTACGATATAATACGCAGACCCAATAGCTCCATAGAATACCTTTATGTAGTATCGCGTCCAGGTATCGGGGAATTTACGCAAATCATAAGGGTTGTCACCACCGAAATGTCGATTGTGATAAGACTTGTGAACCAGACCCCGATTGCGATAAGACTTGTGAACCCAACCGTCAATTGCGATAAGACTTGTGAATCCAACGGATCTATTAACGATGGTTTAATATTATATCGCGTCTACTTCATCAGCAGTATGAATATCCTCCATGTTACATCGATGATGTTAAGAATTGCGATTTCGGGATTTCAGATAATTGCAATTGTGATTAACGTGGCATGTGGGATCTCCATGTGGGCCTTGTGAATATTAAAAATGGCCTCTCTGATATATTGCGTAATAAGAGACCTCTGAAAAGTTGCGATTGTGATTAGCGGTGATGTGGCAAATGGGGACCACTAGACTTCTATTATAATATCGGTATAGCCTCTCCTATAATGCGATTTTTGTAAAAAGGCTAAGTTATAATTGAATATTAACAAAAGGCCCTCCGATATATTTTAATATACCACCTCATGCACAAGTCGGCCCCTCCACTAATGAACGAGTCATTTCGTTTATTGGCAAAACTCATATATATATAGATGTTGAAACGCTTCACTTGAGGTAGGTCATTTGGGCATCGACTACAATGAGAAGAAGTAACAGTTCACAACTCATGAACTTGAAGGAACAGAGGAAGCCAAAGATCGAGCGAGAAGGAAGAAAGTTGAAGGTCTAGCAGGAACGAAGGAAATTGAAGATCTAGCAGGAAAGAAGGAAGCCGAAGGACGAGCAACTCTATTAATCTAACCTTTGAAAGGCTCAGACCAGTGATGAATTAATCAAGTTGTTAAAATTGGCAACCAGGGCAAAACTTCATGTGGGTCATCTTATTCATGGCTAATAATATTTTTATTAGATTCCTCTTGTCGAGAGGTGTAGGATTGATATAAATATCATCCAATTCCGATAAGTATTCATGGAGATATGAATTTATTTTGATTATGGAATTATTATCAAGCCGACCTACAACTCATGTAGGCTCAGAAGCCCAACAGTCGCATCTATTCACCCACCAACGTTGTGTATAAATATAAGAGGACTTTTCCTCATTTGGAATCACTCATCTCATCACATCTCTCTCTCTCTCTCTACTGCGCAGATATGAGTCTCTTCTCTACTGTGCTGAAATGGGTCTCTCTCTCTCACACATGTGAAGCCGGAAGCTGTTGAATTTGAAGCTGCAACTGCAGAAGTAAAGATTGACTTGCGTGGCCTAGAAGATCTCTTTGGAACTGCACTGTAGGTTCATCTGAACCTCCTTTGAAAGCCGCAACTTTTGGTGGTGTAATGAAGTCAATCCGATGAACGGTTTGCAAGATATCGACTGCCCTAGTTTGAAGCCGGAAACTGCTGAAACTGAAGCTGCAACTGCAGAAGTAAAGATTGACTTGCGTGGCCTAGAAGATCTCCTCATTTGAATTGCGTTGTAGGTTCATCTGAACCTCCTTTGAAAGCCGCAACTTTTGGTGGTGGAATGAAGTCAATCCGACGAACGATTTGCAAGATATCGACTGCCCTAGTTTGAAGCCGGAAACTGCTGAAACTGAAGCTGCAACTGCAGAAGTAAAGATTGACTTGCGTGGCCCAGAAGATCTCCTCATCTGAACTGCGTTGTAGGTTCATCTGAACCTCCTCTGGAAGCCGAAACTTTTGGTGGTGGAATGAAGTCAATCTGACCGTCGGTTTGTGAGATATGGTCTGCCCTAGTTTGATAATGAAGCCGCTAATGCTGATGCTACTGATCTAGGGTTTGCTACTGCTGATATGAATCAGATTTATTGTACTATTTCTCTCTGCTGAATTATTGAAGATAAAAGAAGATTTGATCAAAGGGTTTCCCCACACATTGTGGGGTTTGTCCCTGGCTAGCCGCCACATCTTGTGTCTCTTGTCTTGGCTTGTTTTTCTGTCGATCGTTTAATGTTCTATCTGCACTTTACTTTATGTACATGTGATTGCTAATCGGTGGAATATAATAAGAAAAAGAAGTAAACTGTTATAAGCATAGAACATACCACCTCATGCACAAGTCGGCCCCTCCACTAATGAACGAGTCATTTCGTTTATTGGCAAAACTCATATATATATAGATGTTGAAACGCTTCACTTGAGGTAGGTCATTCGGGCATCGACTACAATGAGAAGAAGTAACAGTTCACAACTCATGAACTTGAAGGAACAGAGGAAGCCAAAGATCGAGCGAGAAGGAAGAAAGTTGAAGGTCCAGCAGGAACGAAGGAAGTTGAAGATCTAGCAGGAAAGAAGGAAGCCGAAGGACGAGCAACTCTGTTAATCTAACCTTTGAAAGGCTCAGATCAGTGATGAATTAATCAAGTACATAACACAACCTGAAGAACAATTCTGTGAAGGGAAAAATATAGTTTCATCTGACATCGTTTGAAAGGAGCAGTAGCTAGCACCAGCATTGAAGCGTTTGTGAGTTTGTTTCTGGGAAGTAAGAGATCGTGATAGAAAGAATAGTGAGAAGCAATCACCCCTGAAATAGTTACCACAACAGTAAAGAACAGAGGGTTGAAAACAGAGAATTGCCTTTGTGCAGATATTGAGGACTTAGCTCAACTTATCAAAGATATCTTGTTGAAAATCATCAACAGACCTTGGAAACATTGTTGGAAATCATGATGGCTATTTAAAATCATCATGAGGTAACTTCTACAGACTCTGTTTGGGCAATATGAAGAATTCTTAAGACTCCTTCATATGAAGACAGGTTGTCATTGATATAGCAGTGAAGCTGTAGATTGACATAATTCAGTGAAGAATATTTTGGGAGTAGAGAATTACTATCAAACATATCTAGACAAAATATAACAAAGGGTTGGTGCCCTGAAGGTTGGAACCTCGAACAAACAAGGTAGGTGCCTTGAAAGATAGGGTCGGAGCCCTTGGGGCTGGTGCCTCAGAATTAGAAGGATTGGTGTCCTTGGAGTTCTTGCTCCTAAATCCAAGGTTGGTGCCTTGACAAGACAGGGTTGGTGCCCTAGAGGTTAGAGCCTCACAAAAAGTCCAAGTTGGTGCTTGACAACAGGTTGGAGCCTAGGAGTTTGAAGATCGGTGTCTTCATCTAGGATTGGAGCCCTATATACATTGTATTTGATTCATTGTAAAGATTATATTAATAAAAGCATTTATTCCTATTGTTCATTTTGTGTTCTAAATATAAGTGATCTAACTAGTAAAAGTAACAATTCAAAAGGAACCCCCCCTCAGTATTTCCAACACTTACACCATTACCAAGGTTGTGGGAAACAATGCTTTGGAGCACAACATTCCCCCATTCTTTCGCTTGCCCCGAGTGTTCAATGTGGACTGCCCTCAACCATGCTTCCCACCCTTACTGGACACATCTGAGGTTGCAGAACAACCCACCAAGGACAAAGTTCAGCAAAAGTTTCCTCATCTCATGGAGGAACTCAATGCAATGGGGACCATTGCTTCCTAAGGGGGGAGGAATGATCCAGGTGGATGTTGGTGGCGACCCACCTATCCCACTTGGACCCCCACAACTGTCTCTTTCAGTTTTTCAGTTTCCTTAATTATAGCATAGTTTACTATTTTTAGCAATTTTTCGGGTCCTCAACTTCTAGAGCCGTTTTGAGGCCCTAAACGACGTTTTTTGGGGAAAACTGGGAACAACATGGGTACAGAGACCGATATTGTTCATCCAAAAGTCGTAGTCCTCAGACAAATCTTTCTAATGAGGTATTGTGCGCGTCAAACAAAGATCGTATGCCAAAGTTACAACCCCAAGAAGTTGATGTACCAATTTACCCAAACGGGGCCCATAGTTTGGCACTTCATCTTCTAGGGTTAGGTTTTTGGATGTTTAGGGTTTTACATTGTTTCTCAACAATAGATAGGCCTTCGAGCCTCATTGTAAGACAGTTCAGAGGCATGTAGCCGCCACATCTCTTCTCAGAGATAAGCTACCATCGCCCTAGCTGGTTTATTTCCATATATGTTTGTAAGCATATTTCAGTATTTTATATTAATGAAATGAACTATTATTTCTGCTGCATCTCTATATTTTTGGTTATATCTGTAATTTGTTGTGTTCCTGTTTAAATCTGGATCACCATGTCACGAAACACAATGGGAGTGTTGGTTTATCCAATGTCCAACAATCTCCCCCCAGCACGAACCAGGTGTGTATCTAACTTGTGAGCTACACTCTGATACCATTTGTTGGGAATTACAATTGTCATTAGACCAAAACCCACAAGTGTTAGTCAATGATCACATCACCAGAGATAAGGATCCACCAAACGCAAATAGTGGATGTCATGAAACACACAAGGAGCATTGATTTATCTAATGCTGAAAAGGGCAACTTCCAAGTGGCATAATTTTTTCATATGGTCTTTGATTAAAGTGATTTTTGCATCATTGGAAAAATCTATGTAGAATAGGAGGAAAATGTGTAGCGCTGAAACATCAATTTTTTACCCTAAAAAAACGTCATTTAATGCCTCAAAATGCTCCCACAAAGTTTCATACCCCAATTTGCCAAACTAGGTCATGTTGGTAAAAATGGTCCTATGGGTTGATCCCTCCATTTTTCCACTCGGAAAGCATCAAGATGGATGACAAACAATATAATGATCCAATTTGAATCATAAGGCTTGGGAAATCCATAAAGCCTTAACATAGATGTAAGTACTTAAATGTGACATAAATACAAAGGGTTGGACTCTAAATTCTATTGGCAATTTATGCAAAATTCAAGGTTTGGACTTCAATCTAGTGTTTAAGTTTTGTGAGGTTGTTTCATTTGAGTTACCCAAGGAGAGGTGTATTGGGCCTTGAGTTCTCCCTAAGGTTGGGTTGAGAAACGTTATAGGGCATGATGGGTGCATTGGATATAATATTGTTGTGGTTGGAAGGAAAATGTTATAGTGTTAGTGTTTTGGCTTCATTAAATTTGGAGAGAAATTTATTTGCTAAGTTAGTTTTCTAGTATGTTGCTTATTAATAAAATAATCAAACAAGGATCAAGGCTAACCTTCTCTACATTGCCTACCAGTAGTGGTGTGGTGGGTGGACATAATATTGTTGTGGTTGGGAGATACGTGGTATAGGTTCGTTAGAATTGGAGAGATATCTCCTCGTAAGTTAGTTTTCCAATCCGTTGTATACTAATAAAATATTCAAAGAGTTATTAATCTCAGATTACAATTAGAAAGCATCCTTTCACGCCTCTAAAAGGATTCAATCGACTTGTTCAAAATGTTGGCACTTGCTTCATTGACAATTCATCGAGTTTTCAACATCCACAATATCTTTTGATCCAAAACATTTAATTCTCTTTCATGCATTAATTTACCATTTTATAAAGCAGACACTTACAATTTTGTGCCTCAAGCCACATTTGTCCATGCCAATTTCGAGTAGTCACCATAATGTTAAGGATCAAACCAATCATTCTTCTCATGAATGATTTACCTGCATCATATTAACAATTTAAAATGTGCATACAAAATGCACGCTTCCAAACCTAGCTAGGAAATCCCATCTAGCTCTGACGTAAATGCAAGTGTTAAAAATATAAATAAAGGATAATTAGGTTACTGTATGGCCTCATAAGTTCACTTGTGCTTTTGCAAAAAAGAGGCAATGCTTGTTTCAATGTTTTGCTGTTTGAAAGCTTCAGAGAAACCAAGTTAAATGGCAAACTATGTTATTATAAAGGATTCATGGCTATGAATAGCACAGAGGAATGCCATTGCAGCTTGAAAAGTAGGTCATCAGTGATCCTCGAATACTCATAATTACAGATAGATTGTGGAGCCATTTACAAATGCAGAAATATTACCAACTTCCTATTAAGCATGCTCACATAAAGAAAAAGTCAAACGAACATGGAGAACTAAAACCAAGCGTACAAAATACAGTTGGAAGATTGCATGTTAACTGGGAGATCACAGAGATCACAAGTTCAATGCCTGTAACAATAATAAGTTTTCTACACTCAAAAGCAGAATAGAATGGTTTCCAATCCAATATGAAACCAGAAATAATGAGAAAATTCTTATCAAAAGAGAAATGTCTTACTTGCATGATAGGCATGGATGGCATCAATCATACCTCTGATGCATTTACATGGCTAAATATTGCCTCAAGAACTGAAACAGATTAAACACAATTATATGGTCCCCAGTACCAAACCCAAGCCAACATGACTGGAATTTTATTTGCAAACGCAATTGCAAATCATTTTTTTTAAATGCCAAAGTTTGTTCGCAGACAAGCTGAATTACAGTATGAACAAAAGTTTAATCTGAAGACTCAAAGAAGGTGTGCTACTTATGCAAGCCCTGCATCTTTCAAGACAACTTCAAAAGCATCTTCACTATTCCAAGGTACCTGCATGGCCCAACAATAATTGACCCATTTATAAAAATTGGATCTCTGTAAAGAACAATAATTTCCCACATTCCAACATCTTGAATACAAAAGGTTAGGCATAGAAACCCTTCATGGGTAAAGATATCTCAACCCTTCGGTACTACAAGATGAGGTGAAGAAAAAACAATGCTATAGGTTCAGTCGAGCTACTAAATCAGGATGCTACTAACTTACCTCAGGTACCTGTCGCTGAAAATATCTTTCTATCTTGCTCATTCTTTGCTCATCTCGGTCAGTGCAAATGAAATTAAAAGCCGCTCCTGTAAAACAAAAAAATAAGTAGCCCATTATAGATTTTGGATAAAATTAAATGTCATTGGCTCAAATTTTAGGTGTCTATGTAAGAAGCAGGGAAGGCACTGTGCATGTTTGAGACAGGAGAAACACACCCTTGCGACCAAAACGCCCACTTCGACCAATTCGATGCAAGTATACTTCACAATCAGGGTCAAATGGCTGAATCTGTTTAATAGGGAGATCAAAATTCACAACCAGGGTTACCTGTCATAAGATTCCTTTTATTAGCTTCTTAACTATTGCAAGATGTCATAAAACGCTAAGGCAGACAGTGAAAGATGCTTCAACAAAGAAATCCTCTAAACAAGAAGCATACAACATTAAGTGCGAAGAAAACATTGAAAGCAAACCTGTGCTTGATCAAAACCCCGTGCAAGCACATCAGTTGATATAAGAATCTTTGTCAGTCCTGTTCTGAATTCCTTAATTACACAATCCCTGTCATCCAGCTTAAGTCCACCATGAATAGAAGTGCACTTGTAACCCTCTGCTTCTAACTTGCTATGCAACATACTTGCATTCTCTCTGGTGCGGACAAAGATTATTGACTGCCCAAGTTTTTCAGCCAGTGGGAAAATTTTGTCCTTTAAAACCTCTACTTTAGCAAGTTCATCTGGACATTTCACTACATACTGCTTGATTACATCTAAAGACAACTCTTCCTTTTTCACAAACACCTGATTTGCTTTTGAAATTACCCTAGTTGTGAACTGCTTGACATTCTCATCGTAGGTTGCTGAAAAGAGGAGAATCTGCAATACACGCAATAAAGATACATAAGGTTCACAATAAGTAATCTCCAACATTGGAACGACAAAGCCCTTACCATAAATGACACATCTGAGAAGAGAAACAAAATCCTAAAAGACCGCATTTATGCTACAAAATATCTATAGAAACAAATATTAGGAGTATTTACGAATTAAGATACCAGGATGCAGATCTGGATACAAATGTTGAGTTAACAACTGTAAGATTGATCAGTGTTGCGAACATCTCGATAATATCCCGATTTCATCTCGAAATCACGATTTTTTGGCCTAGCCGATGTTTTCCAATTTAAAAAAATATTTTTATGGTATCTTAATTTTGCCGATGTTCGCCGATTTTTTACTGATATTTTCCCTATTTTTACGATTTTTTGGTTTTTCGGACCCTTGCCAATTTTATCCCGATGCCGATGTTTGCAACATTGAGATTCACTCACTTGTTGGGCATTGAAAAAGATAAGAATAGCCTCCAAATATTCAGAAGATTCACTAGTAGTCATCAAATGGGTAAAAAAGAAATTCACAGTGAGAAATTTTGTATTACCATCTGTGGTAGATAAGATTCTTGGATTGTCATGTTCTTCTGATCAAATATCCTTTCATCATGTGTACAGAGAGCGGAACAGTATTGTAGATGGCTTGTCCAGGGAAGTAATTTTGATGACTTGTGGAGAAGGGATTATACAAGAAATTACCCAGAGGCATATTTCTGAATACACTCACCCACCGTTCTATTACATCTGTATTTTTAAGACATGAAAAGCCTGCATGCTTTGGAATAGCATACTTTTGTGATTTATCTGGAAGACTGTAACTGGGGAGTTACTTGATGAACTGTTGTTTTTATTTGCAAACCAGAAGAGAATATATATATATATGTAACGACCCATATATATATGTACAGGGCGGCCACGGCTTAGCCCAGGCTATAAAACCGCAGAGATGAGGCTGAGATCAGGGGAAAAAACCGAGAGTGGAGGGCAGGAGAACACCAGGAGCAGAAAATCAGGAGTACAAACCAGAGGAATAAGATTGACCAGTGGAAGAGCTTTAATCGGTCTGAGGTTCTGGGCACGGGGGCAGTGAGCTTCTGCAAGAAGCTTACTGGATTGAGCAGCCATCTGCTCAGTCTGGCTGGGAGGAATTGGTTTCCCGGTAATTGGATCAGAGAAACCGCGGCGTCATCAACTACACCGGAGCAGGCAGCAGTTCAGGTAGGTGTTCAAAATCCCTTACGGTTACTGTATTTCTGTTCTGGTTATTACCGTATTTGAGTTTATGTATTTCTGTTCTGGTTATTACCGTATTTAAGTTTATGGTCATTACAAAATATATATATATATATATATATATATAGTACTGTTTAGATCTTCCTGAAAAGGCTATGATGATAAGAGATGGGCTCATGTGTTAACATATTCATGCCAGTGTTTTTTATTTGGGCACATTCTATTATAGAAGTTATCATTATGCAAAGTCCAAAAAAAGGCTATTAGAAGATTTAGTGGCAGAAAGACATATTGTTGTCAGCTAATACAAGAACATTGAGACAAACGATAGAAAATCCACAGGAACATCACGCGCGCTCATTGAGAAACCCTCCTAAACTTATTGTCAACTAACAATACTTAAACATCACTCTTCCTCCAATCCCCAGTCACAAAAATACCATTCTGTAGGATAGATTTATATATAATGGAGATTTGCAGCTTAAAAGTTGCTAATGAGAAGATAATAGACATTAATAAAGATTATATTTATCAGAATTAGCTAAAACATATAGAATCAAACATGACTACTGCTGTCAGCTTAAAAATGGACAATGAAACTTGAGAAGAGAAACACAGAATACAATACATTAAATGAGCTTTCCAGGAGCAATCTACAGAAACAGCTTCTCACTTACCTTTCCAACAACTAAACTGGAGAATTACATATGTACAATAAAATAGAAATCCCACATACCTGACAATCATCTCGATTTTTCTGAATGTCCTTTATAATTCTCAGGGAATCATCTTGAAACCCGTCCTGATTCAGAAATTAAAGCGTTACTATACAATGAATTTCTATAAGGAAAAAAATAAATACTGCAACCACACCTTAAATTTAAACAAACAAGTTTTGAACAGAAACAAATTACACTTCCCACAGCTGCTAAAGACCACAAAACCACTGAATTGATCAGTGCCCTCAACAAATTTTTGCACCTCTCCGAAAATGTAGCCAAAGAATATTTTGATATTTTTATCAGTTTAAATCTAGCAATGCCTTTTATATGCATTCATAATTGTAACTTATGTTAGTACATAACTTACTGTAACAAAACCAGTCATACGTCTTTGTTCACTATATCTGATATATAGGAAAACTCCAGATGATTAAGGATAAAGATTATGTGACCTGGTAATGTATGTCTTATCTAGATCTCTTATGTTTTTTTAATTATTGCTGCAAAAGTGCATCATGTCATTATCCAATAATGAAAAGCAGACAGATCACCCAAAGCGATTCTATAAAAAGCTAATGCACATGACACTAGGACACGAAACACAGGACATGTGGATGAGTATCCGACATGGAACACGTCAACCCCCAAAATGGGACACAAGGGATACATTTTCTATATATATGTATCAATTGGGTTTATCTCAGATGGTTGGGAGGAATGATTGTTATACTCCCTGCCCAGAATATCTTACCCTTAGCTATGGGCTGGAGGGTAGGGTGCTTGGTTACATGGGGAAGGAAAAAAAATATATCCATATATGTGTGTCAGCACACACACATACACACATATATCTACACACAGAGAGAGAGAGAGAGAGAGGTGATAAAAATTATATATATTAAAAAAGTACACAAAATGAAATATCGATGTAAAGATCCAAATTTTTTAAGCATTTACAAAATATCGATACAGCTAGTTACTACATCCATGATGATCCAACACAAGATTTTAGAATATTCAATACTCATAAAACATAAGTTACAAAATGAAATATCGATGTAAAGATCCAAATTTTTTAAGCATTTACAAAATATTGATACAGCTAGTGACTACATCCATGATGATCTAACATGAGATTTTAGAATATTCAATACTCATAAAACATAGATTTAGAAATTAGAGCCATAAAATGCAGTTTTCTCATTCAGTGATTTGTATCATCAAAATCAAAATGTAATCAGCGGCTATTGAATCATTGATACTATAGATGGGAATGCCAATGGCAAATACAAAACAAGGTAGATACCAGAACCATTGATGGAAGAATCTGATAGCTCATTAGTCATGTTCCTCCATGTTAGAATCATCAAGATCACCACCATGTCCACCACTCTCTCCATCTTCTCCCTCCTACTCTATATGCAATCCAAGATATGGATCCGCTAGTGTAGAGGATGACCCTTCAAGAGGATCACCATCATTAAAAGTGACTAACATTAGCACATGTTTATTAAGATCCAAGTTGGCTATTGCCAACTCAACGCTATTGCCCAAATCCATATCATCTAAAAATATATCTCATATATGTCTACCTCTTCAACCATAAGTCAAATGACACCAGATCAAAGGACACAAGACATGAAGGAGACATTGATACAAGTACTTGACATGGGGCACATTGATCCCTCTTACTGAAGCAGGAATCTCTTGGACAGCAGCAATATATGTATAAATAATTTATTAAAAGATGAAATTACAGATGATGATTCTTACAATTGCGGATCCCTGGCTTATATACCGCCATGGACACCCTTTGGGGAAAGGGCATGATCTTATGATCGTGCCCTTTCATCTAATTTAACTGAAAATTAAATAATAACCTAATCTAACTAATTTTTTACATAACATTGCCTTCCTCTCGAAAGAATGCTTTGTCATCAAAGCATAAGGAACGACGGATGTTGTTGAAGAATGATTCATTCTCACAGAAGGCGTCTTCTTCGGGTAAGTCCTTCCACTTGATCAGATATTCCAAGATGATCAAGGTCGCACATTTTAAAAGGTCTTGGATTAATCTCTCAAGTTCCGTTTTTTGGTGATGTGGATATTGGTATGGCTTGATGTTGACAGGGTCTGACCCTGCCTTGACTTCTATTGTATGCTCAATTTCCCTATTAGGCGGCATCTTCATAGGTAGGTCTTGAAATACTTTTTCATGCTTCCGAATCAAATCTTGTATCTCTGGTGACTCTTCTCTGGTCATATTTGCAGATAACATCTCTAACTGGTGACATTGTACTACATAAGCGGGTGCTCCTTTTCGACTTAGTTTCATCATCTGAGATGATGATACAACTTGATTTTCTGGTGCTTGGAACCCATGTAATTTGTACTTTTGACCTCCCCATTTGAATTTTATAAATTGTACTTGGTGGTTAGCGGCATAAGTACCTAAGGTTCGTAACCATTGGATACCTAAGACTACATCTACTCCTCCTAACGGTACCGTGAAGAATGGAGACTCTAGATTAAAGTCTTGAATCTGCAAATTGACCTTATGGCATTTCCCTACCTTTTCAATCTTCTTACCATTAGCTACCATCACTTTATATCGCCATGGACACCCTTTAGGGAAAGGGCATGATCTTATGATCGTGCCCTTTCATCTAATTTAACTGAAAATTAAATAATAACCTAATTTAACTAATTTTTTACATAACATTGCCTTCCTCCCGAAAGAATGCTTTGTCCTCAAAGCATACGCAATGACGGATGTTGTTGACAAAATGCTTCATTCTCCCAAGAAGCGTCTTCTTCGATAAGTCCTTCCACTTGATTATATATTCCAAGATGATCAAGGTCCCACACTTTAAAAGGTCTTGGATCAATCTCTCAATTTCCGTTTTTTGGTGATGTGAATATCGGTATGGCTTGATGTTGACGGAGTCTGATCTTACCTTGACTTCTATTGTATGCTCAATTTCCCTATTAGGTGGCATCTTCATAGGTAGGTCTTGAAATACTTTTTCATGCTTCCGAATCAGATCTTGTATCTCTGGTGACTCTTCTCTGGTCATATTTGCAGATAACATTTCTAATTGGTGACATTGTATTGCATAAGCAGGTGCTCTTTTTCGACTCAGCTTCATCATTTGAGATGATGATACAACTTGATTTTCTGGTGCTTGGAATCCGTGTAGCTTGTACTTTTGACCTCCCCATTTGAATTTTATAAATTGTACTTGGTGGTTAGCGGCATAAGTACCTAAGGTTCGTAACCACTGGACACCTAAGACTACATCTACTCCTCCTAATGGTACTGTGAAAAACGAAGACTCTAAACTGAAGTCTTGAATTTGCAATTTAACCTTATGACATTTCCCCACCTTTTCTATCTTCTTACCATCAGCTACCATCACCTTCATGTTTGGTAAGGGAAATGAAAAAATATTGAGTCTCTTTGCCATGGTTGCATCCAAAAAATTATGTGTGCTACCAGAGTCAATGAGAACCACCACGTTCTTCTTCTTTATGTGTCCTTTTAATTTTAAGGTTTGAGGTTGTGATATACCTGTCATAGCTGATAATGATACTTGTGGAATACTTTCGTCATCTAATTCTGGTGAGAATTCTGGGGCATCTCCTGTTTCTTCTATGTCAGAATCTTCACTGTTTGAGTCATTGGTTGCTTCACAATTATATAGGTTTTTTGGTTCTTTTCCTTTAGCACACCTATGTTTGGGATCCCACTTTTCACCACAACGCTTGCATTTACCCTCCTTTATCCTTTGCGCTTCCACATTAGATTTTTCATCTTCACGACGATGTGGTGGAACATATCTTGTATTTTTTGCGTCTGCATACTGAGGTGTTCTTCGTCTTGAATATGTTTTTTCGGCTTTTGACCAAAATATTTGTTCGAATTTCTTTTCGGCTGTTTTTGCTTTTCGTCTTGCTACTTCTATTGATGAAATGTCATGCATCTCAAGTTCTACTTGTAAATGGGTTTTAAGTCTCGAGATGTATGACTAAATTAAACGAGATTCTGATAACCCAGGCACTCGAGTTACTAAGGTCTCCCATTCTTGAGTGTATTCATCCACACTTCCTTTTTGTCGTAATTTGATGAGTTTTGAAAAGAACTCTTCTTCCTTTACACCTTGGAATCTTTTGAAGAATGCATCTTTAAATCTCCTCCAGCTAATGACGTGTGTTGTCTTTTTCCACCACATATACCAGTTATATGCTTCTCCTTCCATTTTCATGGACGCATGCCTGAGCTTTTCGTCATCGTCATTGATGTCATATATCTCAAAGTATTCTTCTGCTTTATTTATCCATGCAACATTGTTTTTTTCGTTCCCATCGAATTTAGGCATCTCAACCTTTGCCCTCTTCTGGTATGTGGCTAATGGTTGAGCAAAAAGAGGGTGTTGATTAGTAAGGGTATCCCAAAGTTGCTTGTTTGTAAAGGCAGTGTTACTTGCTTCTTGGTGGGGTGTCGCTGATTTTCTTGGGGATTCAACCTTTTCATGAGAATTTGTTGACTTTGTTGAATCTGATGAGAGGTGTTCTTGATTCTCTTCGCCATCTTTTAATAGTTGTTCGGGTGTACAATTCGACCTTTTACACAGACTTTTCAGCATTGTTAAGACCTCTCTGATCCCTGCTTCTGTCTGGACATGGTAAATTTCCATCTTTATTTCTATTCGATTCGTCGTATCTTGAAGATTTTTTATTTTGTCTGCTTGCTCCCCAAGCTTGCTCTCGACTTCATTTAATCTTTTACTGACCTCGTCGTGGTTGTTATTTATCTTATGCTCTGCATCCAACAACCTTTTTTGGAAATCCGCCATTGTCATTGTCGACATTGAGCGGGTTTGTGGAGGCGTGTATTTATTTGCCAGCTAAAATATTTTTCCTCTTTTTTTTTTTAGCTAAAATAAATTTTATACATATAAATTTTAATTAATTAAAATAAATTTAATTAATTAAATTAACATATATATAACTTTTAATTAATTAAGCCCCAAGGGTTAGCTCAATCGGTCAAGCCGGGGCCTCGCCAATGGGAGGTCACAGGGTCGAAACCCGAAAGCTCTTGGGGTTAGGTCTGTGATGGCCGAGGGGTGTGACCCCCTTCGGGTGGGGTCCACCCTAGAGACTTCTGATCCTGGACGTAGCGGACCACTGACCATGGTATCCGTGAACCAGAAGTGAAAAGAAAAAAAAAAAAAAACTTTTAATTAATTAAATTATATATATATATATATAACTTTTTAATTAATTAAAATAATTTTAATTAATTAAATTAACTTTATATATATATAAAACTTATAACTAAATTATGTATTTTATATATAACATAAAATATAATTATATATAAATGTTTATATATAAAATATAATTATATATATATATATATATATATATATATATATATATATATATATGTTATATATAATATATATAAATTAACGTTATATAAATGTTTATATATAAAATATAACTATATATATATTATATAATATATATATAAATTAACGTTATAATAAATGTTTCACGTTATATTTACTTTTTATATATAACATAAACGTATGGACAGTCACGTCTTTTCCTTACTGTCCTGAAACTTATCGCTATAATTATGTTATATATCTCGCTAACTCTGAACAACACGTCGATTTTTTTAACGGAACCCTTTTTGACTTAAAAAAAAAATGTATCGTATATCACCGTAACATGTATCGTATATCACCGTAACACCGCAGGCTGGCTATGGTCGATGGTGGAAGTCTGTGGGCAGCGGACGGATGGACGGACAAACCGAGAACGAACTGCTCCGATACCAGATGAAGCAGGAATCTCTTGGACAGCAGCAATATATGTATAAATAATTTATTAAAAGATGAAATTACAGATGATGATTCTTACAATTGCGGATGCCTGGCTTATATACCGCCATGGACACCCTTTGGGGAAAGGGCATGATCTTATGATCGTGCCCTTTCATCTAATTTAACTGAAAATTAAATAATAACCTAATCTAACTAATTTTTTACATAACACTTACCCACCCAAGTGGGTAACCTCTAGGTGAAATTTCTTCTCATTTAGCTTGCCAGCCAACAGCCCTATATTGATCCACAAATAACTAGCCTCAGATGCCTCCCATATGTTCTCTAGCTAGTGATTTATTCCATCTAGTCTTTCATGATTCATCCAATAAAGGTAGGTCGTCAAATATGAGGTACATTAACCATTTTTGTAATGAAGCTTTCATTTAATGTTTAAAGTCATTCTAGTATGCGTCACAATTTCAACTAGATGATTGACCGTTTTTTCCTTAAAACCAGTGTGGAAAAAGTCCCGAAAAAGTCGCGATTTAATCCTAAAATTCCGATTTTTGGCCAAAATGATTAAATCGCACGATTTTTTGGCGATTTGTTGGCAAATGAAAAAATCGTGATTTTTTCATATTAATCGCGAGTCTACCCAAAAAATCGGCCTCCCTTCTCAAGCCGTGGATAAAAAGCCCGCAAACGTGAAATTGCTCATTATTTTCGCTGTGTATTTTCCCATTCAGCGCTGTGGAGATGCAAGGGTTTGCCATTGCATTAAGAGGAGAATATTAGTGTTAAGAGGAGAATATTAGCATTAAGTTGTAACAACCAACAACCACCTATAGCCAGCTGCCATATACATTGATCAACCGTTCAACGATTCAACAATCTGCTGTAGATTTCTCGAGTCTTTTTATTGCTGGAGGCTGCTCTATTAAGGTATGTTTCTAATAACTATAATGCGAGATATCTGTTATACTTATTATTTAGTGTTGCTAACTCAATTTAAGAGATAGACAAGTTGATTGTAATATGTATATGCCATATGGCTATGTGGCTATGCCACTGGAAACAAATCCATCTTCTGATTAGGCAGTCTGCTATGAGATTATGGCAGAACCCTTCAAAGCTGGTGAATCTGATTATAAATCTATGACAATGGCCTCCTTCATATCAAATCATTGTCCTCCTTTATTCATTTGAAACTAGGATCACTGTGCGTCTATCGAGCTTGTTTTCTAGGGAATACTATGCATGGAACAAAGGAATAATTTGCCCCTCTTAGCAAACAATTTTGCTCTCATCAGAATAGTGATTTGGGCTCTCTTTGGCATAATTTTCAGCCTCTATGCTCTCAGAAGAGCACACAGGTGACAGAACAGCCTTGGCTACAATGAGTGCTCAGCCTTCAACGTCCACATTGTGCACACGTTCTTTCTCAACTTCAGACTGCTCGTCATTTTCAACTGCAAGTTCATCCTTATGAATGTCCAATTCTACTTGAATATTCAATAAACTTCAAAATAGCTACTATGTATTGTAATTTGTTTCTGAGTGCAATACAAATTATATTTTGCTGAGTTGAAGGTTGAAGCAATTTAATTTGTTTCAAATTTTTTTTGTGCCCAGGTTTAAATTCAAGTTCAAAGTTTAAAACAAAATGCAAAGGATTTTGGATGCTATGCAGGAATTTGGTGAACCTAATACTACACACGAAACTGGGGGGATCAATAGAATGTATTTGACTTGCAAGTTGTGTGGCAAGCATATGTCAGGAGGTATCAACAGATTAAAATTCCATTTGGAGCAAATTTTGGGGCAAAATGTTGACCTTTGCCCAAATACAACCCCAGAAATCATCCGACGGGCCATTCAATCATTGATGGATAAAGAGGACAGAAAGGACACCAGGGCAGCACTAGAAATCCAACTTGTAGGGGCCTCAAGAGTGGGGGGAATTAAGAGTGGCAATGCTTCTTCAGCATCACCTTCCTCACCCATAGGTCCCAACCCCTCATCTATCTCATCTTTTTTTGTTCCTAAAACCACAGCTGGTGCACAACCTGGGATCAAATCAGCAACGAAAAAAAAGGAAAAGGCAGAAGCTGACAGGTTGGTCAGTAAGTGTCTTCTATGGAGTGATGTTCCTTTCAACATTGCCAAGACAAACCCATTGTACCAGCCTATGTCTGACGCTGTTGCAGTCGTTGGCCCAGGGTACAAAGCCCCCACCTTTGCAGAATTGAGAGGGCCTCTTCTTCAAGATGAAAAGACTGATTGCACTGCTAGATTGGCGGAGTTTAGGGCATTAAGGGAACAAACTAAATGCACAGTCATGTCAGATGGTTGGATTGACCAGAAGGGTAGGACCCTTCTTAATTTCTTGGTTAGTTGTCCCAAGGGGACAATGTTTATGAAATCTGTTGATGCATCTGCACACATTAAAGATGCACGTACATTATGTGAGTTGTTGGACATCTTCATTCAGGAAGTAAGCCCAAGCAATGTTGTCCAAGTCATAACGGACAACGCTGCAAATTATGTCGCAGCTGGAAAGTTGCTTATGGAGAGGTATCCTAACTTGTTTTGGACACCTTGTGTTGCTCATTGCATTGACTTGATGTTGGAGGATATAGGTAAGATTCCTATTGTGAGGGATATTGTTGAATCATCCAAGAGCATAACAAAATTTATATATAACCATGCATCTGTGCTTAGCTTGATGAGAAAATACACCAAAAACAAAGAGTTGGTGCGTCCTACCATTACACGATTTGCCACTACTTTCATATCTCTTCAATCTCTGTTGAATTCTATGTGGGATGTGAAGAGCATGTTTCTTTCAACGGATTGGCATTCTTTATCTATTAGCCGCAAACCAGAGGGAGAGGGCATATACAGACTAGTTTCATATGATCATAGATTTTGGGCAAGAGTAAAGGAGGTGTGTGCCATTTTAGAACCTTTGGTAAGGGTTCTTAGGTTGGTTGATGGAGACAAGCCCTCAATGGGCTACTTGTATGAGGCCATGGATAGGGCCAAAGAAGCCATCCGTGGTTACTATGAAGATAAGGGAGACGAGGGGTTAGAGAAACAACAGGTCATATGGAGAGTGATTGATCAGCAATGGAACAATACCCTCCATCGCCCCATTCATGCTTTAGGTATCTACCTCAACCCTGCATTTTCTTACGCCTGTGGTTTCAGATTTGATGCCGAGGTGATGGATGGATTCTTCACTTGTGTCGAGAGGACGGTGTCATCTAAGCAAGAATGTGAAGATATTTCTAAAGAAATGGAGGTTTATAGGATGGGAGGTGGCACATTTGGTTTTAACATGGTTATTAAGAATAGGACGACCAAAATGCCAGGTAACCTTCAGTTTGTTTCAAACTTTCATGTTTAGAATTTCAATGTTTTTTTTATGTTTCTCATTTTTCTTTTAACTTGTAGATGCTTGGTGGATAAGCTATGGTGCCAGAGTACCCAATCTCCAAAAGCTTGCCATTCGAGTGCTCAGCCAAACATGCAGTTCCTCTGCGTGTGGGCGCAACTGGAGTGTATTTGACAAAATACACAGCAAAAAGCGCAACAGGTAAAAAGATTTCAAATTAAATTTTTTGAATTCATTTGATTAATTTTAATATTTAAATTTTCTAAGTATTAATTTACAATCTATGACCCTAATACAGATTGGAGTCCCAACGCCTAAATGACATGGTCTATGTCTACTGCAATCTTCGATTGTGGGTGAGATAGCTTCAGAAACCTATTGATGTGGAAGCCATCTCATTGGACAATATTGATACCACCTCTTCATGGAGAGTCGAGACTGAGAGGTCGATCATGGACTCGATCCCGGATTGGTTAGGTGTGGATCTAGAGGATGTAGCAGTTGCAGGGGAGGGAGAGCCAGAGGTAGAGGAGGAGGAGCAACATCAGGGTCAGGAGGCACTAGCAGAGCTGGATGAGGATGATTAGGAAGAGGTGACACCATCTAGGATGGGCAGCAGCAGCATAGGACAGAGGCCACCTCTTCCATCGGCTTCTAGAGGACGATTGAGTCCATTTGTATCCCTAGGGGCAGGGCCTTCTTCCTCTAGAGGAAAAGGCAAAGCCGTTCCCTATTCCCGTAAAAGGGGAAGAGGATCTCAGTGATTGATTACTTGATGACTTTTAGATGACTCATGGTATACATTTATCATATTTTTTGTTGATATTTTGACTCTTGAGAGTTGAGACTCAGACAGGACTCAGAATTCAGGAGTTGATTCACTATTTTGATATGTGATGTAGCACTAGACTTCATATACATATTATATATTAGCTTTCTTTACATGTTTATGTGGAAATGCATTTATTTGATGTTGTGGATACTCTAGATGTTAAAAAAAAAAAAAAAAAAAAATGAATAATTTTGTGTTTTTTAAATTTTGCCGACTTTTTCAAAAAACTCCCGACTTTGCCGAGTTTTTCACCTTTTGGACCCTTGCCGAATTAATCCCGACTTTGACTTTTTCCACATTGCTTAAAACCCAACAACTGATTTACAATTTTTCTAAGTGTAAAAATACCAAAAATACAAACAACTACTACACTGGAAACTTGAATTGCAAATACACTAATTTTTCTAACATGCATAGCGGAAAAGAAATTAGAAGACAAACACATCAACCATAGAACACAAGATATACCCAGTGAACCCCAAGCCCGAGGAAAACCTGCAATGCTTTGTATCTTTTATTATTCTCTTCAGCAAAAGCAATTTTCTTCAGAATTTTACAACAAGGTTAACTCCTTTTTTATCACAGGAAAACAATTGATCAATCCTCCAAGATAAATTGATATGATCACTACTCACTCGATCTGCAAAAATTCCACACAGATCTGCATGTTTTCTCACATGTGTGAGCACAAACTCTCTCATCATGTGCACACGTGTGAACTAGAGTTGCACAACTAAGGTCCGAGCTAAGGCAATTTGTCCTTCACTCGATCTGATCTTCTCGTAGCGTTGAACCACTGCGAACTGTTGAACCCTAGTCTCTTCCTCACACTGACCTGACACACGACTTGTGCACAATTGACTTGCCACAACATGCTCCATCTCCTCTTAATTTCGATCTTAACCCTAATTGCCTTCTCAACGGTTGAGAATAAATCATGATCAACGGTCAAGAATAAAACATAAGTTAAATTAGGAAATGTTAACTTTTTGTAAGTTTAACTTTAGGATATAGTTAATTAAATTAATAATCTGCATAAGTGGTTGTCTCATGGGTTCTTCTACTAGCCTGAGCACCTAGGCAAGCGGAACCCTTCTTCTCTACTCCAATCAACACTCCCTCTTAGAGAGGAAGGTGTTCTGCACTACACCCAACTTCTCTCTAAGGTATACAAATCTGGTCCCTAGCAAAGCCTTGGCAGGAATGTCTGTTGTCCGCTCCTCTATTGGTATGTACTGGTGTGTAATGATACCATTCTAAAAAATATCTCTAATGTGGTGATAACGTATGTTAATGTGCTTAAAATGTTTATGAAAAAATGGATTTCCAGAGAGCTTGATGCAGCTTTGATTGTCACAGTGCATCATAGTAGGCTCCAACTCTATCCTGAATAAACCTACGAGAAGCTTCCTCAACCAAATAGCTTCACACCATGCTAAATTCACAGCCATGTACTCGGACTCAGCTAAGCTCAATGCGACTGATCTCTACTTCCTACTGAACCAAGAAACAACTGGCGATCCAACAATGAATACGCATCCTGATGTGTTCTTCTTGTCTGTGGAGCACCCTACCCAATCTGCATCTGTGAAGCCATCTGCAAAGCCCTCAAGCCTCAACTCATCAACCTGTCTATACCACAATCCATGTTCTCTTGTTCCCCTAAGATATATCAACACGTGCTTAGCAACAACCCAATGCGCTCTAGTAAGCTCAACCAAAAACTAACTCAATGAGTTAACTACAAAACATACATCTGGAACCCAATCAATTGTCGGTAAAGTGTAACATCTACTTGCTTTGAACTAGATGTATCTACCTTCCTCCATTTTGTGAATAGAGACGTGGTCATGGGCCTTCAATCCTGCATGTGAAACCTCCTCAGTATCTTTAGAGTGCACTTACCCTGCCCCACGAAGATCTTGCCATTACCCTGCCAAACCTCCAACACAAGGAAATAGTGCATCAGCCCCATATCATTCATCTCAAACTCCCCTACAAGATCTCTCTTACACTCCTGTATGAGCTTGTTTGTACCTATCAAAATCAGGTCGTCCACATATAGCACCAAAATAAGCAGCTTGCCTCCAACAACAATGTAATAGAGGTTGGAATAAGTTTCACACTTGGTGACGCCCAATCCCTGAAGGTAGCTATCTATCTGAGCATACCATGCTCGCGGAGCCTGCTTGGGCCCATACAAGGCTCACTTGAGTCTGCATACGTGTATATCTTTGTTGCATGTCTCGAATTCCTCCAACTTCTCAACGTAAATCTCCTCCTCAACAACCCCATTAAGAAAGGTTGTCTTCACGTCCATTTGGTGGATCTTCCACCCTATCTGTGTTGTTATAGTTGCAATCGCTCTGACAGACGAAGCCCTGGCAACTAGGGCAAAGGTATCGTCATAGTCGACTCCCTCTATCTGCGAGAACCCCTTTGCCATGAACCTTGCCTTGTACTTTTCAATACTCCCATCAACTCCATGCTTAATCTTGTAGACCCAACAAGAGCCTACCACAGACTTGCCCTCTAGCCTCGACACCACCTCCCATAGATCGTTCTTCATGATGGAGGCATACACCTCCACCATTGAACCTCTCCACACCTGCTGAGAGGCTGCCTCCTAAGAGTTGGAAAGCTCGGCATCCAGTAACTCTACCATGACTGCCATGTATCTCGTGTACCTTTGTACTTGTTGTTGATTTGGGGTAGCATCAGATGTGCTCTAGCCACTAAATTTGGTGGAGAGGCTAAGGCACACAAGATCTCCAATACCCAAAAAGGGTTTGGGCAAATTCTAAACAGTTTTGGAGATATTAAAATAATTAATATTTTTAATGGAGTCCCTAAGTCTAAACTTAGGGAAATTAAAATATTAATGTGAATTAAAATAAAAATATGTTAGAATGGTCCAAAAGTCATGGATCAAGCTAGATCTAATCTTAGCCATTAATTAGGGACTTAATCTCGACCGTTGATCTTGTCAACGAGAAAAATATAAGAGGAGGCTTGAGGGTCACTTGGAGAACACACCAAGAGATCAAGATTTCAACTTTCTGGCGCTGGGTTTGCTGAGAAAGTTGAGAGAGTGATCTGGAGTTGCAGCTGAGGAGCAGTGAATACAGAAGCAGAGAGGCAGAGATAGTGTCAGGAGGATCAGCGCAGCAGCTGGGAAACTAACACAAAGGGCAGACGCCGGAATTGCTGGGAACCGTCAGAACTGCCGGGAAAGCTGTCGCAGAGGGCAGAAGCCGGAACTGTCGGGAACAGCCGGAACTGTCCGGAACTGCAAGAACTACCGAGAAAGCTGACGTAGAGGGCAGAAGCTGGAACTGCTGAGAATAGACGGAACTACCAGGAAAGCTGACACAGAGGACAAAAGCCGGAACTGCTGGGAACAACTGGAACTGCCGAGAACGCTGACGCAGAGGGCAGAAGCCGAAACTGCCGGGAATAGCCGGAACTGCCAGAACTGCCAGGAACAGTCGGAACTGCCAGAACTGCCGAGAAAGCTGACGCAGAGGGTAGAAGTCGGAACTGTTGGGAATGCTGATGCAGAGGGTAGAATTCGGAACTATCGGGAAAGCTGACGCAAAGGTCAGAAGTCGGAACTATCGGGAACTGACGAAACTGTCGGGAAAGCTGACGTAGAGGGCAGAATACGCTGACACAGTCCCTAGAGGCTGACGCTGGGGTTTTTGATGGGGTAGATTAGAGCTAAGGAGCTGCCGCAGTGTTTATCCAGGGTTTCATCGGGAGCATCTGTCTCCGAAGGAGAGGTACTACTGCCGAGATTTTTCTCTATTGGGTGAGCCGAATTTGGCACCCAGATTGTATTCTGAAACTGCTTAATAAATCAAACTCTCAGATAGTTGCACTGGTTTTCCCGCATTGGGTTTTTCCATGGACACTAGTCCAAAACTAACGGTGTCATTTGTGTCCCTGTTTCTGTTTCCTTCAGTTGATGATCGATAATGTGTTGAGCATGTACTTATGTTTATTTTTAGTATTTACATGGTAAATAACTTGTTAATTAATCAGAACAAGTAGGAAGGAATAAATCAGAAAGTACATGGAGGGTTTCTAATTGTTAGACTTAGAAACTTCAACATGGTATCAGAGCATGATTGCAGATCACGGGAGAACTGAGGACATCAGCCGAGCAGAGCAGCAACAGCAAAAAACAGTTGCCCCGAGTGATAGAAGTTGTTCCTAGCAGCAAAACAGCAAGGAAGGGGTGACGTAGTCTTTGTGTTATCAAGTTCAGGCCAAGAAGAGGTTGCGGAGAGGCTGAGGGAGGCAAAGAGTTGTTTTAAGATTCGGCCGTCTCAGAACCGATTTGGCCAAGTTGGTTTGAGTCAAGGCCTCACCAGGTCGACTCGGCTAGTGAACCGGTTAGGCCGACAGGGTTATTACCGAGCCGGCCAAGTTGCCGCTCGGTAATAACCCGGCCGGCTCAGCCGAGTCTGAGCCTACTCGGCTGGGTTGGATGACAGCAGCCCGTGAATTAAAAAACAACGATTTTTTTTTTTTTTTTTGCTTTTGGGGGACTCCAAGGTTTTCACGATGATACTTTAATGGTTTTTTGTCCCTAAATAAGTTTATCTCGCTTGATCTTGAGAGGTTTGTTTAGGTGGTATCACATATGTAGTAGAGATTCCTTAAGGGATAGCTTCATTCTTTTTGTTAAATAATGAATCTATACACGTAAGGATAGTTTTAAATAGAGAAGGAATGACCTGTTATAGAGTTTTATGAACCCAACGTTTCGGACTACCAAGTGAGTCCATCATCAGGGGATGCGACAACAGATATTCTAGAGATATTCATGATGTATCCAAGAGCTACCTTTTAAGTTATATATATAGGTTATGGAGGAGTTAATCTAAGAAATTAGGTCGGCCAATCTCCACTTAATTTTTTAATATTCATATTTATTTATTCATTTATTTTTTTTTACTTAATTAATTAATTTGTTTAATTAATCAATTAGTTTGTTTAATTAATTAATTAATTTGTGAAATTAATTAATTAATTTGTTTTAATCAATTCCCTAATTAATTAATTAATTTGCTTGAGTAATTAATTAATTAAACAAAATAACCAATTAATTTGTTTAACTAATTAATTAATTTGTTTAATTAATTAACTAACTTGTTTGATTAATTCCCTGTAATTTTATATATGATTCCTATTGTTTATTTTCTAGCTGTTTACTATGAGTTATAAGGACTAATTGTTTATTTTAATACATGTATTACCATGCTATTATAATTCATAAGTTATGATTTTAATATTATCAAATGGTTAGTATATATTAAAATCATAACTTATGAATTATAATAGCATGGTAATACGTGTATTAAAATAAACAATTAGTCCTTATAACTCATAGTAAACAGCTAGAAAATAAACAATAGGAATCATATATAAAATTATAGGGAATTAATCAAACAAGTTAGTTAATTAATTAAACAAATTAATTAATTAGTTAAACAAATTAATTGGTTATTTTGTTTAATTAATTAATTACTCAAGCAAATCAATTAATTAATTAGGGAATTGATTAAAACAAATTAATTAATTAATTTCACAAATTAATTAATTAGTTTAACAATTAGTTAATTAATTTAACAAACAAATTGATTAATTAAACAAATTAATTAATCAAGTAAAAATAAATAAATAAATAAATCTAAATATTAACAAACTAAGTGGAGATTGGCCGACCTAATTTCTTAGATTAACTCCTTCATAACCTATATATATATATATATATAACTTAAAATATAGCTCTTGGATACATCATGAATATCTCTAGAATACCTATTGTCACATCCCTTGATGATGGACTCACTTGGTAGTCCGAAACGTTGGGTTCATAAAACTCTATAACAGGGCATTCCTCCTCTATTTAAAGCTTCATTCTTCTTCAAAACCTTCCAATAGGTTCTTTGCCCCTTTCTTAAAGCAAACCTAACTTTGTGGCCCCAACCTTGGCCCTCCAAAGATGAGCATCGAGCCTTGAGTTGATTTCACGTGATGCTACACCCCTTGATGAGCCTCCAAATGATAAAACACTAAACTTAAAAGCTTGGACGATGGACTATTTGATGATATGCCCAAATGGACTGAAGATGCCCCCTGGCTGGCCTTGACCCTATTTTGGTGGATGGTGCCTTCTTCGAAAGCATAGATGAGGATGGTTATCATTGTGATGACTTAGGAGGGCTAGCACATCCCTCTTTGAAGCCAATGCTTACCCTTAGGGGTGCCATGTCACTCACATGCTTGAAAAGGGTGACATAGGGTCTCTCCTAGATGACATCATGGTGGAGGATGCACCTTTTGAAGATGTACACATGCACTTTGGGACTTTCTTGGAGTGAGGAACACTCTTGGACCCTTGTATTAGTTCCTTGATGACTTACAATCTATTTTGGAGGATAACACCATTTCTAGCCTCCTTGGTTATGTGTTTTTGTTTTGATCTCTATATCATCATCATGTATGTATTGGACAATGCACTAGGTTCCATTTTGATATAATGGATATATTCATGAGCCTACTTTGATCATATGTTGTCTTCTATCTATATTCTAATGTTGTGTGTTTGGAAACATGAATGAAAATCTTTAAAATTATGTTTTTTTATAAAAAATAAATATTTAATGTATTTTTTACAACGACCGAGTCATTGAAATCGAGCCGACCGAGTCGATACCGAGTCGAAGTCGGAGTTGGAGTCGACCCTCGGCCGAGTTGGAGTCGGAGTTGGAGTTGACCCTCGACCAAGTCGGAGTCGGAGTCGGAGTCGAAGTCGGAGTTTTAAAACATTGGTAAAGACAGGCTAATGCAGAGCCACACAGAGGCCAGGAGGGCTGACACAGTTAGCTTAGGGAGCTAGTTTGTCGGTGTTGGGACTGAGCAGAGCCTAGGAGCCCTCACCTTCAAGTTGTTGGTGTTTAGGAGGTTGCGGATAAGTTGCAGAGTAGAGCTAGTGGGGTATTGTTGTCAGAACAGTACCTAACAGGGCAAGCCCAAGGAGGAAGGAGTTCCTACCAAGGGTTTTTAGCCAAGAAATCTGGATCAGTGGTGTGGTTGCACAAACGATTAAAATAAGGGGCATATGGACATCGGCAGAAGGATTTCCAGGAGGCAAATCGAGGCTCAAAGGGAGTCACATCGAGAAGTTCCAGGAGGGAAGTAGAAGAGCAACGAAATGGCACTACACGCAGTAAGAGACCAGGACAGACTAGATGGAGCCTCAAACTTTGTAGTCTAGAAAGCCAAAATCTTATCTGTACTTGACAAAAATCGTGTCAAGCACTTCCCTTTGAAGACGATAGCGGTCCCAATTGACCCAACTGACAATCACAGGTATGAGGAAGCAATGGCGAGGGCCAAGAGTATCATTTTTGACGGGGTCAAGGATCATATAGTACCACATATTGCCGAGAAGAATACGGCACAAGAGATGTGGGAGGCATTGACAAAGTGTTTCAGCATACTTCTGTGCAGAGGAAGATGCTCCTAGAAAATCAGTTGTGGTCATACCAGATGCAGAAGTGAGAACAGATCGGCACCTTCCTCAGTCGATTGAAGGAGATCCGAAATCAGCTGACTTCCATAGGGGCCACACTAGATCCAGAGTTGATGGTGAGAACAGCCTTGAATGCAGTCTCAAAAGACTAGGAGGTGTTTGTCCAAAGCATACTGTGCAGAGCGACCCTTTGAGATTGGGAGGAAATGTGGGCAGCTCTTCGCCAAGAAGAGATCAGGAGGGTGACCAAGACGGGAAGCAACAGCAAGGGGATCAGAATCAAGGAGGAGGTGGATGTTGCCCTAGCATCTGAGCGTAAGCAAGAAAAGTGGAAGAAGGACCTCTCCAAGGTCAAATGCTTCCACTATGGGGAGTTGGGTCATTATCCGACCCAGTGTCCGAGGAAGAAGAGCAAGGGAGAGGCTTCCGAGACCAAGGCAGTGCCAACAAGGGCAGAGAAGGAAGTGGAGACAGACGATGTTTGTGCAATGAGTGCACACACACCACTTGAGCGAAAGTGGGGAGATATCGAGCTGTAGTCAGGAGGACTACAGAAGATGAGGGGCAGGATCCTCGAGGTACCCAACCTCTTGGATTATACCTAGCTGCGAGAGCCCCAAAGAGGGGTAGCACGACAGGTGGATGTCGGTAGAAACGGATGAGGATGGAATGGCAGAGAGAGCTACAGTGCAAGATTCCCAGGACAGCGCGAGGCTAGCAGGCTACAACAATGCAAGAGGCACGGAGTGTTGCACTAGTGCAAGATGGCACAGAGAGGTGTGCAACAGTGCAAGATGCAGGAAGTTGTTGCAGCAACATAGAGGTCAGAGAGGGAGCACTTGTCAGCGACAGAGGGAGCTTCAGCATCAGGAGTGTCTCTAGCCTGACAGAGATGTCAGAGTTGGGAGATCAGTTACTTACTTCTCAGTAACTGAGTTGCAGTGCAGCAATTAGCAGTGGTAGTGCTATGGGCAGCATGATGAGAGGGGATGCAGTGCAAACGCAACAGTGGTAGTGGCAGGGCCATCGGCAGCAGCATGGATGCAAAGGGAGTTATCATACAGATGCAACAGTGGCAGTAGAAGAGCCATGGGTGGCAGTACGGGATGCAGCAATACAGATGATGGGCAGCAGGCCTAGCATCAGGGACCAATATTGGATGATCAGAGTAATACTCAGTGAGGAGTATTGCTAGAGCACAGTCCTCGCTAAGAGGGAGTGTTGATTTGGGGTAGCATTGGATGTGCTCTAGCCACGAAAATTGGTGGATAGGCTAAGGCACATGAGATCTCCAATACCCAGAAAGGGTTTGGGCAGATTCTAAACAGTTTGGGAGATATTAAAATAATTAATGATTTTAATGGAGTCCCTAAGTATAAACTTAGGGAAATTAAAATATTAATGTGAATTAATTAAAACTGTGCTAGAATGGTCCAAAAGTCATGGATCAAGCCAAAGTATAAGAGGAGGCTTGAGGGTCACTTGGAGAACACACCAAGATATCAAGATTTCGACTTTCTGGGGTTGGGTTTGCTAAGAAAGTTGAGAGAGTGATTTGGAGTTGCAGCTTAAGGGATGTGAATACAAAAGCAGAGAGGCAAAGATAGTGTCGGGAGGATCAGCGCAACATCCGGGAAAGTTGATGTAGAGGGCAGAAGCTGAAACTGCCGGAACTGTCAGGAAAGCTGACGCAAAGGGCAGAAGTCGGAACTGCCAAAACTGTCGGGAAAGATGATGCAAACGGCAGAAGTCGGAACTATCGGGAACAGCGAGAACTGCCAAGAACTGTCAGAACTGCTGTGAAAGCTGACGCAGAGGGCAGAAGCCGGAACTGCCGGGAACAGCCGAAACTGCTGGGAACTGCCGAAAAAGCTGACGCAAAGGGCAGAATCGGGAACTGTCGGGAATGCTGACGCAGAGCGCAGAGGCCAGAATCCGGAACTACCGGGAATGCTAACGCAAAGCGCAGAGGCCAGAACTGCCAGGAAAGCTGACGCAGAGGGCAGAGGCCAGAACTGCCGGGAAAGCTGACGCAGAGCGCAGAAGAGGCTAACACAGTCCCTAGAGGCTGACGCTAGGGTTTTTCATGGGGCAAATTGGAGCTGAGGAGTTGTCGAAGTGTTTATTCGAGGTTTCAGCCGGAGCATCTGTCTCCAAAGGAGAGGTACTACTGCCAAGATTTTTCTTTGTTGGGTGAGCCGGATTTGGCACCCAGATTGTATTCTAAAACTACTTAATAAATCAAACCCTCAGATAGTCCAAAAATAACAGTGTCATTTGTGTGCTTGTTTCTGTTTCCTTCAATTGATGATCTATAATGTGTTGAGCATGTACATGTGTTTATTTTTAGTATTTACATGGTAAATAACTTGTTAATCAATGATTCAATCAGAACAAGTAGGAAGGAATAAATCAGGAAGTGCATGGAGGGTTTCTAATTGTTAGACTTAGAAACTTCAACAATTGTTTACTCTACCGAACTAAAGTACTTAGAACCAACTTGTTCCTTCACTTCTTGGATCAACTAATTTGTCCATCTCGCTCTCCTTCTCCCAGTATTGGGAGTCATTGCCTGAGTGGGCTCTATTCACTCCTCCATCTGTGTGACCCCTTCATTCTCATCGTGCCCATGCATAGTTGAAGTCTGAGGTGTAGGTTGAGCCTCCTGCTTGGGAGCCTACTCTTCCTCCTCCTGCACAATAACCTGCTCATGCTCTAAGGACATTTTCAAAGCCCTATCCTCTTCAAACTTCACATCTCTCCTGATAATTGTCTTCCTGTGTGTTGGAATGTACACCTTGTACACTTTAGACGTCTCGTTGTAGCCCACAAGGATGCTCTTCTCTATTGCGGGTTCTAGTTTCTTCCTCTTCTCCTCCGGTACATGGCAATATACAAGGCTACTAAATATGTGAAAACGAGACACATCCGATTTATGCACCATAAATGCCTCCTCTGGTTTAACTTGCTCCAACACTCTGTGTGGGCTCTAGTTCTACAAGAAAAATATTGTATTGCATGCCTGCACCCAAAGAAACTTAGGCAGCCCTTGGTCATGCAACATGGCTTTGGCCACTCCAACAATGGCCCTATTCTTGCGCTCTACCAACCCATTCTGTTGAGGATTATATGGTGTGGTCAACTCCCAACTGATGCCCTTCTTGGCACACAGCTCCTTAAATGTGTTTGAGGTGTTGAGAAATCTAGGGCATTAGAATTAGGTGATTTCTCTTTTATTAGTGACAGCTTGTGAATGTTTTTTACTTCTTTAGATTAGGATCTTCTTCTCGTTATATTATTAGTGTTCTTCTTCATCAGACAGTAACCAATGCATGAACATAAATAGACAAGAGACACGGCATGTAGGCTATGAGCCAGGGCCAAAACCTCTCACTCTTTGAGAGGAAAACCCGCACAAATTCTGCTTATAGAGATTCCAATTAACGAATACCAAGACCATGACCCTTGACCTATTAGCCACTCCTAGACCAAGACACGAGCTCTCAAGACAATCAGCCTTCTTCTCGATTCTTCTTCCACCTCGACCTTCTTCGATACAAAGCACAAAAACTGAGATGATCTTTATCATAGCAACGAACATTCATGTCACTGTCACCACAGAAACTCATCACTAAACTGTGATCATTGTAGCAGCACTGAATCTCACTATCATGTCATCAAAGATGACACCAATCTCTGTAGCTTCTTTCTATTACTGATATAAGACTTATTCCTAGCACCGAGACAGAGATCTGAACTTCATGTCACAGTAATCATACACGAGAACTTCAGAGATACATCTAACGTGACTTATGTTCTGTGATCCGAATTCTGGGAGAGATTCGAGCTTCATCTTTTATTGTGATCACCCTTGAAACATATCCTTGTTGTCTACATCATTCGGACTCGTTTCTGTACTGGAGATCCGAACCCATCTTCTGTTTAGCCCATCCAAAAACTTCAAAGAGATATGTCTTCGTTGTCCTTAGAAAGTGTTAGGATATTCCGACACATAGGAAATAGTTAAGTATAACTTGGTCTAGTATAGAGTTAGGTAAAGTGTGTTTCTTTACTATGTACATTTTGTAACTTACAATCCGACGATCACGATATGTAGTGATCTGACGGTTCATTCTCTCCTCGGTATTACCGACACTTGATCCGTGGCTTAACACCTAATTGGTCCATGATCTCTATTTAAAGAGCATGGAGGATCATTTGTAAGTTAACCGTTCATGAGCGAAGCTTATGTAATTTTCATTCTTTTATTAATAAATTGCCTGAAGTGGCCGCGTTGGCTCAGGCCGTGGACTGTTTCCCTCTTTGAGGGTTTTAACCATGTCAAAAGTACTGGTGTATTGATCTGCAATCTGTTTGTGAGCGGTGTCCTTTGGTGTTCTGTCTGAGGAACTTACCCTGTAAATTCCTACATGGTATCAGAGCTATTTGAGGGCCGCGTCCGTTGGTGATCCAAATCTGAAGCCGGTAGAACTGCATCCGGCTACCGTTTCCTAGATCTACTGTTTCTGACTGCTTTCAGGCCGAGAGGACTGCTCTGTTGTGTTGGGAGCATCTGTTCCAATGTGGAGGTATACAGTGTTTATTTGCAGTTTACAGTTATTTTCTCTCTGTTTATTTCAGTTTCGATTTATTTAGCCTTTTTTTTACCGGATCTATACCTTTCATTTCTGTGTATGCTCTTTGCCCCGCGACTCTGTGCGATCTGGGCAAATCAGAAACAGAAAGGAAGGATTTTTCTCATGCGTATGCTCTTTTCCGCTGTGCCTTAGTGTGATCTCGGAAAATCAGAAACATTGAGGAAAATATTTAGTTTCTGGTTAAAGCTAACTTCGAGCCGTAAGGTTCGTTTTTTTTGTATGTCCGTGTTGGGTTTTGTGTTTTTTGTTTTGTAGGGAAAAAGAGCTTTCTCAAAGCAAGCACGCAACCCAAAGCTTCAACCCCCCCTCTCTCTCTCTCTCAAACTTTTTGTATAGCTCACTTGGTTCAAAGCTAATTTATGAGAGTAGAGGTCTTGAATTCAAGTCTCCTTTTTGTTGGAAAGGGGGCGTTTTTTTCATTTCCGCACATCCCCGCACTTCGTCGGCATCTTCATCAATTTTTTTTCAAAAAGCCATAACTTCTTCATCCGGAGGCCGTTTTCAGAACCATTTTTTTTGAAACAACCTAATTTTTTGAGATCTTTCCATTGCAACACTTAGTTTCAGCATTTATAGCTTCAATTTCTGTTAAAATGGAAAGTCCATGCCAAGTTATTCTTGACAGCACCAACTACTTCCAATGGTGATCCTACATTGTGGATTTACTTAGAAGTAAAGGTCTTTATAGAATAGCCTCAGGCCAAGAGACCAAACCGAAAGATGAAGATAAGGCAGCTAAATGGGAAAATAGGCAAGACCAAGCACGTGTTTTTATAGGGATGTCTATTTCTCCAGATCTTAGATTCCATATTGCAGAACTTGATGCTCCTGATGAAGCAATGAAACAGATTACTAAAGTCTTTGGAATTAAAAATGAACTTAGAGCCCATCAACTTGAAAATGAGTTGCTTACATTGGACCCCAATAATTTTTCTAGCATTGAAGATTTTTTGTCCAAGTTCAAGACCCTTAGACTTCTCTTGGAAGGTGCTAAGGTTAAGAAAGAAGATAGTAACCTCATCTATTCCATTCTTACTAAGTTGGGAGCAACCTACTCTGTGTTTGTTTCCACCTTCCATTCTACAAGAGAAGCCTTCATTTCTCAAGGACAAGACTACAAGTCCCCTTCCTTTGATTCTTTTTGTGATTCTTTAATAAGAGAACAAGAAAAACTCTTACACCTTGGTCTTCTTAATCTTGGAAACTCTTCTAGGAAAGTGTTAGCCGCCCAGCAACAACCAAATCCAAGGAATCCTAAGAAGTTGTATCCTAAAAGGAATGGTCCTAAACCAAACAAGGGTCCTAAGCAATTTCAGCCTCAAAATGAAAAATCATTTCAACAAAATGATAAGACAAATAAAAACAAAGGGAAGAAGACTGATAGACCTTGCAACTTTTATAATCGAGATGGCCACTTAGAATCCAAATGCTTTAAGAAGACGGAAGCCTTGGAAGCAGCAATGAAGAAGCATAACATCCATTTGGAGCACTCTTCAACTTCAACTTCATCTTCAGGAATGGCACTTTCTGCATGTGGTTGTCAAGCATCTCGGTCTGGCTATGCACTAAATGTATCTTCTTCTTCTCATTCTCATGAGTGGCTCATTGATTCTGGAGCTTCTTATCACATGGCCAAAAACAAAGCCATGTTTTCTTCTTTAAATGATTGTAACACCAAAAATATATATGTTGGTGATGATAGATCTCTTAGTGTTGTAGGGACTGGAACTGTTCATCTAGACAATGGTCAGTTTAATGACGTATTATGTGTTCCAACCTTATCCTGCAACCTTCTATCTGTATATCAGATAACTCATTCAGGTGAAGGTAAAATCGTTGAATTTTCACCTCACGATGTTGTAATTAAGGACCTAAGAGATCCTAGACAGATTTTAGCTACTGGCATTGTTGATGATTCTACAAGGTTGTATAAGTTTCACAACATTGGGTCATCAAATCTTCCCTCAGTATTTGTTGCTCATAATGATGAAGTGAGCAAACTTTGGCATGAGCGATTTGGTCACTTAAACTATCGCTCTCTTCAGAATCTATGTAAAGAAAATATGGTGACAAGTCTTCCAATGGTATCTTGCAGAGATGGTGTTTGTTCCGAATGTGTACTCGGGAAACATCATTGGGACAGTTTTGAAAAGTGTGCCTCTTGGCACGCCTCAGCCCCTTTACAGCTCGTGCATAGTGATTTATGTGGTCCACTTCCAGTTGTTTCATTCTCTGGCTACAAGTATTTCTTAACTTTCATTGATGATTTCTCCAGACACACTTGGGTATACTTCTTAAAACTCAAGAGTGAAGTATTTAACATGTTCTTGGCCTTTGTTGAAAAACAATCTGGACATCAAATTCTTAAGCTAAGATCTGATAATGGCGGAGAATATGTTAAAAACAACTTCATCAACTTTTGCACTGAGCATGGAATTCAAATGCAACATACTGTTCCATATACTCCACAACAAAATGGTGTAGCTGAAAGGAAGAATCGCACCTTAAAGGAAATGGCTAATTGTATGCTTCAATCTAAAGGACTTAGTCTTAATTATTGGGTAGAAGCAATTAACTGTGCAAATTACATAATAAATCGCACTCCTACTAAGGTTTTAAAGAATATCACTCCAAAAGAAGCATGGAGCTTGTTGACCACTACCGGTCAACTACCCATGCAGTACACTCCCCTTTCTGTCAAGAAAAAGGGGCAGCACCTGATCAGCATGTCCGTGCCATCCAGCAATCATCAGCAGTTTGATCATTTTTTATTGTAAACCCAGTCTGCATGTATGTAATTGTAAATAATCTTAGCAGACATGAGTCATGTATGTAAATTGCCTAGGTGGACCTAACTTTCTAGTGGTAATCTACGTCCCGGAAGGTTTTTCGTCTCACCGATCCATGGATCGGCAGAGTTTTCCTTCAAACCTGACCCCAAAGCCGGGATGGATTTTGTCACTTAGAACTTTAGGAGAATCCTAGTGTGTTGATCTGCTAGATTATAGTTGTGTCGCAGAACTGGGTGGTTTATGAGGGTCTATGTTAAGTGGGTTTGTCCCCTTGAGATGTAAATTGTAAAAAGTCATCATGAAATGTGTCTTGAGGGTTGAAAATGTTTTAAATCCCCTCATGAGTCCTAAGTCCTAGGTCCTAGGTGATGTTTCCGAAGGCTTAGTTCGATGATCCATTTTAAAATGAATTAAAAAATGAATAAAAATAATAAAATAATAAAATAAATAAAAATTAAAAAAATGAAATAAATAAAAAATAATAAAAAGTTAAAAAATAAATCAAAAACCCTAACTAATAAAATAATATTTTTTTTAAGTGAATAAATCGACGGATGAGATCAAGAGATGTCTTGATCCTCATCAACGGTCGAGATCATTTCTACATGGATCACTCGAACTAGCCGTTGGAGTCATTTCCTTTAAGTAGGGTGCTAGGGGTCAGTTCAGATCATTGGATCTGTGAGTCTGATACTGAAGAAGCTCTCTTGTAAATCTGTTTCTGGTTAATAAAAGAAGACTTTGGGGTCCATATCTTGCTGGTGTTACTCTCTTAAAATGCTGTGAGATTGTTTCATTTTCTGCATATGTTATTTTCCGCTGTTAATAATAGCTTTTTGTAGAGTATTGTGAGCACAGGTATCTTGTTCACTTGTTGGGGTTTGGGTGCTGTTAGGGTTTCTGAAGTAATGGCAGGTATCTCCATTACTTCCTGAGATCTGGCAGCATTTTTGCCCTCTTTATTGACAGTTGTTTTGAGCTGTGCAGAAAACATCATTGAAGGAAATTTTGTGGGCGTTCGGGGAAGTTCTCGGCTGAACCAGCCAACTCCCGCAAGCATTTTTTGCTGAGCCCAGTTGGATTTGATCCTGGGTCTATCATTCAGTTTTATTTTTCTGATCTGCATGAGAGATTTTCTGAAGTTTTTCACAGTGACAATCTGAAATTTCTGTTCTTTAAATATTTTCCGTGCTTATTGCCAGATCTGGCTGTTAAGGGGCCAAATCTGTACATTAATCAGTTGTTTCAGAATTTTTTTTTTTGATCTAGGGTTTCAAATTTTTTTTAATTAGGGTTTTGTTTTCTTTTTGCAGTTGCCCAGGATCGGCCCACAGGCAACTCTCTCAAAATTTTTGATGCAGGCTTCATTGTTAAATCTAAATGCAATAAATTTTTATGTGTATACAGCCTGCTCAGCCAGCAGATCCGAGTCCGACCTCCCTTCACTCAGAAAAACAGCAGCTCCAACGTTTCATAGATGTACAATCCTCGTCCATGCACGATAAGAGAAGTAAAATGTTGAAATGATACCAGTTCGCTTTTGAGCCATCCTCGTAACTCTCGTTCTGCTCATTCCGCCATCAAATCTCTTTGCTGGGAATACGAAAACCTTGATCCCTCCTTGCCGTCAGAAAACCCACGGAAATCTGTAAAGGCTACGCATGAGGTTCCATTTTATCGTGCATCAACAGTGGGGCACCGGGTTAAATAGTGGATGAGCGTTGAAGTCTCCACACTGCCGCCATCGAACTGTGTTACCGAATGTTCATTCTGCAGCTGTCGAAATTTCCACCACGTCAATCTTCTGCCATTGTTAAATGCTCAGAGGTGATACGCTATTCGATTTGTCTCAGAAATTTCATCACGTTCAGGGTTATGTTCTTCGTTTGAAAATACAACTCCCAAATCAAAATGAAGGTCGAGCGTCCCACAGGTTTTACGAATCTGCTCAGGTACGTTCCAAGTTCATTCATCTTTCTATTTGCCGTCACCTGTGCCTGCCAAAGATTACGCGTTCGGTCATTTTGTTTCGTTTTACACCGGGCCAGGTTACGCATAGTCCATTTTCGATTTTCTTTTTGAACTGTTTTCGATTTGATATGCTTTCGTGGGTTGCCTTTTAAATAGAATTGGTTTAGATACGTGCATTTTTATTGTTAGCGTAGGTTAATTTTCTAGGTTTTAATTAGTTTGAATTTTTTTTTTATTTTTATATATATAGCTTTCATAAAAAATTAAAAAAAAAATTGTATTTTAGACTTTGGCTTTTAGATTTATGTTAGATCTGTCTAGAGTTTAGAGTTAGGTTATCTTTTAGTTTTAGATTTTAATATTTAGTTTTTTAGATTTTAATTATTTTAGATTTTAGTATTAGATTTTAATATTTAGTGTTTTTTAGATTTCATTATTTTTTAACTTTTGAAAAATAAAAAAAAATAAAAATATAAAATATAAAATAAAATGAAAAAGATTTATTTATAAAAAATTTTAAGCCTTAGTTTTATTTTTATTTAGATTTTAGATATTAGTTAGATTTCTAATTTTCATTTTTTTTAGATTTTATAAAAAAAAAAAAAAAAAATAAATAAATAAATAATAATAATATTTAGTTTTTTTTAGATTTATGTTTTTTGTATAATATTTTAGGGTTTTAGTTTAGATTTAGTTTTAAAATTTCGTTTTCTTTTAAAATCTTAAAAAAAAAAAAAAAAAAAATTGTCGAAAATTAGTTTTGCCAGATCCAGTCATTTTCGGGATTTATCATCTTTCATGCTGAGATCTAAAATTTTCAAGTCGAGATGCGAAATTGATATCTGGTTAATAATTCTTAATTTCGTTGTTGTTTAAAGCATTGATCAAAATTTGGATATCATTGTTGAGGTTTGATCATTACAAGGCTTTGTGGTTTTAACAGATATCTTGCTTTTAATGATAAATGATTGTTGTTCATGGTCCATATTTTTATATCATTTAACAAGTAATCATCTTTTAAGGCACTGGTCCGCTAAATTAATCAAACCCATCGAGTGCTTTATCTTATCGCGTCTCGTGTCTCCCAACCAACTGGTCGACAGTTGGTCTCATCATCTCACAGGGACTACCCCCCTTAGCCGCAGGAGACAGGCTTAAACGGAGGGATCGGGGATCAGAGTGACAGCCCCCGGTCTGAGCGTTGTCGTGTCAATCTGCGCGACAACAGAGCTCAATCAAACCAGATGTAAGTCACTTTCGTGTTTTTGGAAGTGAAGCATGGGCCCATATTCCAGATGAGAAACATAAAGCTTTAGAACCTAAGAGTTAAAATGTATTTTTGTTGGATATTCTGAAGATGTCAAAGGATATAGACTTATTCCACTTAAGTCCAAAAATGTTATCATTATAAGAGATGTAAAGTTTGTTGAAAATATATCGGCCTGCGAGCCTAGTTCGGCGGATGTGCCACCTCTCCCTATCTCTTCTACTTTTGAAAATATTTCTTCTTCAGATGATGAAAGCGAGGATGAAAATCCTCCCCCACCTTCTCAGGATCCTCCTTAAGCTCCTCAGCTTCCAAAATGGGTCCGTGCTACTCGGGATGCAGCAGGTGATCTTGCCGGTGATCCTAAAGATCAGCGTCGTACACGTTCTCAGTTCGAGAGAGCCTCTTCTTTACTGGCTCAAGCTTCAGTGAATTATGATCCTGACACATTTGCAAAAGCTTCAGGCCATCCAGATTGGGAAGCAGCTATGAATGAAGAATATCATTCATTATTGGCAAATGATACATGGGATCTTGTTCCTCTACCAAAGGGACGAAAACTTGTTAGATGCAAATGGGTTTACAGGACCAAGTATGGACCAGATGGGAAAGTTGATAAACATAAAGCTCGTCTTGTTGCTAAGGGTTTTTCACAAGTTGAAGGCATTGACTACACTGAAACCTTCTCCCCTGTTGCCAAAATGAACTCTATCCGCCTTCTTCTTTCCCTTGCTGCCTCTTTCAAATGGGAAGTCCATCAGATGGATGTTAAATCTGCCTTCTTGCATGGGGACTTGCATGAAGAAATCTATATGGAACAACCTATTGGCTTTATACAAACAAACTCCAGCCTTGTATGTCGGCTTAAGAAATCCCATTATGGTCTCAAGCAAGCTCCTCGAGCTTGGTATGCCAAAATGGATAACTTTCTTTTAGAAAATGGCTTTTCTAGGTGTCATTCTAACAATACTGTCTACACCAAGAAAGTGGGCAAGTCTCTTATCATTCTTGTTCTTTATGTTGATGATCTTATCCTGACTGGTAGTGATCCCAACCTTATAAACCATGTGAAGACTAGCCTTAAAAGAAAGTTTGAAATGACAGACTTAGGACACTTACATTATTTTCTTGGTCTTCAAGTCTTGCAATCCAAAGAAGGTATTTCCCTTTCCCAGTCCAAGTATGCTTGTGATATTCTACGCCATTTTCACATGGAAGACTGTAAGCTAGCCCCTTCTCCCTTTCAGTCTGGAGTCAAACTTTCAGTCACTTGTACTTCTCCTGAAGTTGATGCTACCTTATACCGTCAACTTGTACTTTTGTATCTAACCCATACTTGTCCTGACCTTTCGTTTGTTGTTGGCCTTGTTGCTCGGTTTATGCAAAACCCACGTGAAAGTCATTGGAACGCAGCTAAAAGAATACTTCGTTATGTTCGAGGTACAGTTCAGTTTGGGATTCATTACAGTGCCGAAGCATCTCCTCTATTGGTTGGTTTCACTGATTCCGATTGGGCTGGTGACCCTAATGATCGGAAGTCTACTGCAGGTTATGTGTTCACTCTTGGTTCAGGACCTATTACATGGGCTTGCAAGAAACAAGGTGCCATTTCTCTTTCTTCAGCAGAAGCAGAGTATCGTGGTGCCGTAGAAGCTAGTAAGGAAGCCTTGTGGCTTCGTCAGATCCTGTCAGAGTTTGGCTTTCAGCAGCAGCATCAGACTACACTTTGGTGTAATAATCAAAGTGCCATTCAACTATGCAAAGATCTAGTCCAACATCAGCGCAACAAACACATTGAACTACACATGCACTTCATCAAAAAGCTCATTCACGACCATGTTCATGAAGTGCAATATTGTTCAACAGATGATCAAGTTGCAGACATCTTTACAAAGGCTCTTACAGAGGCGAAGTTCACTAAACTTCGATTTATGGTTGGAGTTCAGGAAGTTGTCACTAAGGGGGGATAGGCTCTAGTGCCTCCTTCCTTCTCCTATTGTGTCATATTTGTAAATCCTTCAATCCTATCCCAAGTTGTTCTTAAGGGGGGATGTTAGGATATTCCGACACATAGGAAATAGTTAAGTATAACTTGGTCTAGTATAGAGTTAGGTAAAGTGTGTTTCTTTACTATGTAAATTTTGTAACTTACAATCCGACGGTTCATTCTCTCCTCGGTATTACCGACACTTGATCCGTGGCTTAACACCCGATTGGTCCATGATCTCTATTTAAAGAGCATGGAGAGTCATTTGTAGGTTAACCGTTCATGAGAGAAGCTTATGTAAATTTTCATTCTTTTATTAATAAATTGCCTGAAGTGGTCGCGTTGGCTCAGGCCATGGACTGTTTCCCTCTTTGAGGGTTTTAACCACATCAAAAGTACTGGTGTATTGATCTGCGATCTGTTTGTGAGCGGTGTCCTTTGGTGTTCTGTCTGAGGAACGTACCCTGTAAATTCCTACAAAAAGGTCCTCACTTTCCCTTAGATGTCTCTTCAAACTCTATCTGAACTTACCTCCTTTTTGTGGTCCGAATTTTAGAGGAATCCAATCTTGATGACTGATCTAATGCGAAGAGCCTACACACATATTTATAGTGGTTGCCTTCTATAGATAAGTCGACTTGAGCTTTTCGAATAGGTGTGTCTATTTGAGGTGAGCCGACATGAGTTATGCTCGTTGTTTGGAGGTCGACTTCAAGAGGATGGCTAGAGCTTGTCGTTGAAGGGCTTTTAGACATTTTGTAGACTCCTATACAATCTTCATAAATGACATTGACTCTATCTGACAAATCCTAAAGCTCTCAATGGGATCTTATCTAAAAATATAACCTCTTGCTCATGAAACCCATGAAGTAAGGCATAATAATTTTATTTTTCTTCTTTACATCATTTACAAAAGTCACACTACATGTCATTATGAAGATTGAACCTAGCTACATTTTACAACACTCACTGTTAACTAGGGAGGTATTTATAATGGTACATGGTCATTCTCAATCTGAAGAATTTCTCATAAGAAGAATCGGATTTGTAACCCATCTGTATAGCATCATATCAGCCAACATTGTCACATAGCAAGGCCTTGACTAACAGCTCTATCCACATGATCAGAGCACAATGCTGGTGAGACCAATGATTCATAGACACCATAATCATTGTCTCTCAAGGTACATACTCCACCCGGGTGTTCGCAAAGTATGACCTTCTTTGGACTATTCTTATACTTGATCGCTAGTCCTCAAAGAATATCAGTCCACGACTACTCTTATCTGGGATGCCCTATCTCATCCTCAAAGAGCATCGAATGCCAAATGAACCCAATCCTCGATCCTGTCTTCCCAAGTGAAGACCAGAATGATGTGTCTATCTCTCCCTCTCAATTAGGGAGGACATATCAATTCCAATAATGGAATGTACTCATTCCTACGGACAAAATGTACCTAAGCTCCCTCTTGGCTTAGGAATTTCCAAGTTTCTTCCAAGTAAGAAACTTGTTTTCAGGCTCCCTCTTAATTAGGTACCTACAATAGCTCCTCAACTAGCTGCTTGAAGAACTCCTTCCTTCGATGTCATGAATTTCTTTGTCAAGAAGTCTTCATCTTTTGGGACTTCTTCATAGGGCACAGACGATCCATCACTTTCATGCATGAGTCAGTCATTTCATCATTCCTTTCATCAGAAAGTGATCCATCAGTCTTCATTTGGCCTTGCTTCATGTCATGTTGCCTTCTTCACGCCATATTTTTCTTCGAAAGGATCTTACATCCTTCTACATGGTCCTCTTGGAAGACATTCGCAGTTCTTCCCTTTGGTAGTCCTGCATAAGCCCATCTAGATATTTGTTCAAAAACAAGAAATGAACACTTAAATCAAAATTACCTTTGTGATGGTTTTTTATCATGACATCTTCCTGTAGGCATCAGCATCCTACAAACATGTTGACACATCTCCCAAATATATCCATTGTCAAGGGTCTCCATCTTTTCTAGACCTCCATCAGAGTCTTCATATCTTTCTGGGGAGATTTCCTAGTCAAATCTTCTTAGTCTTCCAGATGTTGATCGCCTTTACCATGGTTACATATCTCATGATCTCTTCCTTTCTTTCTTCACATGTTTCTTTCCTAGGAGCTACCAATCAAAGTTCCTCAATTGTAGTCAACCACATCATACTTCATATGAGGACATGTTATGTTGATTTCATCTAGTGTGAACCATGCCTTCTGGAATCCTTTCGTAGGAGGAGATTCCTTTCATCTGATCATGCTTCTCAAGATAGAGCGGTGATCCAAGTTACCTGCAACCATACAACATGACTTTATATAATCGAATATAAGCATACATACCTCATTTACCTTTAGGTCATCTAGACTTCTTTCAGTAGCTTCCTTGATTGAAAAGATCTTCAACCCCTTGATCTGCTTTATCTCTTATGTCATCATACCATCATCCCATGAATTCCACAAGTTGGAGTTCCTGATGAAACACTTGCTTCCTCTCTAGATCAGTGAACCCTCCGATGAAGATTCCATCAGAGAATTTTGCGGATCTCGCATATCCTTATCTAGGGGATGTTTCCTTTTGACTAATGTATGATGAGACTTGTCGTGGATGACTTCTTCCTTTGATCTTTCACTGAGGTCACCAAGAGCTATATCTGTCATAGTTGACTATCAGACATCCTTCATGTTTCTTATGGTGATGTCACAAGCTCTTAATTCTAATGCTTTTCTTCTTCCTTGGACTTCCTTCTTTCGGCTTTCTCCACTTCTTCGGTGAAATGGACTTCTTCTCTATATTTCTTGTTATTGCCCTTCTTGGGTTTAGGACAATCTTTCCTATAATGCTCATAGCATTGAATCTTAGCTATGTTTTTCTTTCCTTTTCGACAAAATGTCTGAATCCTTTCTTTAACACTTTTTCCCTTGACTTGTCATGTCCTATCTTGCATAGAAACCACAAGTTGTTGAATGGGATAGCTCTCTTATCCTCATAGACATTTGTTACCTTGTTCATTAGTTAGTGCATTTAGAACAATGAGGATTATCTCTCCCAGATCTTGCAATTGAGATCTTATGAAGATAACCTTTTATCCTTTGATACCTTCAATTTGTGTAGATCAGATCTAAGTGATGCGACCTTCTTTATCGCATCTTCAGAAAATAGTTCTACCAACTTATCATATATATCTCTTCGATGTCTCCAATACCGCTATATGAGGGGACCTTTCATAAGAATCCCTTTCCATGTATTCAGAGGAGACCTTTTCATAGATATGTTCAATGACTTCACTTTCTTCGAGGACCATGTCTATCCTCCTTTTCCATGCAAGGAATTTCGATGACCTAGCCAGCTTATAGATATCCTTGCAAAACGAAGTCATTTTACCAAATTTGATTGTAGAGTGAAAGATACTTACTTGACAAGTGAAGATGAAATCTTCAACTTTATCACCTTGATGTTTGTTGGAGAAGATGTATTAGTGCTCCTTTTGGATGATCTTCTTCCAAATGAAAAGACCTTCTTCAATAAAGGTGATTACTCCTTTTATGATGTCAACGCCTTTAGATCTAGTTTCATTTGTTCATGGTGATTAATGAGGATATTTTGTTGCTTCCCTGAATGATCTTCTTCAAGGATAAGGAGGGGATCCTTGCTTCAATGCGAGGGGAACTTGCCTTATAGATTTTGAAGTTGATGACAATGCCTTCTTGCCTTCAAGATAATTCGACTTCTCGGTGGTGAATGAGTGCAGATCAGAGATGCTTCTAGGGTCTCCAAGATGATGGGATCTTAGTCCTAGAAATGCTTTTCTTGGATGTCTATACTTTGGGTTGCCTTGCTTTGTAGTCCCCTTCATCTTGATGAGGGTTTTTGTGTTCTTTTGCTAAGGACTCAGGATCAACACTCTTGCTGGTGTAGACATTTTGTTGCCTTGATTTGTAGATTTATTCGCCTTCAATAGAAATAAAGCTCTATCCTTGGTTACTTGATGATCCCAAGACTTCTTAAGTAGACTTCCTTCTATAATCTAGGGTTTGACTCTACAATGTAGATCCTTCAATTTTTGCTTTGATACCTTTCTCGAGACTCGATCCTTGAGTGTCCCTTGATAAGATGCCCTTCCTTAACTTTGACACCTTAGCTCCGATACCATGTTTAGAAATCTAGGGCATTAGCATTAGGTGATTTATCTTCTATTAGTGACTGATTGTGAATGCTTTTTAGTTCTTTAGATTAGGATCTTCTTCTTGTTAGATAATTAGTGTTCTTCTTCATCAAACAGTAACTAATGCATGAACATAAATAGACATGAGACACATCATGTAGGCTATGAGCCAAGGCCAAAACCTCTCACTCTTTAAGAGGAAACCTCGCACAAATTCTTCTTATAGAGATTCCAATTGACGAATACCAAGACAATGACCCTTGACCTATTAGCCACTCTAAGACCAAGACACAAGCTCTCAATACAATCAACCTTCTTATCGATTCTTCTTCCACCTCGACCTTCTTCGATACATACCACACAAACTGAGATCATCTTTATCATAGAAACGAATTGTCATGTCACTGTCACCACAGAAGCTCATCACTAAACTGTGATCATTGTAGCAGCATTGAATCTCACTATCATGTCATCAAAGATAGCACCAAATCTCTATAGCTTCTTTATATGACTGATATAAGACTTCTTCCTAGCACCTAGACAGAGATCCAAATTTCATGTCAATGTAATCATACACATGAACTTCAAAGATACATCTAACGTGACTTTTGTTCTATGATCCGAATTCTGGGAGAGATCCGAGCTTTATCTACATCATCCGAACTCGTTTATGTACTAGAGATCCGAACCCATATTCTGTTTAGCCCATCCGAAAAATTCAGAGATATGTCCCTCTTGTCCTTAGAAAGGTCCTCGCTTTCCCTTAGATGTCTCTTCAAACTCCATCCGAACTTAACTACTTTCTGTGGTCTAAATTTCAGAGGAATCCAAGCTTGATGATTGATCTAATGCGAAGAGCCTACACACATAATTATAGTGGTTTCCCTCTATAAATAAGTCGACCAAAGCTTGTCGAATAGGTGTGTCTATTTGAGGTGAGCCAACATAAGTTCTTCTCGTTGTTTGGAGGCCGACTTCAAGAGGATGGCTAGAGCTTGTCGTTGGAGGGATTTTAGACATTTTGTAGACTCCTATACAATCTTCATAAATGGTATTCACCCTATATGACAAATCCTAAAGCTCTCAATGGGAGCTTATGTAAAAATAAAACCTCTTGCTCATGAAACCCATGAAGCAAGGCATAATAATTTTATTTTTCTTCTTTACATCATTTACAAAAGTCACAATTACATGTCATTATGAAGACTGAACCTAGTTACATTTTACAACATGAGGTGTACTCCTTGTTACCCAACAAAAGTGGGGACCCCTAGGAGACCTTTTTTCCTATTTGTCTTCTTCCAACAACCAGTAGCCCCTGATAGCCACCTTGTAGCCGATGTGATGTGCCACTTTATCTCTGTTGCCTCCATCATTTGTATGTTTCCTCGCCCATCTGTTAAGAGCATGTTTTGGAAGGTGGCCAAAAACGTATATTTTTCATGGTGCAACCAAGTGCTTATGCTTGTTTTTCATTTGGGCATCTTGGGCATGGATTATTGGGTGACTTGGAAGAATGAAGGGCTTTGACCGTGGTTTTGTTCCCTCACCTTAAATGGGGGTTAATATTCAATCTTAGTCTCGTGGGATCTCCCTTATTGGCCTATGGGGCAGTACTTGGGAAACCCCGATCTTGGTAGCGTATTCCTATTTTACCATTTCACGTTTTTCAGTCCCCTCCACACATTATGAGCCCTATTTCACATTTTTCCTTCTCTGGGTCCACAAGGCACTCGCACACCCCCTCCCCTTGTCCAAATGTTTGGGTCGGGCCTGGAAATGTTTTCTCGGAGGTTGATGCAGATAAGAGAAAATTAAAATCATATCATGGCCACAAGCAAGAAACAAAAGAAAAGAAAATCATAAAATGCAAAAGATGGTCCGAACATTTAATATAGCATGTGCGCAGAAGCCAATCATGAGCTCTACCCCTTATTCTTATAGCCATCACCCTGGTTTATAGGGCCCATGAGTGCCCTTCACATCATAACAGAACCCATGCACATCCCAACCCCTAGTAGGTGATGAACTGCCCCACCTTAAGGGGGTAATAACTGTTATACATCATTCACAGCATGCTCTCATTTTCTAGAGCCCCAAGTAGTAATACAAAGAAAATCAAGAAAAGGCAAAAGACAAATAAAGAAGGGTGGAAAAACAAAGGTTGGGGTAACTTGTGTATCCACGATTGCTCCCTCCTTACATCTATATACCCAATATGTGGACGTCCCTCATTATTGCTATCCTTGTACACATGGAATTTGGTCTTGAGACCCATTTATCCCCATTCGTTTCATCATCATTCACATGACACCTATTAATTGAAGGGTGTATCAAGGGAATTTCCTTCCACTTAGGAGATGGAACCACCTAATAGGATCGCTTATTAGCTACTCCTACCTAGGGAAGTAATACTTTTACAAGATCAAAACCCCAAATTTGGAAGAGAAGTCCCATATGAAGTCTCAATTTACCCTTGGCCAACAAGCTTAGTTCACCTAAATGCACAAATGATTAACATTACCTAATGGTGAAGATGAAGCACTAGACATTATGTGTGATTAGCAGGTAGTTTTCATCATGGATTGGGCAACTTATTTGGAGCCTAAGTCCACTAGGGAGAATATAACACCCCACAACTGAAACATTGAGAACTATGGGACTCTTGTCACTTGCAGACCATTATTCCATTCCATGGGCACCAACAACATTTCAACAGTTTGCGCATTGCCCACATATTATTCACGAGATAAAGCACTTGGACCAACAATCTTAGCAATGATCACATGGTTCGACAACTGATCAAAGGCCCGGATGAGGTTGTCTCACCATTTGAGACCTGCACCATGTTGAAAAATGGTAACTAGCTTCGGTCTTCATAATTGCCTATGTACCATGACTTGATGTAATCAATGTACTTGTCAAAAGAAAAAGAAAAGAAAATTGTATTTTTGCAAAAGATAATTATTTATGAAAATCGATTTCTTGCCCATATGATTATTTTACCTTAGTTTTCGTACCCATTGTGTGTCGTAGGTTGTTTGACAAGTTCAAGGTCAACATCATGATGTAAAGTCCCTTGGAGGACTCTTGAATCAATGTAAAAGAAATAATTTTTATTTGTGAAGAAGCCTAGAAGCTACCAAGTGATGGGTAGTCCATCTCACCAAGTCAGCCTCATACAAGTCACTCGCACCCCAACAGAAAACTATATCAAGAGAGCAACTCGACCTCCTTATATGACATTCAAGCAATTCACATATCCTAAGTAGTCTAGAGAAAATCAGGGTGAGGAAGGGGAAAAGGATGATGAGGAAGAAAGGAAGTCACTTGTATTTGTCTTTGGCATCATCTAACTGTTTGGGAGATCTCACACATGTGAGAAAGAAAACCCTTTTGATCAGATTTCATCCTAGAAAGAGACAACAGATTGAGTTGCAAAAAAGGAGGTATTTTGTTTGGGTGGTTGGCCCTCACATGGTGAGTTTTTGTTAAAATTGGCAACTAGGGCCAAACTCCATGTGGGTCATCTTATTTATGGCAGCTGATATTTTTCTTGGATCCCTCTCATCAAGAGGTGTAGGATTGATCTAAAGATCATCCGATTTTGATAAGTATTCATGGAGTTATGAATTTATTTGTGTTATAAGACAATTCGTCAAGGTCGGCCAACAACCAATTAACCCCCACATGTGCTCAACATTTTAGTATAAAAGGAGATGACTGCAGAGTCATTTTACACACGCTTCTCTCTTGATTTCTCTCCAGTTGTCTTGGGTTTTAGTGTGAGAGAAATCTAGGAGGAAGAAGCCCTAGACATTGGAGGAAAGGAGGTTGCCCTAGCCACAGCAAAGAAGACAGGCCAGCGAAGCTAAGGAAGGGATCTACGTTGACCTAAAGGAGCTCATGGAAGAAGTTTAACGCAGCTATGGAGGAGGCATTAACAAGCACTAGCCGCAGTCCTAAAGCAGCCCTAACGTTGTCCTAAATCAGCCCTAACCGCAAGTCTGTTCAAGCCCTAGACACAGGTCTATTGAGGTGTCTTGGGTGCAAGAAAGGGGAGCGTATGATGCTACAAGAAGAGGCGAAGGCAGAGAGGGAGTTAAAGTCTAGTTCAAGGCTAACCAAGCTGTTGGTAGAGGGCCGAAGAGCTGAGCTTGGAGGCCGAGTTGAAGAAGGGTGAACGCAAGTTTATTTGGGGCGGCGAAAAGGTAAGGGAAGTCTGTTTTGAGTGGGCTATAGGTGACAGCGTGGGACTATGGTAGGCCGCAGTCCTAACCACCTCAAAACAGGGACAATGTGGAGAGTTTGAGGTTTCAAGCATGCCCAGAACAGCAGCATGCTAGGGGAGGCATCTCATGAGGGTGTGTCGCAGTTTTCCTAAGGGTTGTTCAAGCACTGTGTGAGGAGTTTAGGGCTGCCCTAGTGCCCTAACCAAAACAACCACAAGCAAGCAGAATACAAACATATTTGGAGCAGCATTTGTATGGTGTGTTGGCAGCTAGATACAAGGGACATCAAGGTCACTTGGTGGAGAAAGCAATAGAACAGCAATCAATGACATTGTGCAGCAAGGCTACAATGGGACAGCAGCAATAGCATAGTGCTGCAAACTCATTAGGACAGCAGCAAGGTACTACATGCCAAGTGGGACAGCTAGGCAACGGTGCTTGTTGGAGCATAGCAAATGGGACAGCAATATGCCAAACATGGAATGGCAATGTCACTAACAGTGGGACAACAGTATGCCACATGGGACAACAGTATGGTGTAGCTATGGCACATGGGATAGTTGTGGCAGCATGGTGCAACAATGACACATGGGACAACAGTGGCAGCATAAGGTGCAACAGTGTGATGTGTGCAGCATGGTTATGAGGTCCAGCATAGTGATGATGAGTGCAGCATGGTGAGGTGCAGCATGATGATGAGAGGAGAAGCACAATGATAGGTGCAGCATGGTGATGGAGTCCCCTAGAGAATCAGTTGAAGCAGCGTGTCTTCAACTGAGTTCAACTACCTCATGTATCATCTACTTAGAGATGATCTATGCTCTTATTTAGATAAGTCAAAGTGTTGACTTATGTTGTATATGTACTATCTCTCTCTCTCTCTGTGCTGAACTATTGAAGAACATATAAGAAGAATTGATCAAGGGTTTCCCCACATTAGGCTTTGTCCCTGGCTAGCACCACATCTTGTGTCCTCTTATCTGGGCTTGTCTTCTGTGATTTATGTTTATGTTCTATCTGCAATTTACTATTATGCTGATGTGATTGCTAATCCGGAAAATATATTGAGCTAACTGTGAAAATTGAAATAAACTGCTCTGAGCATAGAACATACCTAAAATTAACATGGTATCAGAGTTGAGGTGAAGACAAAGCCAAAGCAAGAGTGAAAGAGCAATCACCAAAGACAGTTGGGAAAGGACAAAAGGCTCAATGGATTCCTCATCCCTCTTCAAATTCACCAGGGGTGAAATCGAAGCAGAGAATTTTATCAGAATGGTGCAGCGAAAGCTTCTAATGGCTACCTAAAGATAACTTCAATGGGAAGTCCAAATCTAAGGGTGGAAGGAAAGGCAGATGCCTTGGTTGTAATAAGTTCGGCCATTATGTGAAGGAGTGTCTGAATGGTAGGGACACATCACTTGACGATGATAACAATCATTCTCAGGACAGCTGCAAAGATCGGAGGAATGACAGGTAATGCAGGTCATCAAGGAAATAGCTGACTCTTCAAAGAAAGCAAGGGAACCCAGGTATGAAGAATCAAATGTTGTTTCTGATAAGATAAAGTAGCATTATCTCATATTGGCCCTCTCCTCCAGACTCTTTGGAAAATTGGCTTATTGATTATAGTGCTTCAAGGCACTTCATCGGATAAAAGGGTGCTCTCTCTAATTTGGTAGAGATGGAAACAATCACGGGATTATTCTTGGAGTCAATGCCACCTATCCCGGAAAGGGTGTAGGCAATGTTACCCCTCAATTGAATAAGGTTAACTCGATTCATTTAAAAGAAGCTCTTTATGTACCTGATTGCAAGAAGAACCTGGTGTCCATTTCGGCAATGGAAGTCAAAGCTTTCATAGTGGCATCCATCAATGGAAAGGTACGTGTTTGAAAATAGAATTTTCAAAGATGCTTTTACTCATGGGTTCAGGGTTGGCAATTTGTATCAAGTTGCAAGATGGTCCATTGGGGACCATGTCAGTTGACACATCTCATCTATAGCACCGGAGGTCTACTTATTATGGGGGCCTACCTGATTTGAGTCAGATGGTGACAAGGATGCCCGAGTTCAAGAAGAGCATGAAGGTACATGTATGAGATGTACCGCAGGAAATTCTTACAAGGGGACCATTCCCCTCATGTAGCAGGTCAATAGATTTGGAACAACCCGAGGGGTTTGACATTCATGATCACGAATCTCATGTATGCATATGAAAGAAAGCCCTCTATGGCTTGAAGCAAAACAACCCGGGCTTAATATGAGAGGATTGATAGTTGTCTAATGAAGCTGAGATTCACTAGGAGTGAAGCCGATCCAAACCTTTGCTTGAAGGTTGTGGCTGATAGACCTCTCATAATGGCACCTTATGAGGACGACCTCTTTCTGACAGGTGCAGACCCTCTCATTTGCAGAAGTAAGAGGGAGTTGGATTCCGGATTTAGAATGGTAAACTGCAAGCCCATGACTACCTCAATGGATCTTAACTTTCAGAAGTTATGTGGTAGTAATGCCAGACCTCCTCTGAGTTTCATAAACTCATACTAGCATTGATGTTCTTGGTGAACTTCCGTCCGAATATATGTTTTGCAGTTAGCATGTTGGGCTCATATATGGTTGAGCCTCACTGGATTGGTGCCAAGAGTCTTCTGAGATATCTTCGAGGCACAATCTCTCATGGATTGAGATACACTGCCGGAAATGTGAAGCTGCATGAATATTTGAACGTTGACTGGGCAATCAGTGTGGAGGATCGCAAGAGCACTTCTGAGTGTTGGTTCTCTTTTGGTTCTGCTTCGATATCCTGGATGAGCAGGAAGCAGAAGACGGTTGCTATAAGCACCGCTTAGACCAAATACATAGCTACGTGTATGACCTCGTGTGAAGCTGCCTGGTTGCGGAAGCTCTTCAGTGAGTTGTTTGTACACATGATGGATACCACCGTGATCTTCTATGTCAACCAAAGCGGGATTCGATCACTGAGGAATCCCATATTCCATGATTGCTCCAGCATATAGACATCAAATACTAACTTATCTAGGATATGGTATGTCGATGAGCAAGGAGGCTCCATTGCACTGAGGCTGATGTACAGGTCTTAAACATTCTATCAAAGCCCTAGGGAAAGGTCAAATTGGTGACTTTCCTAGACGACTTGGAGTCGTTGAGAGACCCTCTTCTGAAGGTCCTGCATGATGCATGCAATGAGCTCTGGGAGCTCCTGGAGGCTTAGGGTACTCAATGGAGCAACAAGCAACCATAGGGCGACGCACCCTTCCCTAATGGTGTGTTGTGTAGAGGGTGAATGGTTCAGCCTTCCCCTGTGATACCCCATGGTCCCTTAGGGACAGGATGAGTGGTTATCTTGTCGAGGCATCCTACCCATGCAGTCTGGGACTCATGGGAAGTACCTCGCATCTGGCCAATGAGTAGGGAAATGTGGTTAGGGACCATAATAGTACTATCGATGGACGCATCGTTGTATCTACCATACTCCCTATGCTAGGATGACCTCCATTGATCTGGGATCAGTATGAGTGGTTTGAGACACTCTCTTGTGATATTGATTTGGGATCAATGAAACTGACTTTGGGTCAGTAGCAGTGATATGACTCACTCTCTTGGAACAGATCTAGGATCAGTAAGAGTGGTATGACACACTCTCTTCATATGGAACTGACTTCGGGTCAGTGGTAAATGGTATGAGACATTCTCGATCAATTCTTCTTCTTCATGGCTCAGCAGAGCAGTGCAGGGCATTGATGACAAAGATAGTACAGTCAGACAGATGGATCGGCAGATGGAGTTCTCCCTAGTTGAGAGGGAGTGTTAAAATTGGCAACTAGGGCCAAACTCCATGTGGGTCATCTTATTTATGGTAGCTAATATTTTTCTTGGGTCTATCTCATCGAGAGGTGCAGGATTGATCTAAAGATCATCTGATTCCAATAAGTACTCATGGAGTTATGAATTTATTTGTGTTATAAGAAAATTCGTCAAGGTTGGCCACCAACCAAATAAACCCCACATGTGCTCAACGTTTTAGTATAAAAGGAGATGACTTGAGAGTCATTTTACACACACTTCTCTCTTGATTTCTCTCCACTTGTCTTGGGTTTTAGTGTGAGAGAAATCTAGGAGGAAGAAGCCCTAGACGTTGGAGGAAAGGAGGCTGCCCTAGCCGCAGCAAATAAAATAGGCCAGTGAAGCTAAGGAAGGGATCTACGTTGACCTAAAGGAGCTCATGGAAGAAGTTTAATGCAGCTATGGAGGAGGCCTTAACAAGCCCTAATCGCAGCCCTAACACTATCCTAAATCAGCCCTAACTGCAGGTCTGTTCAAGCCCTAGATGCAGGTCTATTGAGGTGTCTTGAGTGCAAGAAAGGGCAGTGTATGATGCTACAAGAAGAGGCCAAGGCAGCGAGGGAGTTAAGGTCTGTGTTAAAATTGGCAACTAGGGCCAAACTCCATGTGGGTCATCTTATTAATGGAAGCTGATATTTTTCTTGGATCCCTCTCATCGAGAGGTGTAGGATTGATCTAAAGATCATCTGATTCCGATAAGTATTCATGGAGATATGAATTTATTTTTGTTATGGGACAATTCATCAAGGTCGGCCAGCAACCAAATATACCCCACTTGTGCTCAACATTTTACTATAAAAGGAGGAGGTCTTCAAGTCATTTACACACACACTCTTCTTGTGATCTCTTCCTCTCCACATGTCTTTGGGTTTTGGTGGGAGGAGAGATACTAAGAGTATATGTTGGCCTAAGTCTTATGATGCCCTAGCCGCAGTAAGGAGGATGCCCTAGCAGCAGTCTAGCCACAGTTAAAGGAGGAACATCTAGATGCAGTCAAAAGAGAAGGCTCTATGCAAATCTAAGGAGCAACTAGAGGAGGATTCTAGCCACACCATTTAAGGGTGCCCTAGGCCGCAGTCAATGAGGGTTTTTATGCAGCAAGAGGAGGCATTTATACGCAGTAAAGGGAAGACCTTAATCCGCAGTTGAGGGTGACACTTACAAATAGGAGGTCTCTTAGCCACAGTTGGAGAGGCCCTAACCAACAGCAAATGAAGGCCTAACACCGCTACCGCAAGAGGCTTCTTTATGGCCCTAATCCACAGTTAAGAAAGGTCCTAATTTGCTGTCCAAGAAGCACTTATATGTTGTCTGGGAGGAGCACTTATATGTTGTCTAGGAGGAGCATTAATATGCTGTGAAAGAAGCCCTCAAACCATAGTTAGAAGAGCCTTTATCACAGCATTAAAAGGAACCCTCGACGCAGCAAGGATAGAGATATCTAGCCGCAGAAAGAGGAGGTATCTAACGCAGTTCGATGTATGATCTATAAGTTGTCCAAAGGAGCTTCAATACGCAGCAAAAGAGGTCAACTAAGGAAGCCCCAACACATCAAGAAGAAGCATGATCAAATTGATGTAGGTGACAGCTTATTGTTGTAGATGAAAGTAATGTGATAGAGGTTGTTCCAGGTATAAGACTGTTTGTAGAAGTGAAAGCCACAGTCATAAGAGGAAACTGTGTGATGATGAAGTCTGTCCGCAAACTTAGATCAGACCTAGTAGGACTGGTCTCATATGCAGATTGGGTACTGATATACTAATGCATTTATAACTGTTTTGAGGTCTTGTACTTCTGTGTTGCTATGTGCTAGGCCACAGACCACAGGCCATAACACCATAGCAAAGGTTTCTTTGGGGCTGCCCTCTCTTAAGTCTATTTTGAAGATCATATAGGAAGCGTTGGACAACCTCAGATATCCTCATCACATCAGCAAGCTTATACATGGGTCAGCTGCAAGCATGAAGAATCATGGACAGCAGCAACATGGTAAAGCATGGACAACAACGAGTACAGTGCAGCAAGTACATTAGGACAGCAGTAAGCATGGTGCAGCAGTGGCACTATGTACAACAATGATCAACACTGGGACAGCAGCTGCATGAGGTCCCGGATTGTGATGATGGGTGTAGCATGGTGCAACACGGTGAGCTACAGCACATGGACGAGATGCAGCACAATGATAGCTGAAGGAGTCACCTTGGAGAATCAGTTGAAGCAGCATGTCTTCAACTGATCTCATGTAGAGATGATCTATTCTCTTATCTAGAAAGTCAAGTGTTGACTTTTGTTGTAAATGTACTATCTCTCTCTCTCTGTTGAACTATTGAAGAACATAGAAGAAGAATTGATCAAGGGTTTCCCCACATTGGGTTTGCCCCTGGCTAGCGCCACATCTTGTGTCCTCTTGTCTTGGCTTGTCTTTTGCAATTTATGTTTATGTTCTATCTGTAGTTTACTTTAAAGCTGATGTGATTGCTAATCTGGAAAAGATATTGAGCTAACTGTGAAAATTGAAATAAATTGCTCTAAGCATAGAACATACCTAAAATTAACATGGTATTAAATCTGAGGTGAAGACAATGCCCAAGCAAGAGTGAAAGAACAATCACCGAAGACAGTTGGGAAAGGACAAAGGATTAGGCATCCCTGTCACCATCTGACTCACAGACCTTCGGTGCTATGTGTCAATGGACATAGTCCCCAATGGACTTCCTGCAACTTGATACAACCCTGAACTCAAAAAAATCTTTGAAAATTCTATTTTCAAACACATACCTTCCCATCAATGAATGCCACCCTGAAACCTTTGACTTCCATTGTTGAAATGGACACCAGGTTCTTCTTGCGATCAAGTACATAAAAGAGATTCTGTAAATGAATTGGGTTACCCTCATTCAATTGAGGGATAACATTCCCTACACCCTTTCCGGGATAGGTGGCATCGGCTCCAAGTATAATCCCACGATTGTTTCTATCTCTACCAAATTAGAGAGTGCACCCATCTATCCGATGAAGTGCCTTGAAGCACTACAATCAATAAGCCAGATTCCCAAACAATCTAAAGGAGAAGGCCAATAAAAGATAACACTTCTTTATCTTATCAAAAACAACATTTGATTCTTCATACCTGGGGTTCCTTGCTTTCTTTGAAGAGTTGACCATTTCCTTGATGACCTGCATTACCTATCATTCCTTTGATCATTGAAGATGTCACTGGAATAATTGTTATCTTCATCAAGGGATGTGTCTCTGCCATTCAGACACTCCTTCGCATAATGGCCGAACTTATTGCAACCAAGGCATCCGCCTTTCCTTCCACCCTTAGATCCGAGCTTCCCATTGAAGTGATCTTTAGGTAGGCCATCAGAAACTTCCGCTGCACCATTCTGATAATATTCTCTGCTTCGACTTCACCCTCGGTGAATTTGAAGAGGGATAAGGAATCCACTGATCCTTTTGTCCTTTCCCAACTGTCTTCGGTGATTGCTCTTTCACTCTTTTTTGGGCATTGTCTTCACCTCACCTCTGATACCATGTTAATTTTAGGTATGTTCTATGCTAGATCAATTTATTTCAATTTTCATAGTTAGCTCATTATCTTTTCTAGATTAGCAATCACATCAGCATTAAAGTAAACTACAGATAGAACATAAATATGAATCGCAAAAGACAAGCCAAGACAAGAGGACACACGATGTGGCGCTAGCCAGGGACAAACACCACAATGTGGGGAAACCCTTGATCAATTCTTCTTTTGTGTTCTTCCAAGTTCAGCAAAGAAAGAGAGAGAGAGAGAGATAGTACATTTACAATAGAAGTCAACACTTTGACTTATCTAGATAAGAGCATAGATCATCTCAAAGAAGATGATACATGAGATTAGTTGAAAACATGCTGCTTCAACTGATTCTCCAAGGTGACTCCTTCACCTATCGTTGTGCTGCATTTCGTCATCATGTTGCACCTCAGTGCGTTGCACCATGCTACACCCATCGTCACTGTACTACATTATGTGCCATTGCTGCACCATGTTGCCTTCCCGACAATTCCGGCTGTTCCCTGCAGTTCCACCAATTCCAGCTGTTCTTGGTAGTTCCAGCAGTTCTGGCTTTTCGGGCTTTTCTGGCAGTTCTGGCTTTTCTAACAGTTCCGACTTTTTCGGCAGTTCCGGCTTTTCCGGATTTTCCAGCAGTTCCGACTTTTCCGGCAATTCCGGCTCTTCTGGCAATTCCGGCTTTTCCAGTAGTTCTGGTTGGTCCAACTTTTGCGGCTTTTCCGACAGTTCCGGCTTTTTCGGCAGTTCCGGCTTTTACGGCAGTTCCAACTTTTTCGGCAGTTCCGGCTTTTCCGACTTTTTCGGCTTTTCCAGCAGTTTCGGCCTTTTCGACTTTTCCGACAGTTCCGTCTTTTTCAATAGTTTTGGCTTTTCTGGCTTTTCCGATAGTTCCGGCTTTTCCGACTTTCCTGACTTCTCTGGGAGTTCTGGTGTTTCCAGTAGTTCCGGCTTTTCTGGCTTTTCCAGCAGTTCCGGCAGTTCCGGCTTTTCTGACAGTTTGGGCTTTTCCAACTTTTCCGACAGTTCTGGCTTTTCCGGCTTTTCCAGCAGTTCCGGCTTTTCCGGCTTTTCCAGCAGTTCCGGCTTTTCCGGCTTTTCCAGCAGTTCCGGCTTTTCCGGCTTTTCCGGCAGTTCCGGCTTTTCCAGCTTTTCCGACTTTCTAGATCAGGGCAGTGTTATCCCTTAGGATCTCTCCTCCTACTAAAACCTAAAGACAAGTAGAGAGAGGAAGAGATCCCAAGTGTGTGTTGAAATGACTTGAAGTCCTCTATATATACTAAAACGTAGATGATGAATAGGCATGTCTATTGGGCTTTTGAGCCTACTCAAGTTGCTGGTCGACTTGATAATAATTCCATAATCAAAATAAATTCATAACTCCATAAATGCTTATCGGAATCGGATGATCTTTAGATCAATCCTACACCTCTGGATGAGAGGGATCCAATAAAAATATTCGTTGCCATAAATAAGCTGACCCACATGGAGTTTGGCCTTAGTTGCCAATTTTAACACGATGCCACCTATCCCAGAAAGGGTATAGGGAATGTTACACTTCAATTGAATGAGGGTAACTCGATTCATTTACAAGAATCTCTTTTATGTACCTGATTGCAAGAAGAACCTGGTGTCCATTTCGGCAATGGAAGTCAAAAGGTTTCAGGGTGGCATTCATCATTGGAAAGGTACGTGTTTGAAAATAGAATTTTCTAAGATGCTTTTACTCGTGGGTTCAGGGTTGGCAATTTATATCAAGTTGCAGGATGGTCCATTGGGGATCATGTCAATTGACATATCGCATCTATAGCACCAAAGGTCTCTGAGTCAGATGGTGACAAGGATGCCTGAATTCAAAAAGAGCATGAAAGTACATGTCTGAGACGTACCGATGGAAAATCTTACAAGGGGACCATTCCCCTCATGTAGCAGGTGCACAGGTTTGGAACAACCTGAGGAGGTTTGAGATTCATGATCGGAAATCTCATGTGTGCAGGTGGAAGAAAGCCCTCTATGGCTTGAAGCAAAACACCACGGGCGTAGTATGAGAAGATTGATAGTTGTCTAATGAAGTTGAGATTCACTAGGAGTGAAACCAATCCAAACCATTACCCGAAGGTTGTGGATGATAGACCTCTCATACCGGCACTTTATTGTTGGAAATACTAAGAGCGGGGGGGTTAATCAGTATTTCTTTTTCCCACTATTGTTTTACCAGTTAAAACATATATATTCAGAACCCAAGATGAACAGCAAGAATAAATGCTTTTATTAATATAAACTATGCAGTAAAATAGATACAATATATAGATGGTTACAATCAGTTGCCAAGCTCCAACTTGGACTTTGGTGAGGCTCCAACCTCCAGAGCACCAACTCTATTTCGCCAAGACACCAATCTTGGACTTAGGAGCACAAACTCCCAAGGACTTCAATCCTTCTTACTTCTGAGGCATCAACCCCAAGGACTCCAATCCTACTTACTTCTAAGGCACCAGCCCCAAGGACTCCTATCCTTCTTGCTTTTGAGGCACCAGCCCAAGGACTCCAATCCTGTCAAGGCACTTTTGATAATAATGTTCTACTCTCAAAACTCTCTCTGCTGAGTTCTGTCTGGTTATAGTTTCTCTGTAGTCTCCAAGCTACAGCATCAATGACAACCAATCTTCTCTTGAAGGAGTCTTTACAACTCTTCCTACCATTCACACAAAGTCTCCAATAGCTGACCTCTGATCATATCTCCACACTGCTTTAGTGAGTCCACTACAATTGCACTAAAACTCTGCATAGGAACCTGCTTTTAGTTCAAGCATATGTTCTAATGTCACAGTGAATGTTTCAGCAAGACTGCTTCTCTGCTGGCAACTTCTACCCTTCGAATTCCTCCTGTCCTGTTGGTCCTTTGGCCCTCTTTTTGTTTTGCTGGACCCTCTTTCTGTTCTGTTGTTTTCTCCAACTTTTCAATAGTGTTCAACAGCTGTAGCAGCCTTCACCAGCGTTCACCAGCAACTTCATACAACGCTTAACCATCTCTGCTGCTTCTGCTACCTCACACTCTGGTTCTTCGCAACACCAACAGCCCCCACAGTCCTCTGTTTTTACTGTTTTATACATTCCCATGCCTTCGTCCATTCGTTTCCGCTTACACCACCTCTTAGACTTCCTCAACGCTCGCTGTCATTTCCTCTGTGCTCGCTTGCTTCTTCAGCTTCCCAGCTTTCGGTTTCCTCTGTCTATTCGTGCTCACAGGACACGTTGATTCAATGGTGAGGACTGAGTCATACGCAGAGGACACATATTCAGAAAACTGTAACAACGCTCCTGTTTTCTCATGATAGCAGGCATACACAGGGACCGCTTCATTTAACGGACAACCACATTCTATCGCAATCATAATCACCATGATTCAGCCTCCTAAACTATCGGGACCGTTCCTTAATGTATTTTTGCCTCAAAACCCAGCGCACGGCAAATATCAAATACACAGGGAATCAGAGAAGAAACACGAGCGAAGCGCTAAGGGCAGACTTCAATTTTAATTCACCTGAGTCTATAATGTATCCGGTCTGCCTTGTAATCGCAATCGGCAGTCACCAATGGCCGATGGCCGATGGACGCGATAAGACATTAAGCCACGTTTCAATGTTGCATCAAGTTTGGTCTCACAATCGCAATCAGCGAGATGAGGCTTCCGGGGGTCTTTTATATATCAACCCCAGGACATCGCCGATGGCCGATGGGCCGATCCTCCTGCAGACATGTTAAGATTAGGTATGTTCTATGCTAGAGCAATTTATTTAAATTTTCACAGTTAGCAATCACATCAGCATTACGATAAATTGCAGATAGAACATAAATATAAAACGCAGAAGACAAGCCAAGAAAAGAGGACACAAGATGTGGCGCGAGCCAGGGACAAACCCCACAATGTGTGGGGAAACCCTTTGATCAAATCTTCTTTTATCTTCAAAGTTCAGCAGAGAAAGAGAGAGAGTACATTTACAACAGAAGTCAACACTTTGACTTTATCTAGATCTAAGCATAGATCATCTCCCATCATCATGCTGCATCTGGTTCTCTAGTTGCACCACTGCATACTACATCATGCGGCTGTCCATGTCCATGATCTTGCTCAAACTAATGTGCATCATCATCATGCTGCTGCCCCTGCTAATGTATCATTGTGCTGCCCATGCACATTGGTGGGCTCCAGTATTGTAGCAATAATGCTACAACTCCTGGGGCTTCCTATCTCTAATTTTATCAACCCGGTAGTTCATACAAACTTGGAAGCGACGGTGCTGTATGCACAAGTACTAGCTCTTGTCGCAGCTGTCACTTGGTCAGCTGGCACAAGTCCGCTAGGGCTCAAGCCAACTTCTATATGTTCTCAGAAGAAGCTTTATGAGTGATGGACGAAAGCTAATTCAAAGGAGGCTAATCTACTTGCAGAAAGAATACTGAAAGCCAATAAAGCATGAAAACCCTAGTAAACCCTAATTTGACTAGCTTGACCCTTATAATGCAAAAATGTGAATGAAACCTCTACCAATGATGCCATTAATTGCAGTGAAGTGAAATACATGAATCTAAGCTACTTGCATCTGAAAAGACATGTTTTTGTATTTTTTTCATTAAGTGGTTGGATTTATTGTGATGGTGCTTTTGATTAGGGTTTGATTGTGCAGGAGCGGTTCGAATGGAAGGAAAGCATGGGCAAGGTCAGGGGAGCGAGGAGAGGTCCCAGAGGGTCTCTAGCATCAGTCCTTAGAAGTCTACCACGTTCGGATGCTCAGCAACCGAGTTTGCAGGCTTCTACAGGAAGTCTGCAGGGGATCCTACAGGAAACTCAGAGTATTCTACAGGAAGTCTGTGAAATTCTACAGGATGTTTGACCGTGAGAGTTTTGGGCGATGGTGAAGTGATGGAGTGGTATGGGAGGATAGGTGAGATGGAGATGGGACTGGTGATGGCTCAGAGACAGAGAAGTCGGATGGAGAAAGAGTGCATGAAGTGGGTTGGTGAATGGAAGGGTGGTATCAACGAAAGGTTAAGTAGATGGAGCTATGTGAGTAATGGAAGAGCTGGAAGTTGAATGAGCTGAACAGAGGGTGGCTGAGTGGCGTTAGGTGTGGTTGACAAGAGAAGGAAGGTAATGGAGTGGTATGGAGCAGTGTAGATGAAACAAATGGTTTATGGATTTCACCAAAACGTGAACTCTTTATCTTACGTTAACTGTGCTATTGAAACCTATGAACAACAGTGCAATTTGTGAAAGAGAATGCGTGCATGGTAGTGGAGTGAAGAAGTAAGGCTAAAGATAAAAGTGCATGAATGGATCTACGTATAAAGCAACTGTTGCAGCTTGCATGGATGTGACAAGAACTGCGTTTTGTTTTTGGTGGTTGATTTAGATTGCACCCCGATCCCTAACAGAGATGGCAGTGTGGTCCTCTCAACCTTTTGCTGGAGCTCCAATGAATTCTCACTCTCCTATCCTGATCTAAGCAACTGAAAACAAAGTGACCATATGCTAACCTACTCAAGCACTTAAAAACTAAATCAGCAGACTGTAAATTCGAATTGCATGTCAAAGTAAAGAATCAAAGTGCTGGAACGAAAGGTAAATAACATTACAACACAGAGGAGGTCTATTGCTCTCAGGTTGGGCCCTAACCTGAGAGCTATAGCTCCCTTAGAAACTCAGAATGAGATCAAAATCTGACTGCCTTTATTCATAACCAAAAATCTGATGTCATGCCAAAACTGGCTTACAAAAAGAACTAACACCGAGCTGTGCTCAAAAATTACAATAGTAACACGAAAGTTTCAACAACCTATCAAAGGCTACGGCCTCTATATTTATGCAAAAACGATGATCCAACAGGTGTCCTTGATTTGTGGAGCTCGGCTGTCCAACTGAGGTTTAACTGCTGATCCTGTAGAACAGTTGTAACTGCTGTTCCTGTAGAACGGTTGGCTGCCTCTAGGCTCGGTGGGGAGATTGGTTGGAGCTCGGAGCTATGGTGAGAATCACGAGGAAGGTCCTCAAGATTGTGGACATCCTCTCCTAAAAACCAGCAGTGCCACGTTGCTGTCTCCTTGTCTCCTTTTTCGTGGTCTTTTGCTCCCTTTTAATGCCAAAACCTGAAATCATCATGCATTAGTCACGTAGATAGAATGCCTACCCTTCTTCCTACAAACAACACGAATAAACCAAGAAATGAATGCATAAGCAATAAAAATGAATGGTTTGAGCAAAGCAAGTAGGCTAAATGAGCCCGAATTGTACCAAAAATTGGGGCTCATCATCACCCCCCAGCTAAATCATTTGCTCATCCCTGAGCAACTTAGTCTAACTCTTGATCCTGCATGGCTTTGACTGCTACTCTCACATCCCAAGGCTCTGTGGTGATGTCTTCTTTGCTGATGTGAAACCCGGCTTTCCTGTTTACCTCTTCCCATTGTTTACTGTCATCCTGCTCTGTGCTACCTTCACTCAACCCTAGCAGCAATGGTGGGCTGAGTTTTTGGCCAATCCAATTGGCCTGGAGAACTTGCATGGATTTTTTGTAAAGGGCTACTCTTACCAGGGCTTCCCTCATCCGAGTTGGGGTATGGTATTCCCGGATTTTCAAACTGTGTGCCAAAGAATTCCACCTTCTTGTGCATGCTTGGACAGCATTTTCTGCTAGCAGTCTTTCCATGTCTTCATAATGAGCGATGGCTTGGGCCTGTCGATCCATATATCTTAATGAAGCGGTAGGATCAGATGACAAATGCTGATGTGTCGAGATGAGTGCAATTGGGTCCTCTAGTTCTGCTCGAATGAGCAATGGCTCATTTAATTCTCGGTTCATGCCCGATTTTAGCTCTGCTGCCCTTTTATCCTCATGGTTTAACCACGAAGCGAACGCCATTAATTGCATATCACCAAGGGCAGTATTAGGATCCCAGGAAACTTCATTAGGCAAAGCCAAATTGTGAAGGTAAAATTCTGCTAACTTAGCCTTATCCTCCGACGAACTAGTGCTGCACAATTCAGCAAATTGCTGTGGGTTGTGGATCTGCGAAATTCCTCTTTGTGCCAAGGTGTTTATCTGAAACTGCAGCCATTGGTCTTTTAAATACAAACCATAGGCTTTGGCAGGTTGCCTGCACTGAATTGCCTCCATGGCCCAACTGGCCATGCAGGCCAATTGTCCTTCCTTTTGCTGCAGCTGTTGTTTTAAGGCTTGCACTTCAATGGTTGCTTGTTGTTCTATCTCCTGTGGATGTGTCATTGGCTCTTCAAGACCTTGCTGCTCTTCTATCATGTCCTTAGAGGATGTACCTGCCCCTGCTCTCAGCTCCTGTAGCTGCAATCTCAGCTTCTGGTTCTCTTCCTGTAGAGACACTCTTTGACAATTGGCCACATGTTTTGTCATGGCTAATTCATTCCAGGCCTCCCTGAGCTACTCTTGTAAAGGCCCGATGTCTGCCACACCCTTTGACTTGGCGATCTTCATCCATGTATGCGTACGGACTCTTTCTTCCTCTAGTGCAAAAAACAATGGAACAGTAAATTTCTGCGGGATGATTTTGCCTGCTTCTAAAAAGGTGTAGTATGAGGTCAGACTAGGCTGAGGGCTGGGCTCTGGTATATGTTCTGTTTCTACCTCTTTAGGTGGCTCTACCTCACCTTCCCTTGGTGGCGATGAGGGTCCTTCTCCTTCCCTCTTTTCTGTTTCCTGTAGCCGGGCCAGAGTATCCTGTAGAACATTTTCAGCCTCCTGTAGCCGAGTTTTTTCAGTCAACAGATCCATCCTTTCTTGCCACGTGGTCTTCTTTGGGCTCCCCTTTTCATAGGTGACGGTTATCTTGGAGGGGGATTGTTCCTTGGGTGAAGTAGAGGTATCTTCGATCACAATTGGGCTGCTGGATTGAGGCTGTGGTTTGCCTGTCTTTATGCGGACACTTCTTCTAGCTTTAAAGTACAGAGGGGTCTCCCTCTTCCTCTTTTCTTTTGGCTTAGGTGGCGTGCTGAGGGCAGCCAGCACGGCTGCCGCTTCCCTTGCTAAAATGTCCGCCTTCTTCTCCTTGGATTTCACTTTTTCAGGTCTTCCTGTAGAAGATCCTGCTTTAACCACTTTCGGGCTTCCTGTAGAAGCCTCTTCCTTTAGTAATTTTGGGCTTCCCGTAGGAGCCTTTTCCTTTAGCACTTTTGGGCTTCCTGTAGGAGCCTTTTCCTGTGTTTTTGGGCTTCCTGTAGAAGCCTGTGTCTTTGTTTTCGGGCTTCCTGTAGAAGCCTGTTTCCGTGTTTTCGGGCTTCCTGTAGAAGCCTGTTTCTGCTTTCCTGTAGGTACAGGTGTCACCACCTTTTCTTGCTCGGCTGCATGGGTCTTACTTTTTGGTTTGGCTGCAGGTGTTGACGAGGTACCCGTGCTGATGTGGACCAACTCCACTTTGTCCTTTCTGCTCTGCAACCTCTTCTCTCTTGCTGACAAGATAGGTGTGTCACCTTTTTCTTCGTCTTCCTTTTCCTCTTGCTTCCTCCTTGGTTCTTTCTTTTGCACTGTGGTCGGGGTTTTCTGACCTGCTTCCCTCTTTTCCTCGGCCACTGCTTCCTTTTCCTCACTGCTGGAGGAACCACTATCTTCTGCTAGCATCTTTATGTCCCCATCTCGTGTTAGATTCCTAAATGCTTCCCATGAGAGGGGGACTTTATATGAATGCAGTGCATCCTCCACAAGCAATTTGATCAACCCATGGTGTGCCACCTGATCTGGTATGCCATCTTTCAGCTTTGTAGCACACTCAATTAAGGATTGCAACAGGAAATAAGGGATGCTTAGTTTCTTTTCTACAGGAAGCTCACTCCGGTGCCTCAATTCAGTAAGCAACCGAAAGTGATACCCGTAGACGATGCTATAGCGGCCTTCACAGGTTATATATTTCATTATCTGTAGGCTGACTTCGTTCCAAGGTGGTAGCAAACTGGTCCTTCGTACTCCATTTTTGTCCTCCGAGAATTCTTCCTCAGGTGGAAAGAATTCTTTCTTTGCTTGCTGGCTCTGCTTTCGTTCTTCCTTGTCCCACGGCAAACCCATAGGGAGTTCTGTGATCCGACTGATATACTGTGGGGTAATCTTGAGGCTTAGGCCCCTGAAGGTTACTGTAGCCAGTGTCTTGGATTTCGGCCTTAGAGCCTGCAGAAATTCTTCGGCCACTTCATCATCGTAACCCTGCAACTTATCACAAAAAGACATCCATTGAACCCGTGTGAAGAGTTCTACCACCTCCTGGTTTTCCCTCAATTTGGTTGAATCTGTGGGTTCCCGTCTAATAAACCCACTCGGCATGATGAACACGGTTGTCTTGACTAAAGGTGGCAAATGCGAAGGAGATTCGGTCTATTTTAGACAGAGCATGCATACAATTCAAAAAACACAGTCTAACTACACGGTTATCCTGTAGAATCGACAGTATGGGCACAGCAAACCGATATCTTTATGACCAGACTGTGAACGATGATCTTGCCACCTTTGAAAACCAATTGCAGGAGGAGTTTCAGGGTTACCTTTTTCTGCCACCTTTTTTACGTGAGGAACCCGCCTTCCTGTAGAGCTGCGTTCCTGTAGAGACTGTGTTCCTGTAGGACTGCGTTCCTGTAGAAACTGTGTTCCTGTAGGAGCAGTGCGCAAACTTCGGGGAGGACTGTAGTTGGCCAGCGCTCGAGGTGTGCTTCACCGACGTTCTGGTAGCCAAAAGCTCGGCGTATCAAAGTGCAGAGGAAATCAGAAGAGCCACTCGAGTTTGAAGTGGTGGTTGATGAATGCATGCGCGTAATCTAGCCGATTAGATTTTGAATCGGCGCAATCCGTGGCGCGGGGGGTGAGATGTCCCCGCCGGACCGTTGGGCGACGTCACCCATCATCCGCCTACGTATTCACTTGCTGCCGCATTCATTCCCACAGATCTGCCGCCGCCTTTTTCTGTTAAACTCATTCTTCGGTTGACGGGATTGTCCTCACGTGCGTGCTGCGCATTCTTGTTGTCGTGGCCGCCACTCAAACATCCAACTATACCATAACTAGCCGACGTGGCCAGTCAACTGGCCATACGGCCGCTCAACCATTCACTTTTACGTTGTGCAAACAATTCAAAGTAAAAATCAGTCGATTTGATGGAAGGAAGGGTTGAGACACTTCCCTGCGCGGCTGCCCACGATTTTTCCAGTTTTTGGACGACGGTGAGTGGATCTACCTGCTGCATGCGGGCTTACACAGACCCGGAGGCTCATGGTTACCGGCTGCCGACGATGGAGTGGATGCTCTGGTTGCATGCGCCCGTGTGTTATTGCAGATGGCGGTGCTGTGAATGGTATCCACTCTAGCAGGTTTAACTGTTACAGGATTCCCGCGGGGTGCCTTGTAACAGTTTTGCCTCCTTGGGTGCATGCTGCACGACGATGGATATGACCTCCTGATCACGCTCCCGGAGCTTCTGATGCCCGAAATAGATGTGGTATGAGCTCTCAGTGCTTGTTTTTCTTTGACAAATGGCTTTTCCCGCGAGAACTCATCGATCTGTTTTGCTGGTGCAGGGATCTTTGTTGCATGTCGACAAGGATGGTGGAGCAAGGTAACAGCAATGTTCAAGGGTGCCAACAGTGGCATGCATGCATCCAAACCAATCCTTAGCCGCTAGATCTCCTTTTAAAACGAATTTTGGGCCGTCCCAAACTTCTACAGGAAGTTTCCTGTAGAGCACAGATCTTCCCGTAGAAAGTTTGCACTTTCCTGTAGAAAATTCGCGTCTTCCTGTAGAAAGACTGCATCTTCCTGTAGAAAGACTGCATCTTCCTGTAGAAAAACTGCATCTTCCTGTAGAAGATTCAAACCATGATAAAATTGCACATACCTTGAAAAACATTGGTATTCTTGGAGGAGGTGCTGGTGAGGTCCCTTGACAGCATGATAAGGGCCCTTGGCTTTGAGTTGAGAGGCTTCCTCTCCTCCATAGAACATCTGCAACCTGCATGCAATTTTCCATATTGTGCTTATTGTTTTTTTTTCTTTTTTTTCTTTTTTTTTTTCTAAAAGATAACAGGGGCGCCCCGAAGAGGTTTTCACCCTTGCCATCTGCCCTGAGCGCCTCAGAGAGGTTTTCACTCAAGGATCTTTTTCAAACTTTCTCTTTTTTTTTTTTAAAGACAATAGGAGCGCCTCAATGAGGTTTTCACCCCTACCGCCTGCCTTGGGCGCCTCAGAGAGGTTTTCACCCAAGGATCTTTATTATTATTATTTTTTTTTTTTTAATTCTTCAGGGTATGCCCAAAGTAGAGGCAGAACCCTTCTCTATGACCAATACAGATTTCTCCATAGTTCTGATAAACTCTTGTCTTGAGAGAGGTCTCCTGTAGATCTTCAATCGATGCCCATTGACAAGCATGGGAATGGCTTCCTCATCAATGGTTCGAATAAGGACAGATCCATTGTCATGGCACTGTTCCACTGCATATGGTCCTAGCCATCTGGTTCTCAACTTCCCCTTGAAATCTTTGAACCTGGAGTCATACAACAAGGCCCAATCTCCCGGCTGGAATTGCTTGTCATGGAGATGTTGGTCATGCCACACCTTTCTCTGAAGTTGAACCACTTCCGAGTGAAGGAGGGCCTGCATCCGGTGTTCATCCAGTCCATTCAGCTGCAATAACCTTTCTTGCTGTGCATGGCTGAGATCTAGGTCCAGCTGAGCTGCCATCCTCAAAGTGTTATATTCAATTTCAAATTCAATGGACAGCAAAGCTTTCTTCCCATAGACCTGTTGACCTCTACTGGTCAACTACCCATGCAGTGCATCCCGTTTTTCTTGACAGAAAGAAGCAGCACCTGATCAGCATGTCTGTGCCATCCTGCCATCATCAGCAGCTTGATCATTTTTGTAGTAAACCTAGTCTGCATGTATAAGTTGTAAATAATCTAAGCAGATCAGAGTCATGTATGTAAATTTGCCTAGGTGGACCTAACTTTCTGATGATAATCTATGTCCCGGAAGGTTTTTTGTCTCACCGATCCACGGATCGGCAGAGTTTTCCTTCAAACCTGACCCCAAAGCCGGGATTGATTTTGTCATTTGAACTTTAGGAGAATCCTAGTGTGTTGATCTGCTAGATTATCGTTGTGTCGCAGAGCTGGGTGTTTTGTGAGGGTCTGTATTAAATGGGTTTGTCCCTTAAGATGTAATTTTGTAAAAGTCATGATGTAACGTGTCCTGAGGGTCAAGAAATGTTTTAAATCCCCTCATGAGTCCTAAGCCTAGGTCCTAGGTGATGTTTCCGAAGGTTTAGTTCAGTGATCCATTTTAAAATGAATTAAAAAAAATTAAAAAATGAATAAAAATAATAAAATAATAAAAAATTAAAAAAATCAAGCAAAAACCCTAACTAATAAAATAATAATAGTTTAAGTGAATAAATCGACGGATGAGATCAAGAGATGTCTTGATCCTCATCAACGGTCGAGATCATTTCCACATGGATCACTCGAACTAGCCGTTGGAGGCATTTCCTTTAAGTAGGGTGCTAGGGGTCATTTCAGCTCATCTGATCTGTGAGTCTGTACTGAAAAGCTCTCTTGTAATCTGATTTTCTGGTTAATAAAAAGACTTTGGGGTCCAAATCGTGTTGGTGTTGCTCTCTGGAATTGCTGTGAGATCTTTAATTTTCTGCATATTTCAGTTTTCAGCCATTAATCATAGCTTGTTTTTAGAGTAGTGTGAGCACAGGTATCTTGTTCACCTGCTAGGGTTTGAGGGCTGCTAGGGTTTCTGAAATAATGGCAGGTATCTCCATTATTTCCTGAGATCTAGCAGCTTTCTATCCCTCTTTGCTGATGGTTGCTTGAGATGTGCAGGAAAACATCATTGAAGGAAATTTTGTGGGCGTTCGGGGAAGTTCTCGGCTGAACCAGCCAACTCCCGCAAGCACTTTCTGTGCAGAGCCCAGCTGATTGTTCCCTGGGTTAATCTTTTAAATTTTATTGCATGTTTTACATTGAGAGATTTTCTTTATGTTCACAAAAAAGTTCAAGTTTTTTTCTGATATTTCGAAAATGTTACTGCTGTTATAGCTAAATCTGGCATTTCAGGGGCCACAATCTGTAAATTATTGGGCTGTCTTAGGGTTTCAATTTTTTCTGTTCTAGGGTTTCATACTTTTTCCATTTTCATTAGGGTTTTCAGTTTTGGGTCTGAGGCATATTTCATCAGGGTCTTGTTTCCATGCAATTGCAGGGACAAATTTATTGGCAGTATGGTAAATGCGATCAGATTTCTTAACCCAGCTTATCGATTTCCTTGGCACATTGCAACTGATATGAAGGCGTGAATCGATTTTTTGAGAACGTGAGCAGCATTCAACATTTTAGCAGTGCTCAGGTTCTCATTATGTGACTATCTCTATCAACTGAAACAAGTTTTATGACCATCACATTTTTTGAGCCCGAGTATAGTCAGCACGTGGTCAGTATACACAAGTCCGTCGAAAATTTCGCCATCATATTCACATCGGGCCAGGCTATCCAGAGCCGCCATCAAAAAGGAAACGCGTGCAGTCAGGCGAGTTAACCCTGCATAAGCAAATTTTGAATTTTTGTGGCCGCCGACAGAGGTTATATGTTTGATTGAGTTCCGTCATCGAATCCCTGCATCTACGATCCCTCTCACGCGAACTGCCTGGTCGCCCTCCTTGCCCATCCGCAAACCTGCATTTTGAAAATCAAAAACAAAAAAAGAGAGCACGCAGAAGAAACCCTTGAATGCATCGATGGCACTCTGCATGGACTGAAAGCTGCTCACGTCAGTCGTTGAGGGTTACGTATCAGCCTTTCCAAGCGCACGCAAGGTATCAAAACGCCGGCAGCCAGGTGATCTCTTTCACGCTTTACGCACAGTCTTTCTCCCTTTCCGCTGGCATTCACGTTGGCATATCAGTCATTGCTGAAGGTTTCAGTCTTGGTATCGTTTCGATGTACTGCGTATTTGAATGATATTCCTGTGTATGCGTGGTCTAGGGTCACGATTTTTTTTGTGTGCTTTCAGCGTCTTTTTTGATATACGTCTAGGTTAGTTGGGTCATAGGTTAGCGTAGGTTTGGTTTATGTGAGGTTTTTTTTTATAAAAAATCAAAAAGTAAATGAAATGCGTTGAGGCTTTGTTTTGTTTAAGATTTAGTTTTAGAATTTCGATTTAGATTAATTTAGTTTTAGGATATGTATATTTTTATATAGTTTTTTTTTTAGATTTTCATTGAGTTTAGATTTAATAGATTTTAATTAGATTTCAAATTTAAACCTTTTTTAGTAATTTAAGTTTTGTTTTATGTACATATTTTAATTTTTAACTTTTTTTATGGTTAGATTTTTTTTAAAAAATTAAAAAATATATATATATATATATAAAATATAAAAATAGTAAAAAGTTTTTTTTTTTTTTGTTTGTTTGTTTTTTTTTTTTTTTTTTTTTTTGTATAGTTTAGTTTTAAAGTTAATTTAGTTTTAATTTTAATTTTTAGATTTTTTAATTTCCATAATATTAAAAATAAAAAAATAAAAAATAAAAATTTTGAAAAAGATTTAAAAAATAAAAAATAAAAAATAAAAATTTTGTGGGAAATTATTTTTGCAAGTCTCAGGAGCTTTCACGTTATATCTTTATCGCTGAGGTCTAAAGTTTTCAAGCCGAGATGCGAAATTGATATCTGGTTGATGGTTTATGATTCTCGTGGTGATTTAAAGTATTCATCTTTCAAATTTTTAGCTGTTGGATATCGTTTTTCCAAGAGCATTGTGTTTTAGCTGTGTTGACCACTACTGGTCAACTACCCATGCAGTGTCCTTCCTGTTGGCAGAGAGGGGTAGCTCCTGAGCGACATGTCCGTGCCAGCCTACAGTCATCGACAGCTTGATCATTTTTGTTGTAAACCCAGTCTGCATGTTTGAAATGTAAATAATCTAAGCAGATCAGAGTCATGTATGTAAAGTTGCCTAGGTGGACCTAACTTTCTAATGACGATCTGCGTCCCGGGAGGTTTTTAGTCTCACTGATCCATGAATCGGCAGAGTTTTCCTTCAAACCCAACCCCAAAGCCGGGATGCATTTCGTCATTAGGACTTTAGGAGAATCCTAGCGTGTTACTCTGCTAGATTATAATTGTGTCGCAGATCTGGGTGGTCTATGAGGGTCTATGTTAAAGTGGATTCATCCCTTTGAGATGTAAATTGTAAAAATTGTAAAAAAAAAAAAAAAAAAAAAAATCATGATGAAATGTGTCTTGAGGGTTGAAAATGTTGTAAATCCCCTCATGAGTCCTAGGTCCTAGGTGCTAGGTGATGATTCCAACGGCTGGGTTTGATGATCCGTCTTAAAATAAATTCAAATTTTTTTTATTTTTTTTTTAATGAATAAAAATAATAAATTCATATATAAAAAAAAAAAAAAAAAAAAAAAAATTAAAAAATTTGAAAAATAAAAAAATAATAAAAAATAAAAAGCATAAAGCAAAAACCCTAAGCAATAAAATAATAATATTTTGTGGATCACCCAAAACTAGCCGTTGGGATCATTTCCTTTATGTAGGGTCTTAGGGTCATTTTTAGTTTATCTGAACTGTGAGTCTGTACTGAAAGCTCTTCTTGTAAACTGATTTCTGATTAATAAAAAGACTTTGGGGTTTCAAACTGGCTGGTGTTACTCTCTGGAACTGCTGTGAGGTGTTTGAATTTCTGCATATTTCAGTTTTCAACAGTTAAAATAGCTGATTTTTTTCAGAGCATTGTGAGTACAGGTATCTTGCTCGCGTGCTAGGGTCTGAATGCTGTAGGGTTTCTGGAAAATGGCTGGTATCTCCATTTTCTTTTGAAATATAGCAGCATTTCTTGCCCTCTTTTGCTGATGCTTGCTTGAGGTGTGCAGGAAACTTTTAGGTGAAGGTTATCTGTGGGCGTTTGGGGAAGTTCTGGGCTGAACCAGCCGACTCCCACAAGCTGTTCTCTGCAGAGCCCAGCTGTTTGTGCCCTGGGTTAATATCTTAGGGTTCATTTCCTGTTTTACATGAGGGATTTTCTTTATTTCACAGTAAAGTTCAAATGTTTGATATCTTGAAAATGTTACTGTAATCATGGTTAAATCTGGCTGTTCTAGAGCTGTAGAATTTCTGTAACTGTGGGTAAATTTTGAAGGTTTTACTCTGAAAATTTTGCATATCCCTGCTAGGCTCTTGTTTTTTCTGTTTTCCAGGGTTTCAAAGGCCCATGCTGCTGCTGAAAACACATTGCGCCAGAGTGAAAGTCAAGCGTGAAAAAGGTGCGTTCTGCAGGTTCCAAAACCATCCCAGGTATTCTCAAAGCCCTGCTGTTCTTTTAAAACTGCAAGCACAATACTGAATATGACAGAGAAAGTTTTGAAACAAAATTGAAGTGTGAATGTATACACAGTTTAGGTTTCAGATTTGAGTAGCTTATGATTTGATTTCTGGTGGAACCTATTCAGCATTTTCATCAAACCAAGCAAGCTTAAATCGATTTGCTCCAAAAGGCTGTCTTTTTCTTTCATTTATACATCGATTTCTCCTCTCAAAGCTAGGGTTTTATCACTGTCATCAGATCAAACATATCACCTTCCCCAGTTCACGCCCTTAATCACCGTTTTTTTTTTTTTTGGGAGAGTGCGTCCTCATCGCTTTTCTGATTGTGCTGCAGAAGCATTTAAGTTTTTTTATTTTATTTTCCGGATTGTATTGTGATTTTCGATGGGGGTTTCAGCAAACTTAATACGCAGCTCCTGAAATCTCTGTCCTTCCCCTGCAAGCGTATTCCCTTTGCCTTCTCTGCGTGCTGTTTGGTATCAAAACATAGCCACGCCACCCTCCACCTGCGCAGCATCAAGATCAACCTTCGAAGCCGGGTCGTTTGTGTGTATTTGCTGCCGTCAGTTGCCCAGATCGAGAGTTTTGGTCCTCCGCGTCGAATTTTTTTAGTTTGCTGTGGCTGAGGGTCATCGCGCTGCAGTCATTTTCATTTTTCTTTCAGGCTGTTTGTTATGCGTGGTAGGGAGGCGTGCATCTAGGGTTAGGTCTTCATATGATTTACGCTGCCCATTACGTGTTCATTTTGACGTGTTCCCTTTCCAGTCTCGTTCCCATTTAATTAGCTTTTGAATGAATTTTATGTGTTTTTTTTTGGATAACGTAGGCATAGGTTTGTGAATTTTGTTTTACATAGGTTAGGTTTAGATTTAGTTTTTTTTTTTTTTTGTAGCTTAGGTTATATTTTGTATTAGCTTTAGGATTAGATTTAATATTAAAATAGACTTTGGTTTTAGATTTTAAAAAAATTTAGTTTTCTTAGATTTTTTTATTTATTAAACATAAAAAAAAAAAAAAAAAAATTCAAAAAAAAAAAAAAAAAAAAAAAAATTAGATTTAGATTTAAAATTTTTTTTTTAGTTAGAATTTTCCCTTTTTTAAAAATAAAAAATAAAAAAATAAAAAAAATAATAAAAAATTCTTGGAAAAATTCTTTTGCCAGTTTCAGCCCTTTTTATGCATGCTGTATCTTTCACGCTGAGATTTGAGCACGAAATTGATATCTGGTTTCTCTGTTGTTTGAAGCAATTTATTTCTTTTAGTTTGCTGGATATCGTTGTTTGAAGAGCGTTGTGGTTTTACTGAATATTTAAAGCATTGCTCTCTTTAGCTGATGATTGCTGGCCGTGGTTCATGTTCTTCGATCATCTAGCTAGTAATCATTTAGACCTCTTAAGGCACTGGTCTGCTCAATTCATCGAATCATTTTAGTGCTTATTTCAATCGTGCATCTCGTCTCCCAGCCCAACTGCTTGGCAGTTGGCCTCCATCTTTTCCAGGGACTACCCCCCTTAGCCGCGGGAGACAGGCTTAAACGGAGAGACCGGGGATCAGAGTGACAGCCCCCGGTCTGAGCGTTGTCGTGCCAATCTGCGCGACAACATTTTTTGGCGCCGTTGCCGGGGATAGAGTTTTTTTGTCCTTGGTCCTTGTTTTTCAAGCTCTACTGTGCTTAACTTCTTGTTCAAGTGGCGACTCCACTTCCATTATTATCTGCGAGAGTGTACACTAGAAGACATCCAGGCAGTCTGTGCAACCCCACTCCGGATCCTGAAAAGGTTTACAGGGTGCGATCACACAAACTCGCTTCTCGTGCACTCCTTACAAATCTTGGACAAGAAGCCCTTTCTGACGTTCATCTGCTCTTTAGGGGTCAAGTTAGGCGCAACACCATGAGTCTGTTGGGTCCTTGTGATTTCTCTAACATTCCTGGAGCCCCCAATGATATTCCATCTGTTGGGATAGACAAATTGCCTAGCTTTCATGGAGATAATGCCATTACTGTTAATTCCCATTTGCGAGATTTCAACATATGGATGGCTAAGTACGCTAGATCTCCTGATTTTGATCATGAGGATGTCAGGATGACCCTTTTTATCTTGACTCTAGGAGGTGATGCTCATGACTGGTTTACAGAAAAACCTCCTAATTCTTTTGACTCTTTACAATCAATCATTAATTCATTTAGAGAAAAATATGGAGATAAAAGAGAGGGACGACATCTTGTAAGAGCTCTTACTCTGATGAGAAAGAGAGAAGACGAAACTGTTGAGGAATTTAATAGAAGGTTTAATAGCATTATTAAAGAACTACCTCAAGATTATAAACCTTCAGATAAAACTCTCCAAGATTTTTATATTGATGCCTTTGGTCCTGAGCCATCTTATGAGTTAAGGCGTGCTAAACTTACTGATTATCGAGCTTGCCAAACCTTCGCTGTAGAACTTGAGAAGGACAAGGCAGCTTCTGGGAAGTCTGAAATCCCAGGTTATGACAGGGCTGCTACAAAACTGAAGGAAACTAAGGGAAAAGCAGCCCAAGAGCCTGAAAATGAACTTGTTCTCAAATTGCTTCAGAAAATTGAAACCATGGAAATTAATCATAACAAGGAGATAAACACTTTGCAGAATAGGTTAATTCAAATGGAAAGAGCGCAACCGCAAAATTTTCAGCCTCAAAATAATAATAACAGAAATAGTAACTGGCAAAGAAAGGGTCAAACTAGTGAGCAGAGGCCCCCTAATCCGCTTACCAATCTGGTGGATGATGCTCCTCCCTACTGTCGTGCTTGTGCTGATTTTCACGAAGAATCCTCTTGTCCCATTATCAGAAGACTTCTCGATAATGGAATGCTTGGGACAGGTGAGCAAATAAATGTAGTAGGGAGCAAGTTCCCTTTGCCCATGAATGATTGGATAGAGGTTAAGGCAAGGAGCTATGATGTTGTGAATCCTCAATCTGCTTTTGGTATAAATAACCTTGAAAACGAAGATGACATTTTGGCCAGGTTATATGGTGAGAAACCCTCTCCTGAGAAAATTCTGGAAATTGCTAGAGATAAGGGTTTAACATACCAGAGAAGGGATAAAGATCAGAGCGGAAATCAAATTCCTCCTCGAACTTTGAGCCCCGGTATAAACTCTGGAATAGATGTCGATTTGGGGAATTGGTTTAATAATGCTAAAATCTGGGTTCCCGTGTCTGAGATCGCTAAGATCCCTTCCCAAAGGGAGAAGTTACTAAAAGCAATTCAGGGTCCTCAAGTCAACGCTTCTCAACAGAAGATTCGTGAGGTTGACTATCATGATGCTCCTATCTATCTGCAAAGCGTAGATGCTGATAACAAGGATCATCAACCCTTCTTTATCACCTTGTTAGTCAATGGGTATAAATTGAATAACTGCATGTTGGATTCAGGTGCATCTGCTTGTGTTATGACTAAAAGGGTTATGGAACAGCTTAACTTGAGAGTTTCCAGACCCTACTATAATATATGTGCCATGGATTCTAAGAAAATCGAAGTTCATGGTTTAATCAAGGATTTGCAAGTCCATCTTTCGGTTTACCCAGACATCATGGTTGTTATGGATATTGTTGTTGTTGATGTACCTGATGCTTGGGGTATGCTGTTATCTGGGAAGTGGGCCTCTGATCTAGGGGGAAGCATTCAGATGAATTGGTCATATGCTATGATTCCTTCTCCTAGCGGTGACGGTTTTGTTAGACTAAATAGAGAGCCTGAGAGGAAATTTCATGTTGAAAATCCTAAAAAGCCTCATAACGAAATAATTAAAGAAAAATCTGACATCGGGAACTATGCTATCATGTCCAATTTCATAATTCCTCCCGATGATGAGATTAAAGATCTTAAGGATGAAGTCTGGTATATGTATTTCGATGGTGCGTTCTCTAGTCATGGTAAGGGTGCTGGGATTGTGCTTAAGTCTCCCCTTGGTCACGTATTCAAGTTTGCCTATCGTCTAGAATTTGAAGCAACCAACAATGTCGCTGAGTATGAAGCCATATTGTTGGGCCTTGAATTGGCCAAAGCTTTGAAGATTAAATTGCTTAACATAAAGGGGGATTCCGATCTGGTTATCATGCAGCTTAAGAACAAATTCACATGTAGAAATCAGAGATTAAGAAACTATCGAAATGCTGTGTGGGATACTATGGAGCACTTCGATGCCCTTAACCTTGAAGCAATTCCTAGAGAGCTAAATAGCTCGGCAGATGAACTTGCCGTAGCTGCTAGCACTTTCCAGTTGTCTGATGAGTTAATCAACGATAAAATTAAAATGGAGATAATATTCAGACCATCTGTCCCAGATAACTCAGAGCATTGGCAAGTTTTTAATGATGAAAAGCAAGTTGTTCGTTTTCTCAATAGTTTAGACGAGTTTGAGGATTTCCGGCTAGTTTCTGGCGAGGATGGGTCTTTAGATCAAGGACATATCATAAATCCCACTCCCAGAAATGTAGTTGCCTTAGAGCAGTATTTTGATCGGCATGATGCCACGAAGCTGAGAGAAGAAGACAAGTTGGACCCAGGCGAGTACCTTGAAGTTAACATTGGTACTTTTGAAAATCCGAAAATGGTTAAAATCGGTAAAGGTACTAGTCTGGAGGAAAGGAAAAAGTTAATTGGTTTACTTCGTGAATATCGAGATGTTTTGGCTTTTTCCTATGATGAGTTGAAGGGCTACAGGGAAGATATTATGGAGCATACTATTCCCTTAAAGGACGAAAATGCTAAACCTTTTCGGCAGAAACTTAGGCAGATTAATCCTAAGTTAGCCCCCCTGGTCCAAAAAGAACTTGCGAAGATGCTTGCAGCAGGAATCATCGCTCAAACTAGGCATTCGACATGGTGTTCGAATTTGGTGATTGTCAGGAAGAAGAATGGTACAATAAGACTTTGTGTCGATTTTAGAAACCTTAATCTAGCGTGCAAGAAGGATAATTACCCTTTGCCAAAAATGGAAACTTTGTTGCAAAGAGTAACTGGGTCTGGAATGATGTCATTGCTAGACGGTTTTTCTGGGTATAATCAAGTTTGGGTTAAAAAGGAAGACCGACACAAGACCACATTCACAACACCATGGGGCACTTTTGAATACATCAGAATGCCATTTGGGTTAACAAACGCTGGAGCTACTTTCCAGAGGGCCATGGACTATGCCTTCAAAGGATTGATCGGGAAAATTATCGAAATATATCAAGATGATCTTACTGTTTTCTCTAAAGATGGTATCAGTCATATAGATCATCTCAGGCAAGTTTTCGATAGATGTAGAGAATATGGAATTTCTTTGAATCCGGCTAAATCTGTCTTTGGGGTAACTGAAGGGAAACTTCTGGGTCATATCATCTCTAAGGAAGGAGTTAGGGTCGATCCTGAACGAGTTGAAGCAATTCAAAAGATTCCTCTCCCGCATAACCTCAAGTCCCTTCAGTCTTTCCTTGGAAAGATAAATTTTATTAGAAGATTTATCCCGAATTATGCGGAAATAGCTAAGCCCATTCAAAGTCTTCTGAAGAAGGATGTGAAATTTGTCTGGCAAGAAGAGGGCAAAAGGGCTTTCCAAGAAATCAAGTCTGCTATCGCGAAGGCTCCTGTCCTTGTTAGTCCTGATTACTCCAAAGATTTCATGATTTTTTCTTTCGCTTCTGAGGATACCATTGCCGGTGTCTTACTTCAAAAGAATAGAGAGGGTCACGAGCAGCCTATCGCTTTCATGAGTAGAGCACTTCAAAATTCCGAATTGAAGTACAATACCATGGAAAAGCAGGCCTATGCCCTAGTCAAGTCTCTTAAGCATTTTAAAACTTATGTGGGTTATTCTAAGATCATCGCTTTCGTCCCACATTCTGCTGTTAAAGACATATTAACTCAAACTGATTGCTTAGGGACTCGTGCTAGGTGGGTTACTAAGATACAGGAGTATGATTTAGAGATTAGACCCACTAAGCTGATCAAAGGCCAAGGTTTAGCTCAAATGTTAGCTGAAAGTAATGAAAAGACTCTTGGTCTGTTTTGCCTTGACGATCTTTCTTCACCAGAATTAAGAAGGTTAGCTGAGCATGAATGGTATAAGGACATAGTTTACTACTTGACAAATCTTGCGTGTCCTAACCATTTAGTCGCTCATAAGAGAAGGGCTCTTAGACTAAAGGCCACTAAGTATTGCCTTATGAAGGATGGCCTTGGATGGAGAAATCCTGAGGGCATAGTGCTTAGGTGTGTTGACGATATTGAGTCCAAAAGATTAATCTCCGAATTTCATTCAGGATTTTGTGGTGGTCATTATGCCGCTAGAACTACTGCCCACAAAATCCTGAGAGCTGGCTATTATTGGCCTTCGATTTTTTCTGATGTGCACAAGTATGTTAGAACGTGTCAAGCCTGTCAACTGTTCACTAGGAAACAGAAGCTTGCTGCCCTTCCTCTACAACCTGTTATTGTAGAGGCACCTTTTCAGCATTGGGGTCTGGACTTCATAGGGAAGTTCCATGAAAATTCTAGCAATGGCTACTCTTGGATTTTGACTGCTACTGATTATTTCACTAAATGGGTCGAAGCCATTCCTGCTAAGAATGCCACTGAAAAGGTGATTATGGATTTCATTGAGAATAATATCATTACTAGATTTGGTGTCCCCGCTAAGATCACTACTGACAATGCCAAGGCTTTCAGTTCTTCAGAGTTTACATCTTTTTGTTTCAAATATGGCATTGTCTTATCTCATTCGTCGAATTACTATCCTCAGGGTAATGGTTTGGCTGAATCAAGTAATAAAAATCTCATAACCACTATCAAGAAAATAGTAGGAGATAACAAGAAGTCTTGGGACAGCAAAATCAAGTATGCTTTGTGGGCAGACAGAATTACTAAGAAGAAATCTACTGGTAAATCTCCCTTTGAATTGGTTTATGGCTTGGATGTTACCTTACCTGTGCACCTAAAATTGCCAGCCTATCAGCTTCTCCAAAATTTTTCCACTGATAAAGATGTTGTTCAGAATAGGATAGATCAGATTGTGGAATTAGATGAGACTCGTCGGACAGCTTTTGAAACTATATGCAAAAATCAATTTAATATTAAGAAAAGCTTTGATAAATGCTCTAGATCTAGATCTTTGCAGGTTGGAGATATGGTTTTACTTTGGGATCGCAAAAATGAAAAACCAGGAAAGCATAAAAAGTTTGACAGCTTGTGGATGGGACCGTACATCATTAGAGACATAGCTGGACCAAACTCATTCCACTTGAGCAGATTGGATGGTGAACCACTTCATCTACCAGCGAACGGCCAAATGCTCAAGCTGTTCTTCAGAGATGATATCTGATGCCATGGGGCATCTTTTGTATTGTATTTCTATCCCTACTCCTTGTCTTTTCAGCATTTTATTTCTGTTTTTAGGATTAGATTTACTTTTCATGTTATTAGTTAGTCAATAAATGAAGAGCTTTTATTTTTCCTGTACTTAATGCATATGATGATTTGGGAATGGACGCTACTTATTTTTATTTGTGTGTTGTATGGATGCAGATTCTGGATTCTCACATTCCTACCAGTGCAGCAACGTGTCCCCAAGTAGAGCCAGATGTTGACCACTACTGGTCAACTACCCATGCAGTGTCCTTCCTGTTGGCAGAGAGGGGTAGCTCCTGAGCGACATGTCCATGCCAGCCTACAGTCATCGACAGCTTGATCATTTTTGTTGTAAACCCAGTCTGCATGTTTGAAATGTAAATAATCTAAGCAGATCAGAGTCATGTATGTAAAGTTGCCTAGGTGGACCTAACTTTCTAATGACGATCTGCGTCCCGGGAGGTTTTTAGTCTCACCGATCCATGAATCGGCAGAGTTTTCCTTCAAACCCAACCCCAAAGCCGGGATGCATTTCGTCATTAGGACTTTAGGAGAATCCTAGCGTGTTACTCTGCTAGATTATAATTGTGTCGCAGATCTGGGTGGTCTATGAGGGTCTATGTTAAAGTGGATTCATCCCTTTGAGATGTAAATTGTAAAAATTGTAAAAAAAAAAAAAAAAAAAAAAATCATGATGAAATGTGTCTTGAGGGTTGAAAATGTTGTAAATCCCCTCATGAGTCCTAGGTCCTAGGTGCTAGGTGATGATTCCAACGGCTGGGTTTGATGATCCGTCTTAAAATAAATTTAAATTTTTTTTTTTTTTTTTTTTTTTAATGAATAAAAATAATAAATTCATATATAAAAAAAAAAAAAAAAAAAAAAAAAAAAAAAAAAAAAAAAAAAAAAATTAAAAAATTTGAAAAATAAAAAATAAAAAGCATAAAGCAAAAACCCTAAGCAATAAAATAATAATATTTTTGTGGATCACCCAAAACTAGCCGTTGGGATCATTTCCTTTATGTAGGGTCTTAGGGTCATTTTTAGTTTATCTGAACTGTGAGTCTGTACTGAAAGCTCTTCTTGTAAACTGATTTCTGATTAATAAAAAGACTTTGGGGTTTCAAACTGGCTGGTGTTACTCTCTGGAACTGCTGTGAGGTGTTTGAATTTCTGCATATTTCAGTTTTCAACAGTTAAAATAGCTGATTTTTTTTCAGAGCATTGTGAGTACAGGTATCTTGCTCGCGTGCTAGGGTCTGAATGCTGTAGGGTTTCTGGAAAATGGCTGGTATCTCCATTTTATTTTGAAATCTAGCAGCATTTCTTGCCCTCTTTTGCTGATGCTTGCTTGAGGTGTGCAGGAAACTTTTAGGTGAAGGTTATCTGTGGGCGTTTGGGGAAGTTCTGGGCTGAACCAGCCGACTCCCACAAGCTGTTCTGTGCAGAGCCCAGCTGTTTGTGCCCTGGGTTAATATCTTAGGGTTCATTTCCTGTTTTACATGAGGGATTTTCTTTATTTCACAGTAAAGTTCAAATGTTTGATATCTTGAAAATGTTACTGTAATCATGGTTAAATCTGGCTGTTCTAGAGCTGTAGAATTTCTGTAACTGTGGGTAAATTTTGAAGGTTTTACTCTGAAAATTTTGCATATCCCTGCTAGGCTCTTGTTTTTTCTGTTTTCCAGGGTTTCAAAGGCCCATGCTGCTGCTGAAAACACATTGCGCCAGAGTGAAAGTCAAGCGTGAAAAAGGTGCGTTCTGCAGGTTCCAAAACCATCCCAGGTATTCTCAAAGCCCTGCTGTTCTTTTAAAACTGCAAGCACAATACTGAATATGACAGAGAAAGTTTTGAAACAAAATTGAAGTGTGAATGTATACACAGTTTAGGTTTCAGATTTGAGTCGCTTATGATTTGATTTCTGGTGGAACCTATTCAGCATTTTCATCAAACCAAGCAAGCTTAAATCGATTTGCTCCAAAAGGCTGTCTTTTTCTTTCATTTATACATCGATTTCTCCTCTCAAAGCTAGGGTTTTATCACTGTCATCAGATCAAACATATCACCTTCCCCAGTTCACGCCCTTAATCACCGTTTTTTTTTTTTTGGGAGAGTGCGTCCTCATCGCTTTTCTGATTGTGCTGCAGAAGCATTTAAGTTTTTTTATTTTATTTTCCGGATTGTATTGTGATTTTCGATGGGGGTTTCAGCAAACTTAATACGCAGCTCCTGAAATCTCTGTCCTTCCCCTGCAAGCGTATTCCCTTTGCCTTCTCTGCGTGTTGTTTGGTATCAAAACATAGCCACGCCACCCTCCACCTGCGCAGCATCAAGATCAACCTTCGAAGCCGGGTCGTTTGTGTGTATTTGCTGCCGTCAGTTGCCCAGATCGAGAGTTTTGGTCCTCCGCGTCGAATTTTTTTAGTTTGCTGTGGCTGAGGGTCATCGCGCTGCAGTCATTTTCATTTTTCTTTCGGGCTGTTTGTTATGCGTGGTAGGGAGGCGTGCATCTAGGGTTAGGTCTTCATATGATTTACGCTGCCCATTACGTGTTCATTTTGACGTGTTCCCTTTCCAGTCTCGTTCCCATTTAATTAGCTTTTGAATGAATTTTATGTGTTTTTTTTGGATAACGTAGGCATAGGTTTGTGAATTTTGTTTTACATAGGTTAGGTTTAGATTTAGTTTTATTTTTTTTTTTGTAGCTTAGGTTATATTTTGTATTAGCTTTAGGATTAGATTTAATATTAAAATAGACTTTGGTTTTAGATTTTAAAAAAATTTAGTTTTCTTAGATTTTTTTTATTTATTAAACATAAAAAAAAAAAAAAAAATTGAAAAAATTAAAAATTAAAAAAAAAAAAAAAAAAAAAAAAATTAGATTTAGATTTAAAATTTTTTTTTTAGTTAGAATTTTCCCTTTTTTAAAAATAAAAAATAAAAAAATAAAAAAAATAATAAAAAATTCTTGGAAAAATTCTTTTGCCAGTTTCAGCCCTTTTTATGCACGCTGTATCTTTCACGCTGAGATTTGAGCACGAAATTGATATCTGGTTTCTCTGTTGTTTGAAGCAATTTATTTCTTTTAGTTTGCTGGATATCGTTGTTTGAAGAGCGTTGTGGTTTTACTGAATATTTAAAGCATTGCTCTCTTTAGCTGATGATTGCTGGTCGTGGTTCATGTTCTTCGATCATCTAGCTAGTAATCATTTAGACCTCTTAAGGCACTGGTCTGCTCAATTCATCGAATCATTTTAGTGCTTATTTCAATCGTGCATCTCGTCTCCCAGCCCAACTGCTTGGCAGTTGGCCTCCATCTTTTCTAGGGACTACCCCCCTTAGCCACGGGAGACAGGCTTAAACGGAGAGACCGGGGATCAGAGTGATAGCCCCCGGTCTGAGCGTTGTCGTGCCAATCTGCGCGACAACAAGCTGATGATAGATGATTGCTGTTCATGGTCCATCTTTTTACATCATTTAACAAGTAATCATTTTAATAACTATCTCTTAAGGCACTGGTCTATTAAAACTCTAAATCCATCTAGTGCTTATCATATCGTGTATCGTGTCTCCCACCCAACTGTTTGGCAGTTGGTCTTCACTATCTCGCAGGGTCTACCCCCCTTAGCCGCGGGAGACGGGCTTAAACGGAGGGATCGGGGATCAGAGTGACAGCCCCCGGTCCGAGCGTTGTCGTGCCAATCTGCGCGACAACAAGACCAGCTCATAAGGTGTGAAGCCGGTGGTGGTCTTCCAAGTGGTGTTGTAAGCCCATGTGGCCTCAACCAGGCGATCTGCCCAGTCCTTTCTGCTGCTGCTCACCACTTTGGTCAAGATCCCTTCTAATGCTCTATTGGTGACTTCCACCTGCCCATTTGCTTGAGGATGATAGGGGGTGGAAGTCCTATGCTTGATCTTGTGATGAGCCAGTAAGTCTTCAACCAAGTTGGATGTGAACTGGCTCCCTTGATCGGTCACCAGCTCTCTTGGGTAGCCAAACTTGTAGAAGATGTTTTCTCTTAAGAACTCGACCACCTTCTCTTCTATTGCTGCTTTGATTGCTTTAGTCTCTGCCCACTTTGTCAAGTAGTCAGTACACACAATGATGTAGGATCTTTGCCTCGAAGAGGGGTTGATTGGACCCACAAAGTCCATGCCCCACTTCTCAAATGGCTCAAGAGTCACTTGAGGTTGGAGAGGCATCTCATCCCTTTGAGTCGGTTTCCCCATTCTTTGGCATTGGTCACATTGGCTGATATATCTTCTGACATCTTGATGAAGTGTGGGCCAATAGTAACCTGCCTGCAGGATCTTGAAGGCCGTTCTCTTTGCTGCAAAGTGTCCCCCACAAGGCCCATCATGACAGGTGAGGAGGATATCAAAGACTTCCTCCTCCCTTACACAACGCCTTAAGATCTGATCGGGGCCAAGCTTGAACAGGTTGCCCCCGATCCAAGTAAATGAGGCACTTTTTCTGATGATTCTGCTCTTCTCTTTTGAAGAGAGGTGCGGAGGGAACTGAGCTGAAACAAGGTAGTTTGCTATATCAGCAAACCATGGAGAGAGTACTGAGATAGCAAACAGATGTTCATCAGGCATCTGGTCATCCACTGTTCCATCTTCATCTGCAGACAAATCCAATCTAGATAAAAAATCAGCAACAACATTTTCTCTACCTGGTTTATCAACAATGGTTAAATCAAACTGCTGCAACAAAAGTAACCATCTAATGATACGAGCATTCACATCTGGTTTATTCATTAAATATCTAATTGCAGCATGGTCAGTATGTACAAATGTTTGATAGCCAGTGATATAATGACGGAACTTGTTTAGTGCATGGACTACAGCCAAAAACTCCTTCTCGGTTACAGTGTAATTCAGCTCGGCTTTGGTCAAGTTTTTGCTAACAAAGTAAATGGCATATGGAAGTTTTTGTTCAACTTGTCCTAAAGCTGCACCGATGGCTTTGTTCGAGGCATCAGTGTGGATGTGGAAAGGTAGGGCCCAGTTTGGACCTCTCAAGATTGGTGCTGACACCAACTTGTCCTTTAACTCATTCAAACTCTTCTGACAATCGTCAGTCCACTTAAACTCCACATCTTTTGCCAACAGGCCAAACAATGGCGAGGCTAACTTGCTGAAGTCTTTAATGAATCTCCTGTAGTACCCCGCTAATCCCAAGAAACTCCGAACATCCCTTACCTTTTGGGGAGGTGGAACCTTTTTGATGAGAGCAATTTTGTTAGGATCCACCTGCAACCCTTGGCAAGAAATGGTATGGCCTAGCACGGTCCCTTCAGTCATCAGGAATTCACATTTTTCAGGACTGAGGGACAAGTTCATCTCAATGCATTTGGTTAGGACTTTTCCCAGATTGGACAATGCTTCCTGGAAGTTGGTCCCATAAGGAGTAAAGTCATCCATATAGATTTCCACTGCATCATGGACCAGCTCTGAGAAGATGCTTAAGACAGCTCTCTGGAAAGTAGCAGGAGCATTGCATAGCCCAAAGGGAAGGACTCGGTAGGCAAAAGTACCCCAAGGACAAGTGAAGGTGGTCTTATCTTGGTCTTCCGGGCTGATTTGGATTTGGTTGTACCCGCTAAACCCATCCAGGAAAGAGAAGAACTTCTTTCCTGCCAGTCCATCCAACACTTGATCTATGAAAGGTAGAGGGAAATGGTCTTTCTTGGTGGCTTTGTTCAGTTCTCGGTAATCCACACAGATTCTCCACTTCCCATTCTTCTTGGGAACCAACACTAGAGGGGACACCCATTCACTATCTGAGATGGGGTAGATGAATCCGGCATCCAGCAGTTTTTGCAATTCTTCCTTGACAATGTCCTTAAGGGCAGGATTCATTCTCCTCTGAGGTTGCCTAACCGGTTTACAATCCCCTTTGATATATATGTGATGAGTACAGACCGAGGGATGGACTCCTTTCATCTCCTTATAGCTCCAAGCAAAAGCATCTAGGTGGCTGGCCAACAGGCTACACAGCTCCTTTTCCTGAGAAGGAGATAGGGAGGAGCTGATTTTTAATGCTCTCTCAGGGCCGAACTCCACATTCTTAACTCTGGGAGTGACAGGATTGGTTGTACAAAGATCCACTAAGGTGCTAGCTTGGGCATCCTCCACCAATTTCTCTAAGGGTAGTGCACTGGTAGGTGGGTTTTGGATCAAGTTCTCGATCAAGTCATCCTCGGTTGGGGGGTTTCTTCTAGTGGTATCTAGGGTACACAGAGGTGCTGAGTACACCTCGTCTTCTTCTCCTTCCTCCAACCAGAGTGGTAAGTCATGCTCTAAAGAGGGTTGGGCAGGAGGGTATAGGACTAGCTGCTTGGACATAGGACCATTTTTGATGGTCATATTTCCTGCACGGCAACTGATGTAGGCATCTGCAGTGGCTAACCAAGGCCTTCCCAAAATGAGGGGGTATCCAGTAAGCTTTGCCTTTGGTTGCAGAACCAGGAAGTCTGCAGGGTATTCCCAAGAATCAATAGAGACCAAGACATCCTCCACAATCCCTTCGGGAGTCACGGTGGAGCGATCTGCTAGTTGCAGTACTGTCGAGGTCTTCCTCAAGGAACCTTGAAGATTGAGTTTGAGCATGGTATCCCTGGTCATCACATTAATGGCAGCCCCCAGATCAATCAAGGTGTGAGGTATGATGGTGCCATTGATGTGGACATCTACTACAGGGCTTCCAGGATCTAAGTATTTTGGGCAGATGACTTGTCCTAACATAAGGTCAGACAGTTGTCCTATGACATTGATGGTTGAAGCATCTTTCTTCCGTCTGCCTAGGTGTTTGAAACACTTCTCCTTAACCAGTTTGTTGTATATTGGCACATCCTTGATGGCTTGGAGAAGGGGTATCTTCACACACAACTGCTTGAGCTCTCCCAGAAGCTCATCTTCTTCTGGGTTGGGTTGTGTGGTGGTTGCTAACCTCTCAGGAAAGGGTGGAATAGGCTTTGGTTCACTCTCCTGATGGTCTTCCTCATCCTCTGGGGGAAGAGGTTGGCGATCTGGAAGAGTCTTTCCAGATCTAAGATTGATCTCCTGGATCTCCACAGCATAAGTAGGGCATGAGGTCTCCCCAGTATATACCTGCTGAGCCTGTCTATTGTTGGGGTTCGGGTTCGGTTGAGCAGGCATTTGAGGTTGCCTTGGAGGAGCAGGAGGTAATGGTTGTGGTTGAACTGGAGGTGGAGGCAGAATGGCGGGAGGAGTGTTGTACTGGGGCCTCCACCCCGACTGAGGTGCATTCCACTGAGGCTGCGGCTGGGCATGTGAGTGATATGAGTGAGTAGTGGGTTGAGTAGGGTACTGAGGTGGATAAGACCATGGAGGAGGCATGGACCAGGAAGGATGAGCAGGGGGACCCCAGGAAGGCATAGGAGTCGATTGGTTGGGGCTGTAATAGGCTTGAGGTGCCCCTTGCATTCCCTGCTGATAAGGTCTAGATCCTTGTGGCCTCCTTTGGTTGATGAAATAGAGAGGTTCAGTGGGGGCTTCTGTCCCTTGGTACATGGCTTTAAACCCAGGTAAGGTTGGACACTGATTGGTGGGATGGTCCTCCTCACAAACAAAACACACTTCAACCGAATGCAATGGACATTCGTTCTTAGGATGTCTTCTTGTGCACCTAGGGCAGAAGACAGCCAAGGCTCTCTCAGCTTCTTCTTTCTTTTGCTGAATCCTGAATGTGTCAAGCTGCATGGCAATGGTCTGTCTCACCTCACTCTTAAGATCTTCTAATTGATTTGCAAACTCATGTTTGGAGAAAGGAATACCAGCTGAGGGGAGGTTTCCTCTACCTCGTTTCCTAGCTGCCCTGGAGTGGTTTCTAAACACAGTTTTGATGTCCTCATAAGGCAGTTGGTAGATATCCCCCCCAGCTAACATGTGAAGGGTATCCAAGAGATCTTCAGGGACTCCTCGGAGCAGAACCAACTTGAGGGATTCAGGGTCAAGTGTGCACCTGGCCCGCTTATAACTAAGTTGGAACCTTTCCTCATAATCCTCTAAGGACTCATCATTTCCCATGGTCATCCGAAAGATTTCCCCCTTTGTTTCCTTGGACCTACAGTAATCCCGGTACTTGGTATTGAAAGCTTGCTGCATCTGAGCCCAAGTGGTGATACTATTCCCAGGTAAACCCATGAACCAGCGTAATGCTGCATCCTTAAGAGTGGAAGGGAAAAGTTTCAGCTTTTGCTCATCTTCAGTATAGTCATAAGTTCTGCAAAGGACAACAAACTCAAACAGGAAGGTATCAAGATCTTCGGTAGTCAGCCCATGGAAGTGAGGTAAAGCAGAGGGGCTAATGTTCTTCATTTTCATCTCTCCATTGGTCTCTCGGATGGGGAAGGCACCTTCTATCCTCTCATCTTCTCCTCTATTGTCAGCCATAGTTTCAGGTGGAGTGGTCTCTAACTCTTCTTCTTCTATAGGATTTTGGTATGTCTCAGGATGTTCACCTATAGGTTCCTCTGGATCACTGTCACCAACGAAGAGTGAAGGGTGACTAAGTGATGTGGTGGGGGTGTTGGGTATGAATTTGCCTGATCTATCTCGGTTCCTACGAGGCATGAAACGGAAAGACTTCTTTTTGATTGCTTTTGTGTTTTTTTCTTTGGGACCTGCAAAACTGAAACAGATTGATCTACAATTGACTATCTTGCAGAATTGAAATTCTAATCTACGCTTGCAGAATTGAAAGTCTAATCTATGAAAGCAGGAAATGCTAATCTATGAAAGCAGGAAATGCTAATCTATGAAAGCAGGAAATGTCTATGCTACTTTTGCAGAATGGAAATGAAGCAAACTACTTAGCAGAAGGCAAGAGTAAGAAAGTAGAAGAAAAGCAACAATTACTAATACTCTGACGCTTCCCCGGCAACGGCGCCAAAAAGATGGTGGGCTCCAGTATTGTAGCAATAATGCTACAACTCCTGGGGCTTCCTATCTCTAATTTTATCAACCCGGTAGTTTGTACAAACTTGGAAGCGACGGTGCTGTATGCACAAGTACTAGCTCTTGTCGCAGCTGTCACTTGGTCAGCTGGCACAAGTCCACTAGGGCTCAAGCCAACTTCTATATGTTCTCAGAAGAAGCTTTATGAGTGATGGACGAAAGCTAATTCAAAGGAGGCTAATCTACTTGCAAAAAGAATACTGAAAGCCAATAAAGCATGAAAACCCTAGTAAACCCTAATTTGACTAACTTGACCCTTATAATGCAAAAATGTGAATGAAACCTCTACCAATGATGCCATTAATTGCAGTGAAGTGAAATACATGAATCTAAGCTACTTGCATCTGAAAAGACATGTTTTTGTATTTTTTTCATTAAGTGGTTGGATTTATTGTGATGGTGCTTTTGATTAGGGTTTGATTGTGCAGGAGCGGTTCGAATGGAAGGAAAGCATGGGCAAGGTCAGGGGAGCGAGGAGAGGTCCCAGAGGGTCTCTAGCATCAGTCCTTAGAAGTCTACCACGTTCGGATGCTCAGCAACCGAGTTTGCAGGCTTCTACAGGAAGTCTGCAGGGGATCCTACAGGAAACTCAGAGTATTCTACAGGAAGTCTATGAAATTCTACAGGATGTTTGACCGTGAGAGTTTTGGGCGATGGTGAAGTGATGGAGTGGTATGGGAGGATAGGTGAGATGGAGATGGGACTGGTGATGGCTCAGAGACAGAGAAGTCGGATGGAGAAAGAGTGCATGAAGTGGGTTGGTGAATGGAAGGGTGGTATCAACGAAAGGTTAAGTAGATGGAGCTATGTGAGTAATGGAAGAGCTGGAAGTTGAATGAGCTGAACAGAGGGTGGCTGAGTGGCGTTAGGTGTGGTTGACAAGAGAAGGAAGGTAATGGAGTGGTATGGAGCAGTGTAGATGAAACAAATGGTTTATGGATGTCACCAAAACGTGAACTCTTTATCTTACGTTAACTGTGCTATTGAAACCTATGAACAGCAGTGCAATTTGTGAAAGAGAATGCGTGCATGGCAGTGGAGTGAAGAAGTAAGGCTAAAGATAAAAGTGCATGAATGGATCTACGTATAAAGCAACTGTTGCAACTTGCATGGATGTGACAAGAACTGCGTTTTGTTTTTGGTGGTTGATTTAGATTGCACCCCGATCCCTAACAGAGATGGCAGTGTGGTCCTCTCAACCTTTTGCTGGAGCTCCAATGAATTCTCACTCTCCTATCCTGATCTAAGCAACTGAAAACAAAGTGACCATATGCTAACCTACGCAAGCACTGAAAAACTAAACCAGCAGACTGTAAATTCGAATTGCATGTCAAAGTAAAGAATCAAAGTGCTGGAACGAAAGGTAAATAACATTACAACACAGAGGAGGTCTATTGCTCTCAGGTTGGGCCCTAACCTGAGAGCTATAGCTCCCTTAGAAACTCAGAATGAGATCAAAATCTGACTGCCTTTATTCATAACCAAAAATCTGATGTCATGCCAAAACTGGCTTACAAAAAGAACTAACACCGAGCTGTGCTCAAAAATTACAATAGTAACACGAAAGTTTCAACAACCTATCACAGGCTATGGCCTCTATATTTATGCAAAAACGATGATCCAACAAGTGTCCTTGATTTGTGGAGCTCGGCTGTCCAACTGAGGTTTAACTGCTGATCCTGTAGAACAGTTGTAACTGCTGTTCCTGTAGAACGGTTGGCTGCCTCTAGGCTCGGTGGGGAGATTGGTTGGAGCTCGGAGCTATGGTGAGAATCACGAGGAAGGTCCTCAAGATTGTGGACATCCTCTTCCTAAAAACCAGCAGTGCCACGTTGCTGTCTCCTTGTCTCCTTTTTCGTGGACTTTTGCTCCCTTTTAATGCCAAAACCTGAAATCATCATGCATTAGTCACGTAGATAGAATGCCTACCCTTCTTCCTACAAACAACACGAATAAACCAAGAAATGAATGCATAAGCAATAAAAATGAATGGTTTGAGCAAAGCAAGTAGGCTAAATGAGCCCGAATTGTACCAAAAATTGGGGCTCATCACACATGATCTCATAGTGCTGCCCATGCTAATGTATCATTGTGCTGCTCATGCACATGATTTCATAGTGCTTCCCATCATGCTGCTGCCCATGCTCCATGTATTCATTTCACAGCCCATCTACAATATATCATGTTGCTGACCATGCTCCATGTCATCATGCACTTATGCTACCCATCATGCTGCTCATAATGCTGCCCATTATGCTGCCCATCATATTGTTCATAATGCTGCCCATCATGCTGTTCATAATGCTGCCCATTATACTGCTGCATGATTCTATCATGCTACCCATTCATTATGTAGTACTGCTTCGAAAAATTATTGAGTTGTTCTCAATCATCATGGATCTGCACCTCAATGACTCTAATGCTGCTCTCATGCATCCTCATGTTGTCTTATCTATTAGCATGGAATCTCATTGTGCTGAGATGAGATTAGGACCATATCTATGCTTCCATCGAGACACAAGACTATTAAATAACAGGTCTGAATATTTTTTGCTGTAATACAGAGATCAATTTTGTGGCATGACTGTCTTACTGTTATATCTCCATCCGAAAGACTGCTCTTATTCATGCGAGATTAACCCAATACTAGAATACTGAGACTATCTATACACTTCAGTTATCTGAGTGTGACTGCACTTAATGCTTCATTCTGGATACCCTCATATCTGGCTGTAGCTTCTGAACAGTGTGTAACATCTAGCGTATTTGTACAGCAGATTAAGGCACTCACTTCACATACCTGTGGTTACCCTTCATATTATCTATGCTATGAGATCCACATATATCAAGATGGCAACGATTGTTGCGTGCCATACATATATGTGATTGCGTTCTCATTTATATATCGCATTGACATACATATGAGTTACGTGGCGTATTAACCTGCGTGGCATATTATCCTGCGTTCCATTATATATTACATTGACTTACATATGATTCTGTGTGGCATATTAATCTGCGTAACTTACATATGATTCTGCCTGGCATATTAACCTGCGAATGGGTGCTTCAGCGTATCTATGTCTTCCATGAACTGCGTATCGGATAACTGCTCCATTAACTGTGGTGCCCCCTTTGACTGTGTTCATTACAGCGTGTTAGGGTTTAGGGACAGCGGTGTCAGCGTACCATAAATAGTTGTTGCCGTTCCAAAATATATGACTGTTTTCATACAGCATATGTATATACATCTGACTGCCCAACGTATAACCACTATTTGTTGCGTACCATGAATCCACATGTGTTCATCCCTTAACTGCGTCTAAGTGATTAGTTGACTGCGGCTAGGGCTTATTAGGCCAGCGTATATTATTCTATTACGTTGACTGCGTATCAATGTCCAGCATTACGTTGACTGTGTAGAGAGCGTATATATCATGAACCATAAACAGCGTAATATGTCCAGCGTATAAACACCGTTTCACTTCCACACTTAACTGTGCGTATAGTTGCTGGATTAGGGCATCGTACTTGTAGCTAGGGCATCATACTCTTTAGTATCTCTTCTCCAAAAACCCAAGACGTGGAGAGGAGATCACCTAAAGAGTGTGTGCTATAATGACTCCAAATCCTCTCTTATTTATACTAAAAACGTAGAGGTTGAATAGACACGTCGGTTGGGCTTCTAGAGCCTACGTAAGAGCTGGTCGGCTTGATAATAATTACATAAACAAAATAAATTCATATCTCCATAAATACTTATCGGAATCGGATGATCTTTGGATCAATCCTACACCTCTCGACGAGAGGGATCCAATAAAAATATCAGCTGCCATAAATAAGTTGACCCACATGGAGTTTGGCCCTAGTTGCCAATTTAACAAGACACGATATAATAATAGGGTGCTATATAATAGGACCATCGGGTCCGTATACATTATCACAATCGCCACTTTTGGAGGTTCTTCTATAATTCGAGCCTAAAGCATTGTCGATGGCCGATGGCTGATACCGGATGCGATATTATATTAAACTGTTTATAATAAGTCCGTCGGGTCCACAGTTCTATCACAATCGGCGCTTTCATGTGGCAAGGCTTTATGGCTTGCGATATAGCAACGGAAGCGACATTACAATAGGTGCGATATAATAGGATCATCAGGTCCGCAATTGTATATCGTAATCGAAGGTTTTAATGTGGCAAGGCCTTTACCACTCCCGATACATAATCCCGCTCCGTTGTTTATATATATATTGCTCCACTGTTTTAACTTTGTTTATATGCTCCTCCACTTATGCGCCTTACTCTTGGCATATGTGATAGCTCTACTCCTCCGATAGCTCCCGATAGTGTTATCTGTGGATATATGGCTCCCGATAGCTCCCGATAGCTGTGTCTGCTTCCTTTGTGGCTCCGATAGCTGTGTTTGTTGCGTCCCATGGCTCTGTTTGCTCTATCGTTGTGTCCTCCGCTCTTCCTCTATGCTCCTTTGATCGGTCTTCCTTTGGGTTGTTGCTCTAATAGCTATTAATGCATATATAGATGGGTTTTGCCTCCGATAGCTCCCGATTGTGTAGTCTGCTTCCTTTGATGCTCTGTCTACTCCTCTGTTCTCCATCTGCTCCTCTGGCTTGGCAGTGTCTTTCAAAGACCTCCTTGCATATATGAACGCCTCTCTTGCTCTGATATCCTGTGATATGCTTTGATCTGCCTCCTTAGGTAACTTCGCTTTGCTTATGGCTTGGCTATCCTGATGGCCTTGCTCCTGTCTCTTCATGAATCTGCTCTACTTCCCCTTGGCTTCATGTCATCCTTTAGTATCCAGAATATTTCCATATTGACATCAATGACAACCTAGGTCAACACTTATGAGGACGACCTATTTCTGACAGGTGCAGACCCCTCATTTGCAGAAGTAAGAGGGAGCTGGATTCTGGATGTGGAATGATAAACTGCAAGCCTGTGACTACCTCGAGGATCTTAACTTTCAGAAGTTATATGGTAGTGACGTCGGACTAGATTTGGAAAATGCCTCTAAGTTTCATAAACTCATTTGCGTTGATGTTCTTGGTGAACTTCCGTCCGGACATATGTTTTGCAGTTAGCATGGTGAGCTCATATTTGGTTGAGCCTCACTGGATTGGTGCCAAGAATCTTCTGAGATATCTTCGGGGCACAATCTCTCATGAATTGAGATACACTGCCGGAAATATGAAATTGCATGATTATCTGAATGCTAAGTGGGCAGGCAGTGTGGAGGATCACTAGAGCACTTCTCAGTGCTGGTTCTCTCTGGATTCTGCTTCGATATCATGGATGAGTAGGAAGCAGAAGTCAGTTTCCATAAGCACCGCCGAGACCGAATACATAGCTACGAGTATGATCTCGTGTGAAGTTGCCTGGTTGTGGAAGCTCATCAGTGAGCTGTTTGTACACATGATGAATACCACTGTGATTCTTTGTGATAACCAGGGGGGATTCGATTATTGAGGAATCCCGTATTCGATGATTACTCCAGCAGATAGACATCAGATACTGCCTTATCTGGGATATGGTAAGTCAATGAGCGAGGAGGCTCCATCGAATTGAGACTGATGTACAGGTCGCAGACATTTTGTCGAAGCCCCGGGGAAAAGTCAAATCTGTGACTTTCACGAACGACTCGGAGTCGTTGAGAGACCCTGTTATGAGGATCGAGTAAAATGTATTGAGCTTTGGGAGCTCTAGGGGGGTGCAGGGTACTTCTTGGAGCGACATGTGACCACAGGGCGACTCACTATCCCCTGGTGGTGCACTATGTACAGGGTAAAAGATTCAACCTTCCCCTATGACACCTAGTGGCGACTGTGGAACAGGATGATTAGTTCTCCTGTGGGCCAGGATGATTAGTTCTCCGTGGCGACTATGGAACAGGATGATTAGATCTCCTGTGGACCAGGATGATTTGTTCTCCGTGGCGACTGTGGAACAGGATGATTAGTTCTCCTATGGGCCAGGATGATTAGTTCTCCGTGGCATCCATTGGACAGGATGATTCGTTCTCCTGTCGAGGCATCCTACCCATGCAGTCTGGGACTCATGGGAAGTACCTCTCATCTGATCAATGAGCAGGGAAATGAGGTTAGGGACCATAGTAGTACTATCGATGGACGCATCGTTGTATCTACCGTACTCCCTATGCTAGGATGACCTCCATTGATCTGGGATCAGTATGAGTGGTTTGAGACACTCTCTTGTGATATTGATCTGGGATCAATAAAACTGACTTCGGATCAGTAAGTGATCCGAATTGGATCCTTAAACATTTCCATGACTGTTTCAAATTATGTCAAGCTTCAAAATCTTATGAATAACGAGTTTATCAGAAATGACCTCTGGACAATGGCAATTTGTGGCCAGCGCAGAACAATGAGGACCCTCGATCAAAGCGCGTTGACCGTTGGCCCATGGAGACCACGCATAATTGGCAATTGGAAGCCCAGATCCAAAAACAGAGGTAGTTTTTGATACGCGATTAGCGCAAAGTGCTAGGGAAAAACTCTAAGTGAAGGAAAGCCCCAGGCGCTCGGTCACGAGGAAAACAGGAAAACCATGTGGAAACCGTCAAAGGGCAGGTCCCACGCGCAAAACCGGCAGGATATCGCGTGCACTTCGAGCGGTAAGCAGGTTTGGCCGAGTTCAGCACGATGCCACACACTAGGCGACACCCGTCCAGCGGATGAGAGAGAAAACTGTTTACATCGCGTGAGTAATGGTCGAGCAACTTACCCACGCGATATAGACGGAGACCGTAGGGTCTGGAGGCTCCAGATCAACGGCAAAAAAGCAACCTGATGGATGACCGGATTTGACGGGGAAATAGTATGAGGTACATGGGATTTGAGGTCCAGCATGACCGCTGAGCTGGCAGAAGAATTAGTTTCGCGGGCAACCTTGGAGTAACAGAAATAACGACCGTTCAAAGAGAACTGACATTCAGTTCGTGAGGCGACAAGTGGCCACCTCCCGATGAAGCATTACACAGCGATGATGACGCAGAGCAAGGGAACTCCAACGGACACAGACAGGCGATCCAGAGAGCCGGGAAGAGGAAACAAACAGTCAGGGAGTAGAATGGCTTTAAGCCACGAACAGACAAAGAGCAGAGGGGAACAGAAGTAGAGAAAGAAGTGAAATCGCAGAGAACAGAGAAGCCGCGCTGACCTGCAGAGCAAAAGCAGTGTCGAGCAGACAGAGACAGAGAGAGTCCAAGAGTCTGTGAACTCCAAAGAAGGCTTGAGAGGTTCAAGCAACTCCTCTATGTATACCTGTCAGGTATTGAGTACCAAATTAGACTCATACCATTGAGACCATTTGAGGTCGAGATTCAGTAAGGGGGAGTCTGTGTACTCTAGAGGCTTGGGGGATCCAAGTGCCACCCTACTGATCATCATCTATTAAGTGAGACTCAAATTGAGCTCCTTATTGTAAAAACTCTACTTTAAGACACAATAGAAAAGGCCACCACTGAAGGCTAGACCAGGAGACGTAGCCTAGGAGGATTGGGTGAACTCCTTATTAAATTTGTTGTGTTTTGTATTTGCTTATTGTGTTTCTCTTACTATTTCAAGTGTCTGTGTATTTCGCAATCTTATCGATCCGTTGCTTAAAATAACATAGACACACCCCAACACATGAGTCTGTAATACCTTCATTAAATTAACTGAGGTCATTCACGAGTGATTTCAAATCAGTAAGAGTGATGTGACACACTCTCTTCAAATGAAATTGACTTCGGGTCAGTAGAGAATGGTATGAGACATTCTCGATCAATTCTTCTTCTTCATGGTTCAGCAGAGTAGAGCAGAGCAGCAGGGCACTGATGGAAGACATAGTACAGTCAGACATATGGATCAGCGGATGGAGTTCTCCCTAATTGAGAGGGAGTGTTAAAATTGGAAACTAGGGCCAAACTCCATGTGGGTCATCTTATTAATGGAAGCTGATATTTTTATTGGATTCCTCTCATCGAGAGGTGTCGGATTGATCTAAAGATCATCCGATTCCGGTAAGTATTCGTGGAGATATGAATTTATTTGTGTTATGGGACAATTCGTCAAGGTTGGCCAGCAACCAAATATACCCCACTTGTGCTCAACGTTTTACTATAAAAGGAGGAGGTCTTCAAGTCATTTGCACACACACTCTTCTTGTGATCTCTTCCTCTCCACATGTTTTTGGGTTTTGGTGGGAGGAGAGATACTAAGAGTATACGTTGGCCTAAGTCTTATGATGCCCTAGCCGCAGTAAGGAGGATGCCCTAGCATCAGTCTAGCTGCAGTTAAAGGAGGAACATCTAGACGCAGTCAAAAGAGAAGGCTCTACGCAAATCTAAGGAGCAACTAGAGAAGGCTTCTAGCCACACCATTTAAGGGTACCCTAGGCCGCAGTCAATAAGGGTTTTTATGCAGCAAGAGTAGGCACTTATACGCAGTAAAGGGAAGACCTTAATCTGTAATTGAGGGTGACATTACTCACAGAAAGGAGGTCTCTTAGCCACAGTTGGAGAGGCCCTAATCAACAGCAAATGAAGGCCTAAAAGCATTGCCACAAGAGGCTTCTATCTGGCCCTAATCCGCAATTAGGAAAGGTCCTAATCTGCTGTCCAAGAAGCACTTATATGTTGTCCAGGAGGAGCATTAATATGTTGTGAAAGAATCCCTCAAACCATAGTTAAAAGAGCCCTTATCACAGCATTAAAAGGAACCCTCAGATGCAGCAAGGATAGAGATATCTAGCCGCATAAAAAGGAGGTATCTAACCGCAGTTCGATGTATGATCTATCAGTTGTCCAAAGGAGCTTCAATATGCTGCAAAAGAGGTCAACTAAGGAAGCCCCAGCGCATCAAGAAGAAGCATGATCAGATTGTTGTAGGAGACAGCTTGTTGCTGTAGATGACAGTAATGTGATAGAGGTTGTTCCAGGTATGAGACTGTTTGTAGAAGTGAAAGCCACAGTCATAAGAGGAAACTGTGTGATGATGAAGTCTGTCCGCAAACTTAGATCAGACCTAGTAGGACTGGTCTCATATGCAGATTGGGTACTGATATACTAATGCATTTATAACTGTTTTGAGGTCTTGTACTTCTGTGTTGCTATGTGCTAGGCCACAGGCCACAGGCCATAACACCATAGCAAAGGTTTCTTTGGGGCTGCCCTCTCTTAAGTCTATTTTGAAGATCATATAGGAAGCGTTGGACAACCTCAGATATCCTCATCACATCAGCAAGCTTATACATGGGTCAGCTGCAAGCATGAAGAATCATGGACAACAGCAAGTACAGTGCAGCAAGTACATTGGGACAGCAGTGAGCATGGTGCAACAATGGCACTATGTACAACAATGATCAACACTGGGACAGCAGCTGCATGAGGTCCCGGATTGTGATGTTGGGTGCAGCATGGTGCAACCCGGTGAGCTACAACATATGGACGAGATGCAGCACAATGATTGGTGAAGGAGTCACCTCAGAGAATCAGTTGAAGCAGCATGTCTTCAACTGATCTCATTTAGAGATGATCTATTCTCTATCTAGAAAGTCAAAGTGTTGACTTCTGTTGTAAATGTCCTATCTCTCTCTCTCTCTGTTGAACTATCGAAGAACATAGAAGAAGAATTGATCAAGGGTTTCCCACATTGGGGTTTGTCCCTAGCTAGCGCCATATCTTGAATCCTCTTGTCTTGGCTTGTCTTCTGCGATTTATGTTTATGTTCTATCTGCAGTTTACTATAAAGCTGATGTGATTGCTAATCTGGAAAAGATATTGAGCTAACTGTGAAAATTGAAATGAATTGCTCAAGCATAGAACATACCTAAAATTAACAGTCTAGTTCAAGGCTAACCAAGCTACGCAGCGAGGGAGTTAAGGTCTGGTTCAAGGCTAACCAAGTTGTTGTTAGAGGGTCGAGGAGCTAAGCTTGGAGGCCGAGTTGAAGAAGGGTGAACACAGGTTTGTTTGGGGCAATGAAAAGTTAAGGGAAGCCCGTTTTGAGTGGGTTGTAGGTGACAGCGTGTGACTGTGGTAGGCCGCAGTCCTAACCACCTCAAAACAGGGACAACGTGGAGAGTTTGAGGGTTCAAACATGCCCAGAACAGCAGCATACTAGGGGAGGTGTCTCATGAGGCTGTGCCGCAGTTTTCCTGAGGGTTTTTCAAAGACTGCGTGAGGAGTTTAGGGCTGCCCTAGTGCCCTAACCAAAACAGCCACAACCAAGCAAAATACAAAGATATTTGGAGCAGCATTTGTATGGTGTGTTGGCAGCTAGATACAAGCGACAACAAGGTCACTTGGTGGAGAAAGCAATAGGACAGCAATCAATGACATTGTGCAGCAAGGCTACAAAGGGGCAGCAGCAATAGCATAGTGCTACAAATTCATTAGGACAGCAGCAAGGTACAGCATGCCAAGTGGTACAGCTAGGCAATGGTGCTTGTTGGAGCATAGCAAATGGGACAGCAATATGCCAAACATGGAATGGCAATGTCACTAACAGTGGGACAACAGTATGCCACATGGGATAGCAGTATGGTGCAGCTATGGCACATGGGACAGTTGTGGCAGCATGGTGCAACAATGACACATGGGGCAGCAGTAGCAGCATAAGGTGCAGCAGTGTGATGTGTGCAGCATGGTTATGAGGTCCAGCATAGTGATGATGAGTTCAGCATGGTGCAACACGGTGAGGTGCAGCATGATGATGAGGAGAAGCACAATGATAGGTGCAGCATGGTGATGGAGTCACCTGGGAGAATCAGTTGAGGCAGCTTGTCTTCAACTGAGTTCAGCTACCTCATGTATCATCTACTTAGAGATGATCTGTGCTCTTATTTAGATAAGTCAAAGTGTTGACTTCTATTGCAGCTTGTCTTCAACTGAGTTCAGCTACCTCATGTATCATCTACTTAGAGATGATCTATGCTCTTATTTAGATAAGTCAAAGTGTTGACTTCTGTTGTATATGTACTATCTCTCTCTCTCTCTCTGTTGAACAATTGAAGAACATATTAGAAGAATTGATCAAGGGTTTCCCCACATTGGGCTTTGTCCCTGGCTAGCGCCACATCTTGTGTCCTCTTGTCTTGGCTTGTCTTCTGCGATTTATGTTTATGTTCTATCTGCAATTTACTATAATGCTGATGTGATTGCTAATCCGAAAAAGATATTCAGCTAACTATGAAAATTGAAATAAATTGCTTTAAGCATAGAACATACCTAAAATTAACAGTTGTCTTAGTGAGTTATACTAGAAGTCTTCCTTAAGATTCTATAAGAAAGAGAAGTTTTGGGTTTTCCCTTATGGAGGGGTTCTACCCTGGCAAAGAGCCTAATTTTCTAGTGTTCTTGTTTGCATTGTGATCTTCTTTATTGGCATTGTCTTGACGATGATAAACTCAGGTAATAATAATGATTATCATCTAATCTAATGTCACAAGGAATATCAATGTAATAAGAGAAATCCATCAAGAAGTCCTAATTATTTGTCCTAGATATCTCAACACACCATACTTTGAGCCCTTAACACTGGAGCAGAACCAAGCTATTCTATCACTGATAGACCCATGAGACTCATCTTGTGCACCAAACACAAAATTGGGTTCCACATGATAATTTGCATGGATATCTGGGGGCCAACCCCTAGAGGATGATTTTTGGAGCCCCCTTGACTTAGTGGGAGCTCAATGCGTGCCTCCAGGAGACCCACACTGTGATGACGTCAGCATTTCAGCCCTCTTGTGAGTTAATCTTTATGACTTCACATTGGCTATGTGGTTGGCTTGTAACCACACTTTGTTTTTGCCCATCATTTGACAACTGAGAGGGGCTTTATGCTAAAATTAGACTTGATTGGACATTTATAAATAGAAGGGGCCTCATTTGAGTTTCTCATCATCATCACACTAGGAATTCAACCACTTAGAGGATTGTCGCACTTGTTCCTTCTTGCCTATTGGAGATCTATTGGATGCATTTCAATATTTGGAAGTTATTTTTTATTGTCTTTCGAGCTACTTTTTTGGATAATGGATGGATATACTACATGTTGTCCTGTAAGTGCTTCTTGAATATTTTCTATCTTGATATTATCTAATGTATGGAATTGTTGCTTCTAGGTTATGTTATTTTGTGCCCTAATTGTTGAAAAGTAAATTTTAAAGGCTATCTAGTTGAGTATTGCATCTGTTATTCATTGTACAACATGCAATGAATGTTTCTACTAGAGGAAATCTTTAATCTCTCCATCAAACTCCATTTTGTTTTGAAGTGGATAAATTTTAAAAGTTGATACCTAGGGCATCAATTTTTAGCCTCCTTAGAAAGGATCTAGCTTATCTATTTCGTCCTTGACTCCATATGCATAAAGGACAAGGCACTAGTCCAAGTCATTAGTGATCAATCCTAAAAATTTTCCGTAATTTTTTTCCCTTGGAATCGGTCCTTTTAAGGCTAGGGAAAAAACCTAGGACTTGCAGCAAAATTTTAAGGAGGCTTTTTGGTGATTTGAGAGCCTAAACAACAAGCTTACGGTCTAGGCTACCTATTCTCCAAGTTTATTGGGCATCCACTCAAATTTCATCCATAAAATCTCTTGCACTAGGTGTTGCTCCAAGAGGGAAACCCTAGTTCTTTTCCCTTTAATTTGAGGACTTCCTTGAAGGTTGTACGAGCTTAGTACTTGTTGAAGTAAATCATAAGAAGACTTTTCTCCCAAGCCTTGACCTTGCGAATACCTCTCACCATCGAAAATCTAAAAACCCTAGGTCTTCATCCCCCTTTTCTAAGGCTTTTCTTTGAGCGTTTTTGCTTCTTTGAAGCCTTCAACCATTATTAAATCTCTCTCTTGAATGAGTTCTAGCTTGATCATTTTGTGCCCTATACCTAGTACATCTATTATAAGTGGTCTCTTTCCTACCAGGACTCCTCTCATCAATGAAAGTGCCTAAAGAGAAGGAGGTTTTCGCTGAGGTGACATTGAGCCTCTACCCCGTAATTAGGACTTTTTTTAGCTTTTGTCTTGTAGGGATTCCCTCCAAGGTCTACAGGATTTTGTGGTAACACTCCCCACGATTACCAAATCTCAGAGCCTAGATTTCCTACCATTCTAATTCTCAACCAAGGCCTTAAAAGCTAGAGACTTTGAGAAAACCTCATCCTTCTTCTTCATGAGAAACACACAGGTCTTCCTCAAGTAATCATCTATAAGGGTAACATAATACTTATACTTCTACATGTTGTCGCCTAAAGTGTACACCTAAGGCGCAACGCTTAGTACAGGGGTTGTCACTCTAAACCCTATTCACTTTATTTAGACTTTCTCCTAGCTAACTCAAGGGGGGTAGTCCCTAAAGGTAGATGGAAGGGGGGAACTTGTTGGAACAACAAGTTCTAGGAGACTTTAAGGGCAAGGCAAATTATTATTAGAGTAACTTGGTTTATAATTAGTAAAAGTATGAGAAATTATGAGCAATGTTTGTTAAGATAAGTGCAATTAAGATCAATGAGGCAGATACAAGATACAAATGTGATGAACCAGTGCCTTAATCAATGCTCAAATGTAAATGAAAAGCATTTGCAAAGAAATAGGTACTCAAGTTACAATAACAACAATGTTGCAAAACAAGCATTAGAAATGGCACAATATCAAATAAGAGTAGATAAAAATAACTTTCACAATAGAAATAGCTTGTACTTTCAAGAAAATGCTCAAGATAAGAATGACAATGTAAATAGACAATGAGCAATATAATCAAAGATAAGTACAAGACAACAATACAATATTGAAGGGAAGATATAATTCCCACAATGATAGTTATGCCACAAGAGACAAAAAGTTAGAAAGATGAAATGCAAAACTAAACTAGGTGGAATGCAAGACCTTAGTTACTTTTAGTTAAATGCCTAGTCTAGATGAATCCTTCTCAATTGTTTTGAACTTAATCACAAACACAAGTTGTAGAGAGAAGGTCCGAGCAAGAACGCTAGGGCTTCATTAACGGTAACCCCCTTGCTTCTAACTACCCAATTGCATCTGGTGTTGCAGGGACTGTGGCCCTTACGACTGCAAAGTCACCTGTGTTAACTGTGAATGAGGGTCTAACTTCTCAAATTAGATGAAAAAGGTGGCCCTAAAACTTTCTATCAACCAAGCTTATGTTTGGGGGTAAATTTTAGGATGCAAATTGGATCTAAAATGCAAGATGAGAATGCAATGCTTCAGTGAGATACAATGATATCAATATTGCTTCAGGGAAAGTAAAATGCCAATATCATTGTAATCACAAAGGATAGATACCTCAAAACACAAGATCACTAGTTTATCACAATATTCAATGAAACAATACGAAACAACTCAATGAAGCAATCGCAATGATGGATGCTTAGACATTGGAAATCCCACAATGCCTTTAGGTATTCTTAAAGTTTTTTTGTTTTCTTGTTTGGACAACTTAAACAAGTAAAGAGTTAATTAATGAAATCACACTTATTGGATGGCAGATGAGATTGCTAAGACTTAAGAGAAATTACTGCTTAGATTTTCAATTGCAATTAAAATAGAGACAAGGAACATCCAAATGTAATCAGATCAAGTAGATAATTTCAAATGCACTTAGAAATTAGATCTAGGATGCAAATTCAAACTAAAGCAAAATTTAAACCTAAATGCAAAGAAGTTAGACACACACACAAAGGGACTCCTCTCAAAGAGGAGGCAGGGATACCATGGGGTGGAGGCCCGAAGCTCCCCTTAAAAGAGAATCCTCTGTTAAAATTTTACAAATCAATATCTCTTGGACGATGAGATAGGATTGTATGTGACCTGGAGAAAGGCTTTTACAAAATAAGATCCCCTAAAGCCTAAATGCCTTTCACCCAAGTGAGAGTAAGATTACAATGATTCAACAATGAATCACAATCAAAATCCTTCTCAAGTAAGCAACCTTCAAAAGATGAATTTGTACTAAAAGAGGCACTCTGCCTGTTAGGAAGCTCCTCACTCTTCATTTTAATTTTATGAATTTTTAAAAGTTAGTTTTGATTATTGCTTATGGCTTAGATATGTTGAAAAATGTAACTAATGTCGGCCTTCATAATTGTATTTGAGTCATGATGTAATGTATTTGTCATAAGAAAGAAAATTGATTTTTATTTTAAAAGAAATTCAATTATTAAAGCATAGGTTTCATGCTTGGGTCAAAGATTAATAGGTCAAAGCCTCCATTGTAGGCTTCTAGGGTTTATGTCAAGAATCCTTGTCCTTGTCATCATGTAAAAGACCCTTCTTAGGCTTCATCTATCAAGAAAGAAATTTATTTTGATGTCAATTAGGTCTTTTAGGTCTCCTCTACCAAGTCGGCCTCATCAAGGGAATTTGACCTCACATATTCACTATAGAAAGGCAACAACTCGACCTCATTTGGAACACACATCACACAAGTTCGATCTGCAGCAGGTGGAGGAAGAAAATAGAGTGAAATCCCTAAGAAGGAGGAGGAAAACCTAGAGAATGAGAAGGAAGTATTTGTCAAGCAAAAGAAGTCAAAATTTCTCTCTCTACTACCAGACGTGCGAAGCTTTTAGGTTGTTGGAAGGACCGAAATTGCAAAATTGAAGCTGGTTCGAAATTCTGAAGTAGCTAGGCTGAAAATCTGAAGTAGTTCTGCGGAAATTCTGAAGCAGTAGGGCCGAAATTATGTCTTTGATGGAGTATTGATGCAGTTGATCTTTGGAGTCTGGAAGGACAATTTGAGGGCTGACTTGGTGGAGTGAGAAGAGTCTTTTCATCTAAGGTCTTGGTCTATCTCAATTTGATTTACTAGTGGAAGAGTTTGACTGGGTTTTCTATTGAAGAAAGTGTAATTAGGTTCGGTATTTATAATGACACATGATGTAAATTCGTATCTAGTAAATTTTTTTGTAAAATTTGAGTCATGGGTTTCATGCTCAAAATTGTTTTAGTAGGTCCCATTGTGAGCTCTAGGCTATGTGATAGGATTGTGTCATTATTGTAATTGTTACACTTGTAAATAATATGTCAAAATGAGAAGTTATGTCTCCAATATCAAGGGCAATAACCATGTAAAATTCCTCCTCCAAAAGCAAGGAAAAAGAGCCATTAATTTGGCACAAAGAAGGCTTACACATGCATTGATAGAAGACGGCTTCAAGGCAGATTTCAAGTCGGCTTAGGGGCAGTCATCAAGTCGGCCTAATGAGGCATCACAAGAAGACTATAAAAGGACCCCTCTCACCTCATTCAACGACATCAATTCGGTCTCTCTCTCATACTCAAGAACTCGGTCAAAATCAGAGATAAAGATGCGAACAAAAGGTCAAGAAAACGAGCCGCAGGTCAACGAGAAAATGAAGTCTGTTCTGCCATCCAAAATAGCAAGAACTCTGTCCACACATGCGGCAACAGATTGAGACTAGGGCATCGTCTTGTGTGCTCGTTTTGGCAAGGAAAGGGTTCAGTTTTGGGACACTTAGAAGGGCAGAAGTAAGTGGAAGTATCCTACTAGAAGAGCGAAGTTTTAGGAGGGCTAGAAGAGCCCTAAACCTCTCACTTGAATTGCAGACCTGTTCTTCTCTGATTTAGGGCTGCTAGGACAGTCATCTACAAGGACACCAAAAGGTTCATTCTAAGGTCAAGGGTAAGAATCTTGATACACAAGACTAATCCTTAAGGCAAGCAAAGATATAGGAGGGCTAGGAGAGCCACTCCTTGACATCTAGTGAAGTCATTCACAGTGAAATTGCAGACTTACAGGGCTGACTGAAATTGCAAGAGGAAGATCAAGTTGTTGGGTAAAAACTTGATTTGTAATCACCCTTGAAACAAGTACAATTTGAGGAAAGGTACAAGGAAGGTAGAAGCTGCTCCTAGCTCATCTAGAAGCTGATCCAGTTCACTGTACAGCAGTTAGAGGATAGTAGCAGTAAGAGGACAGCAGCAGTCAAAGGTACTTGCCTTGATCTTGGAGACACATCAGTCAAAGGGTCTTTGTCTAGGTCTTGGAAATTTTGTCAAGTGAAGATTCTATAAGAAGATTTTCCGTGGGTTTTCCCTTCAAGGTCTTGGAGAGGTTTTGCCCTGGCTGCTGCCTATATCTTGTATTATTGTTCTTTTGTTTATTGTTCATGGTAGCTGGTTGATGAAGTTAATGAACACACACATAAGGAAGAAATTGTTTGTATAAATAAAAAGTTAAAAAGGACTTCACAAGTAGTTACCTAGATCGAGAAATCATTAACATATCAAAGCCCTAGATTTCTCAACATGGTATCAGAGGATATGTTAGCACATCAAGGAAGGGTTGACAAAGAACATTAAAGAAGAGGCTAAGCAGTTGAAGTTGAAGGCAAAACAAGATCTAGATCTACATTCCAAAACCCTAGATCTATCAAAGGGAAGGCAAGATGTTGAATTTTCTAAGTCTATCTGTTAGAAAATTATTATGTATTCCGCTATTTTATTTCTCCTACTTGTCTAAATCCGAACAAGTTATTTAATACAATTAAATATCAAAATAAACACAATATAGTCACAACATATAAAGATCATCAACTGAAAGAAAACAAGCACACAAGTGACACTGTTATTTTTGAACCAATGTCCCCAGAAAAACCTAATGCGAGAAAACCGGTGCAACTATTCAAAGGGTTATATTATTAAGCAGTCTATCTCAGTACAACTGGGTGCCTAATCCGGCTCACCCCACAGAGAAAAATATACAGCAATAATACCTCTATATCCAGAAAGAGGTATTCAGAAACTTGTCCCACAAAACCCTCTCCGGCACAACTGAAGCTCAGCGCTAGCCCTTCTAGCCTCTGCGTCAGCCTCCTGCTGACCTGCATCAGCCCCAAAACTCTCTGTGTCATCCCTCTGCCCTCTGCGTGGATGACACAGTCTCTCTAGGCTCTGCGTTGTCTCTGCTGGGCTTTGCGTAGCCTGGACTGACTGCTGCTCTAGCTCTCTCTGCTTCTGTGCTGGTATCCCAGTATTGTCCCTATCTCTGCCTCGTACTCATTGCCCCTCGTTGTTTATCATTAATTCAACTTTTCTTAGCAACCCCGCTCTAGCAAAATGAATGACTGATCACTCCGGTGTATTCTCCAACTGACCCTCAAGCCTCTTCGTATACTTTTCTCGTTGGTCCATCAACGGTCGATATTAAATCTCTAATCAATGTTTAAGATTAGATTTGTCATGATCAATGACTTTTGGACCCTTCTAACCCAGTTTTATATTAATACCCATTAATATTTTATTTTTCCTAAATTTAAACTTACGAATTAAACTTAGGAACTCCATTAAAAATATTAATTATTGTAATATCTCCCAAACCGGGTACAAGTTGTCCAAACCATTTCTAGGTCTTGGAGATCTCATGTGCTTTAGCCTCTCCACCAATTTTCATGGCTAGAGCACATCCGATGCTACCCCAAATCAACACTCCCTCTTAGCGAGGATTGTGCTCTAGTAATACTCCTCACTGAGTATCACCCTGATTATCCGACACCGGTCCCTATTCTGATGTTAGGCCTCCCCGCCCAACATCCTCTGCACTGCTGCATCCTGTACTGTTGCCCATGGCCCTGCCACTGCCACTGTTGCATCCGTACGGCAACTCCCTTTGCATCCGTGCTACTGCTGGTCCATTCTCCCAACACTACATCCCCCTCTCATCATGTTGCATCGTGCTACTGCACTGCAACTCAGTTATTGAGAAGTAAGTAACTGATCCACCCAACTCTGACATCCTTGTCAGGCTAGAAACACTCCCAATGCTGAAGCTCCCTCTACCGCTAACAAATGTTCCCTCTATTGACCTTTGCACTGCTACAACAACTCCCTGCATCTCACACCATTGCACACCTCTTTGTGTCATCTTGCACTGGTGCAACACTCCCATGCCTCTCGCATTGTTGCAGCCTGCTAACCTCGCGCTGTCCAGGGACTCCTGCACTGTAGCACTCTTTGTCGCTTCATCCGCATCCGTCTCTACCTACATCCGTTAGTCCTGCTACTCCTATTCGGGGCTCCTGTAGCAAGGTATAATCCAAGAGGTTGGGTACCTCAAGGATCCTGCCCCTCATCGAATGTAGTCCTCCTGACTACAACTTAATGTCTCCCCACTTCTTCTCAAGTGGCACATGAGCACTCATGGTACAATCGTCATCCTCCTTGACTTTTTTCTCCGCCCTCGCTGGCGCTGCCTTTGAGTCAGAAGCCTCTGCCTTACTCTTCTTCCTCGAACACTGGTTCGCAAAATGGCCCAGTTCCCCACAATGGAAGCAATTGACTTTGGAGAGGTCCTTCTTCTTCCTCTTCTCCTGCTTTCCCACAAATGCTAGAGCTGCATCCTCTTCTTCCTCCTTCTTGATCCTGACCCCTTTGCCATTACTCCCTGCCTTGGTCAGTCGTCTGATCTTTTCTTGACAAAGAGACGCCCACAATTCTTCCCAATTTGGAAGCTTCGTCCTACCCAGTGTGCTCTGGACAAATACCTCCCAATCCTCAGAAACTGCGTTAACTGCAGTCCTCACCATCAATTCCTCATCCGGTGTGGCCCCCATGGAAGTTAGCTAGTCACGAATCTCCTTCAACCGATCGAGGAAGACATTTATCTGCTCTCCCTTCTGCATCTGGTATGCCCTTAGTTGATTCTCCAGGAGCATCTTCCTCTACACGAAAGTATGCTAGTACAATGTCTTCAAATTGTCCCACATCTCCTTTGTCATTTCCTCCTCGGCAATATGTGGTACCACATGATCCTTCACCCCATCAAGGATAATGCACTTTGCCTTAGCCAATGCCTCCTCGTACCTATCATTTGCTACCGGGTCAACTGGGATAGCCATCGTTCTCAAGGCGAAGCCCTTGATGCAATGTCTGTCTAGAATGGACAAGATCCTGGCTTTCCAAACCACAAATTTGGACGCTCCGTCCAACCTGTCCTGATCTCTCAACCCATTTGATCCAAATGGATCCTAGAATACTCTCTAAGTCTTCGAAATCTTCTTAAAAATCGCTTAAAAGATTAAAACAAACGCATGGGAAGAACCCTTAGAAACATCGGAAAACACTATTGGGAGGCGAAAAATACAAGAAAAGAAGGAAAACAGGCTTATCGGAGGCTTCAACAGAGAATGCACAGTAGCCATCAGATCTAGCCGATCAACGATCCAGATCTGATCGGCAAATCGCAATCAGCAAAGGCTATTGGAGGATATCGACGCTTACAATATATATATGGCGATAGCGATCAACGGTGTCAACGAGGACCGTCGATCAAGCGTGCATATCGACGGCCCACATTGTATCGCGATATCGCATCGGCAAACCACAATAGAGCACTCACCAAACGGCCCGGGGTTATCGCGATATGCGATTGCGATCAATCGCATCGCGATATCGCAATCGGAGTTACATAAAGGAGCAAGCACACACACACACATATATATATGCGCGATGTGATTAGCCAGACCCGGTGGGAATATAAATGCTATCGCATAAGATTTGAGATCCGTCGATTGGCATTTTTAATGTAATTCTTTGTATTTCGTTTATTAAACGAAATACAAAGAAACAGCGCCGATGCGATAAACCCGGACCCGAAGGGGTTTGGGAATGAAAATACATAATATTTGAAACCTGTCATAAGCCATTTTTCCGGTATTTTCACAGTTTTAATGTATTTCTAAAATACAAAGGGACAGGTCATTTGCAACATGCGATAGCGACTCGCAGGCCGACCCGATAGGAGAATAGGACACATTTATGAATATTTGAAGTCTGAATGAACAATGTTTTTGGCGAATTTCACAGTTTGAATGTATTTCTCTGTGTAAATAGAGAACAGTTGTTTCAGGTATTTCAAAAGCCCGATGCACTCATCCGTTGCAGAATAGGTGGCCACCTCCCCTTAATGCGTTATACAATGATTGTTTGACGCTAGAAGAAGGATTCGAGCGGACAGCAGCCAGGAGACAGAAAGCCAAGAAGAGGAAACCAATAGGCAGTGCAGACTGGCTTTAAAGCCACAGAAGACAGAAACAAAGACAAGCAGTATTGCAGACAGTGCCGAGACAGAGCAAAGACAGAGACAGAGAGTGATTGAGAGAGTCTGTGTACTCAGGGAGGCTTGAGAGGTTCAAGCAAACTCTTGTTGTATCTGTTGTGTGTTGAGTCTCAAATTGAGCTCATACTGTTATAAATCTGTTTGAAGACATAATAGAGAGATCACCACTGAAGGCTGGACCAAGAGATGTAGCCCAGGAGTATTGGGTGAACTCCTTATTTAATTTGTTGTGTTTATGTGTGTTGTCTATTATGTTTCTTTACTGCTTCATTGTCTGTGTATCTCACAATCTTATCGATCCATTGCATAAAATAACATAGGCAAATCCATGCACATGAGTTTGTAATACCTTAATTGTCTTAGATCTCATTTCCAGATCAAGTGGTATCAAAGCTTTAGGTTTGCTAAGGTTAGACAAGCTTGGGATGGATTGTTGAATGCTAACTAGGTCAAAGCTCAAATTAAGAGAAGGGAACTAGTTGAGGCTAACCTAGAGGAAATTGGCAGAAGAAATTCCCTTGGAATCAGACTCTCAGTTCATGGACAGTTTCATGACCATGAGAGCCATGGTAGAAGAGATGTACCGAGAATTTAAGAAAGGTCGAAGTGAAGATACTTCAACCTCAAAACAAGACAAAGGAACAGAAGAACATCTTCTAGATGGCCATTCTGAAGGCAAAGGGAAAGGAAAAGAGGCTCCTCTATCAACACCTCCTTCTAGCCCTTTGATTAAATTAGATGTAAAATTTGATTTGCCAATATATGATGGAGAATTAAATGCAGAAAAGCTAGATAACTGGATTAGACAGATTGATGTGTATTGCAGGCTGCAGAACATTGATTCAGACAGGAGTAAAATTCAGCTGGCCAGCCTTCGCCTTGGAGGAACTGCCTTAGTATGGTGGGAAGGCAGGACACAAGCTGATTTGAAGAAGCATGGTAAAATTCCTTCTGCCTGGAGTGAATTTGTTTCTGCCATTAAAAAAAGGTTCTATCCACTAGCTTATATGCAACAAGCCATGATGAGTTGGCAAACTCTTCGCCAATTAAAGGGGAAAAGTGTACAAAGCTACACCCAAGAATTTAGAAAAAGAGCTTTAATTCTAGGCATTTATTTAGACTCACCTGAAACTTTGTTGAAGAATATAGGTGGTCTGCATAGTTATTTGAGGCACGCCATTCTCATGTTTAACCCTACTAGCATAGATGAGGTATCCGTTCAGGCTACACATTTAGAGGCTAGAGGCAAGAATGTGAACCCAGAGATTGGGGGATCATCAAAACCCACTGCAAGCAAGAACAAGGAAAAGAGAAAGCAGAAATGGAAAGAGAGGAAGGAAAACGTTGTACAAAAAGACAAACCTTCATGCACTCACTGCAAGAAGGATGAACATGATGATGAACATTGTTGGTCTTTGCATCCAGAGCTGAAACCCAAGAAATTCGATGGCAAGAAGAAGAAGATTGTTGCTGCTATACAAAAGGATTTGGGGTCAAACTCAGGTGATGAAACAACAATCACAGCTACAGGTATAAAAGGTAAAAATTCTGAAGCATCTACTAATAATTCTGCACAAACTATTGATAATGAAGAAAATGAGAGGAAGAGACATGAGCTTTTTCACATTAGAGTTATTTCCAAGCATCAAAAGATTGATACTTTATTTGATAGTGGCTCACAAGTAAACTTGATTTCTGAAGCAATTGTAAAGACGTTGGGATTACTACCCACACCTTACAAGAAGCCATATCCATTAGGTTGGGTATGTGATAAAGCAAAGCTACAAGTGACTAGACAATGTAAACTTAGGTTTTCTATTGGGTCAGCATTTGTAGATGACGTTGAGTTAGATATCGTTCCCTTGGATATGTGTGGAATTGTTTTAGGAAGTCCTTACTTGTATGATAAAAAAGCCATTTTCTATAGAGCTGAAAATAAATATCAACTCACCAAAGATGGAATAGAATATAATGTAAGAGCTCATAAACTCAAGAATAGTTATACTCTCATAAACTCAGGGCCAGATGAAAAGAATTGTAAATTCATGCAAGCAATTTTTACTGATGGTTGTAAAGGAAAAGAAACCTGATAAAACCAATGTATTTGAGCACTGTGATGCTAAACAGAAAGCTGATTTAGAAAAAGTTGTTTCAGAAAATGATATCTTATTTCAAGAACCTAAAGGTCTGCCAGCCAAAAGGGAAATTGTACATGATATTCATTTGCAGCAAGATGCTCCATTGCCTAACATCGGAATGTATAGGTTATCCTCTTTAGAGAATGCAGAGATCAAGAAGAAGGTACAAGAGCTGCTCAAAAAAGGGTTCATAAGACCAAGCACATCACCATGCGGATCTCCAATCGTGTTGGTGAGAAAGAAAGATGGTTCGTGGAGGATGTGCATTGATTACAGAGTGCTGAATAAAATAACGATCAAGAATCATTATCCCCTTCCTCGCATTGATGTTCTATTGGATCAGCTAAAAGAAGCTGTTTACTTTTCCAAGTTGGACTTGCGTAGTGGTTACCATCAGGTCAAAATAGCAGAGCAAGATGCATGGAAGATTGCTTTCAAAACAAAGCAAGGGTTGTATGAATGGCTGGTTATGCCTTTTGGCTTAACTAATGCTCCTGCCACTTTCATGAGAGTTATGAATGATGTACTCAGGCCTTTTATTGATGATTTTGTAATTGTATATTTAGATGACATTCTTGTTTTCAATAAAACATGGGAAGAACATTTGAAGCATGTAAAGCAGACTCTAGATGTTTTGAAAAAAGAAAATCTCTATGTTAAATTATCAAAATGTGAATTTGGCAAAACATCTTTGAATTATTTGAGTCATATTGTAGGGGGTGGTGAATTGAAGATAGATCCCTCTAAGGTCGAATTCATTGTGAACTGGCCTAAACCCAAATCTGCTATAGAAGTTAGAAGCTTCTTAGGAGCAGCACAATATTGGAGAAAGTTTATTGCTAACTTTTCCTTGATTGCAGCTCCCTTACATGCTTTAACAGGATTGAACAAGGTGTTTCAGTGGGGAGGCAAACAGCAGAAAGCCTTTGACACCTTGAAAGAAAAAATTAGTACAGCACCAGTACTAGCATTGCCAGATCTTCAAAGACCATTTGAGATTGAAACGGATGGCAGTGACTATGCCATGGGAGCAGTGTTGATGCAACATGGTAAACCCATATGTTATCATTCTGAGACATTTAATTCTGCAGTAGCTAATTATCCCACATATGATAAATAATTGTATGCATTAGTACAGAGTGTGAAAAAGTGGAAACATTACATAATCGGCAAAGAGACAGTTATACACACTGATCATCAACCAGTTCAGTATTTGGACTCACAAACTAAATTGCAACAATCAAGACACTATAAGTGGATGGGTTTCCTACAGCAGTTTCATCTAGTCATCAGATATAAGAAAGGCATACACAATAAAGTTGCAGATATGTTGTCCAGACCAATTATAAATGCATCTACTATACTTAAGCATAGCTCAGTATTGCATGAAAGCTACATTAAACAATATGCTCAAGATGTAGATTTTAAAGATGTATATGCAACTTTAAGTCATGGCAAACAAGTAGAAGAATTGGATTATCATATTAAGGACCAACTCTTATATCATTTGGGAAAGTTATGCATTCCTCAAACTGAAAGAGTTAAAATAATCCAAGAAGCACACACTTCTCTAATATCAAGTCATTTTGGTGTAAGTAAAACAGTTGCACAACTGCAAAGATTTTGCTAGTGGCCAAGAATGCATGAAACAGTTTCTAGATATATTAAAGGGTGTACCAAGTGTGCTAAAAGCAATCCCAACAATAGAAAACTAGGCTTGTACACTCCACTTCCAGTTCCTTCTCGTCCTTGGGAAAGTGTTTCCATGGACTTTGTTGGGGGATTGCCAAAATCTAGAAAAGGTCATGACTATTTATATGTTATTATGGACAGTTTCAGCAAAATGTGTATTTTAATACCTTGTAACATGCAGATTACAGTTGAGCAAACAGTGAAGTTGTTCTTTCAGCATGTCTGGGTGCATTTTGGGTTACCCACTTCCATAGTATCTGGTCGAGATTCCCAATTTGTTGGGAAGTTTTGGTCAAGTCTGTGGGAATTGATGGACACCAGACTGAAGAAGAGACAATATTTCATCCACAAACAGATGGCCAAACAGAAGTGGTCAACAGGACAGTGATCCAATTGCTCAAGGGTTATTGCAGCAAGCATCCCAAGCTTTAGGATGAACATTTGTGTTATGTGCAACATGCTTACAACCGTGTTAAACATTCTTCTACACAAATATCTCCTTTTAAGACTTGTTTTGGTTTTACACCAAAGTCTCCCTTGGATTTTGTCTTTGGGAAAGACATAACAATTTGATGGACACAGTGATGTGGACAAAGCAACCAAGTTCATTGAACAAATCCAAGAAATTCACCAGGCAGTGCAAGAACAGCTGGAAAAGAGCCAAGCCAAGTACAAGGCAAGGCATGATAAGCATCAGATGGAGCATAGCTTCCAAGTTGGTGATCAAGTCTGGCTGTATATCAGCAAAGACAGAATGCAAGGTGAAGGAAAGAAGTTGAAGCCAATAAGGTATGGGCCTTTCAAGATACTTGAGAAAATTGGTGAAAACGCTTTCCGCCTTGATTTGCCAGAGTACATGCACATCTATTCAGTGGTAGATGCAAAAAATTTAAGACTGTTTGAACCTTCATTGATTGAAGATCTCGAAGAGCAAAGTCAATTGCCTTCCATTAATGATCCATTCCCTGAATATCTCAATGAGTTACAGGAAGATACAGTTCTCGACAGGAAGGTGAGAACTACGCGCAGAAGGGATGTTGAATACCTTAGAATTGGACTCAAAGGTTCAAAACCAAGCAGCGCACGATGGATGGAAATTGGGCAAGTGAGGGAGCTGTATCCTCACTTGATCGATGCTTAAAAACCAACTTTTGGTGATCCAAAAGCCTTTTCAGTGGGAAGGTGTGATCCAAATGGATCCTAGAATACTCTCTAAGTCTTCGAAATCTTCTTAAAATCGCTTAAAAGATTAAAACAAACGCATGAGAAGAACCCCTAGAAACATCAGAAAACACTATCGGGAGGCAAAAAACACAAGAAAACAAGGAAAACAGGCTTATCGGAGGCTTCAACAGTGAATGCACAGTAGCAGTCAGATCTGGCCAATCAACGGTCCAGATCTGATCGGCAAATCGCAATCGGCAAAGACTATCGAAGGATATCGGCACTTATCATATATGTATTGCGATAGCGATCAGCGGGGTCAACGAGGACCGTCAATCAAGCGCACAGATCGAAAACCCACGTTGCATCGCGACATCGCATCGGCAAACCACAATAGAGCGCTCACCAAATGGCCCGGGGTTATCGCGATATGCAATTGCGATCAATCGCATCGCGATATCACAATCGGAGTTACATAGAGGAGCAGGCATACACACACACACACAAATATATATATATATATATATATATATATATATATATATATATATATATGTGCGATGCGATTAGCCGGACCCGATGGGAATATAAACGCTATCGCATAAGATTTGAGATCCATCAATTGGAATTTTTAATGTAATTTCGTGTATTTCGTTTATTAAACGAAATACAAAGAAACAGCGCCGATGCAATAAAACCCGGACCCGAAGGGGTTTGGGAATGAAAATACATAATATTTGAAATCTGTCATAAGCCATTTTTGCGGTATTTTCACAGTTTTAATGTATTTCTAAAATACAAAGGGACAGGCCATTTGCGACATGTGACAGCGACTCACATGCGGACCCGATAGGAGAATAGGACGCGTTTATGAATATTTGAAGTCCAGATGAATAGTGTTTTTGGCGGATTTTCACAACTTGAATGTATTTCTCTGTGTAAATAGAGAACGGCCATTTCAGGGATTTCAAAGGCCCGATGCACTCATCTATTGCAGAATAGGTGGCCACCTCCCCTTAATGCGTTATATAATGATTTTTTAACGCTAGAAGAGGGATTCAAGCGGACAGAGGCCGGAAGAAAGCCGAGAAGAGGAAACGAATAGGCAGCGCAAATTGGCTTTAAAGCCACAGAAGACAAAAAGAAAGACAAGCAGTATTGCAGGCAATGTCGAGACAGAGCAAAGACAGAGACAGAGTGATTGAGAGTCTGTGTACTCAGGGAGGCTTGAGAGGTTCAAGCAAACTCTTGTTATTGTATCTGTTGTGTGTTGAGTTTCAAATTGAGCTTATATTGTTGTAAAACTCTGTTTGAAGACATAATTGTTAAAATTGGCAACCAGGGCAAAACTTCATGTGGGTCATCTTATTCCTGGCTAATAATATTTTTATTAGATTCCTCTCGTCGAGAGGTGTAGGATTGATATAAAGATCATCCAATTCCGATAAGCATTCATGGAGATATGAATTTATTTTGATTATGGAATTATTATCAAGCCGACCTACAACTCATGTAGGCTCAGAAGCCCAACAGTCGCATCTATTCACCCACCAACGTTGTGTATAAATATAAGAGGACTTTTCCTCATTTGGACTCACTCATCTCATCACATCTCTCTCTCTCTACTGCGCAGATTTGAGTCTCTTCTCTACTGCGCTGAAATGGGTCTCTCTCTCTCACACATGTGAAGCCGGAAGCTGTTGAATTTGAAGTTGCAACTGCAGAAGTAAAGATTGACTTGCGTGGCCTAGAAGATCTCCTCTTTGGAACTGCGTTGTAGGTTCATCTGAACCTCCTTTGAAAGCCGCAACTTTTGGTGGTGGAATGAAGTCAATCCGATGAACGGTTTGCAAGATATCGACTGCCCTAGTTTGAAGGCGGAAACTGTTGAAACTGAAGCTGCAACTGCAAAAGTAAAGATTGACTTGCGTGGCCTACAAGATCTCCTCATCTGAACTGCGTTGTAGATTCATCTGAAACTCCTCTGGAAGCCGAAACTTTTGGTGGTGGAACGAAGTCAATCCGACTGTCGGTTTGTGAGATATGGTCTGCCCTAGTTTGATAATGAAGCCGCTAATGCTGATGCTATTGATCTAGGGTTTGCTACTGCTGATATGAATCAGATTTATTGTACTATTTCTCTCTGCTGAATTATTGAAGATAAAAGAAGATTTGATCAAAGGGTTCCCCCACACATTGTGGGATTTGTCCCTGGCTAGCCGCCACATCTTGTGTCTCTTGTCTTGGCTTGTTTTCTGTCGATCGTTTAATGTTCTATCTGCACTTTACTTTATGTACATGTGATTGCTAATCGGTGGAATATAATAAGAAAAAGAAGTAAACTGTTATAAGCATAGAACATACCATAATTTAACATGGTATTAGAGCTGAGGTGAAGACAAAGCCCGAGCAAGAGCAAGAGCAATCATCGAAGAGAATATTGGCAAGGCTATCCTAAAAGAACTATGGGGTCCTCAACACTCTTTCCTGCTGAAAACAAGCTCCGTGAGAAAGCTGACTATCACGGATGGAAGATGTCTATCGATCTAACCCTTGAGAATCAAGGAGTGTTGGATCATGTGAGAGGCAATATTGTTGAGCCTCCATCAAATGCATCCGCTGCTGCCTGGAACAAATGAAAAAATGGAGAAGTCAAAACAATAGAAGATCATACGGGACTCTATCGACAAGCACTTGGTGGCCTACATCTCTGAACTAGACACCTCCAAGGAAATCTACGATAGACTGGTGAGTTTATTTAAAGTTAATGATGCAAATCAAGTTTTGTTTCTTAGAAATAAGTTGAGGGAAATCAAGAAGGGTAAAGATGAAAGTATGCAGGCATACTTCTTAAGAATCACCGAGATCAAGAACGATCTCCTATCTATTGGGGAAACTATTACTGACAGAGAAATGGCACTCACAACTCTTGGAGGATTGCCATTTGAATGGTATGTGTTCAGGACTACTCTTTTGAACTATAATGTAATTCTTGGTTTCGAGGAATTAATGGCTAGATGCATTCAAGAAGAAACAAGGGAAGAAGTGCAAGAAATGCCCATGCCTAAAGGTCCTCCTGCTTCCTTTTCTTCACATGCAAAGAAAAGAAATAATTCCAGGACTAAATCAAAAGGAAAGGCTGGACCTAAGGCTAGAAGAAAATGACGATGTTACATTTGCGATAAAGCAAGTCACTATGTATGAGATCATGAGCATCATGATGAATTAGATCATGGACATAAAGGGCAACATGAGATCATGGACATATAGGATAGCATGATGATGATGCACACTAGTTTGAGCAGCATTATGATGGATAAAATCATGGACATGGGCAGCATGATGATAATCATGATTAGAGAAGCATGGTACAGTATGCAGTGGTGCAACTCGAAATCCCTCTGATGGCAATCAAAGGAATGACAAATTCAACAGCAAAGGTAAGAGGAGAGTTGGGAATCAAGGAAGCGGACAAGCATTCAAGAAGGCTAGAAATTCCAAGATGTATTAAATGCACCTGACCTCAAAAAGAACCTAGTGTCCATCTCGGCAATGGAAGACAAAGGCTACAAGGTAACCTTCAGCGATGGCAAGGTATGTATATGGAAAAATAATGTTAAAGATGCCTTTACTCTTGGGTTTAGTGTTGATTCATTATATCAGGTCGATGGAAGTCCGCTAGGTGTCATGTCTTGTGACACAACTATTTAGTCCGAACTTTGGCATCGGAGGTTTGCCCACCTTCATTACAGAGCTCTACCCGATGTAAGACAGATGGTAACAGGGATGCCTGAATTCCAAGTAGAGAAAGAAGGTGTATGTCCGGGATGTGCCGAAGGAAAGCTCAAAAGGGGACCATTCCCCTCAAGCCAAAGCAAGACCTCCGATATATTACAATTGGTTCACTCGAGCATACCTGAGGTTGGCATTAAGAGGGAGACTACTACACCACATACTCCTGAGCAGAATGGTGTGGTGAGAAGGAAGAACCGCACGATGATGGAAGCTGTCCGGGCCATGCTACATGATCAAAGACTTCCGAAGTTTCTATGGGCTGAAACTACAATCACCGTTGTATATGTACAAAATCGATGCCCTCATCAAGCATTGGGTTCCTAAACTCCTGAAGAAATGTTCACCATCGGTCAAAGGGAAGTCGTGATTAGTCATGATGTCACCTTTGACAAAGATATGGCCCTCAGCAAGGTGGACAATCTGCTGACTTTGAGTAGCTCTCAAGAAGCCGACACCAGGGAACCGAAAGAAAAGGATGATGAATCAATGCCTGATGTAGAAGAACCCATGGATCCGATTGATCCTCATCCACATGAGCCTTCCTCTTCTAGGAAGAGGCCTTCATGGCTTAGGGGGATACTTGATGATGCTGAAGGACATGCTGCACCCTGAGGAACCTTCCATCAAAGTAAGAAACTTAACAGGTATCAGGGATACCTGACCATCATGAGCACGATCATACAAAATGAACCTTCATCATTCTCAGATGTCATCAAGCATTAACTATGGAAGGATGCTATGACCATAGAATATGGGTCTATTATGGAGAATGGTGTCTGGGAAGTAGTTCCCAGACCCTGGACAAGACAATTGTTACTTCAAAATGGATTTACAAGATAAAGCATGCAGCAAATGGAAGTATGGAAAAGTATAAGGTTCATTTTGTTGCTCGTGGTTTATCCCAGAAGGGAGGTATAGACTATGATATTTGCACCTGTTGCCAGATATACGACCATCCGCTTGATCATAGCCCTTGTGGTTTCAGAAGGATGGAACCTACATCAGATGGATGTCAAGATCGCGTTCTTACATGGTTCTATCAAAGAAGAGGTCTATGAGGAGCAACCTGAAGGATTTGAGATTTATGATCGAAAATCTCATGTATGCAGGTTGAAGAAAGCTCTCTATGAGCTGAAGCAAACACCCCGAGCATGGTATGAGAGGATCGATAGCTACTTGATGAAGCTGGGATTCACTAGGAGTGAAGCCAATCCTAACCTTTACTTTAAGGTTGAAGATGACAAGCCTCTCATACTGGTGTTGTATGTGGATGACCTCTTTCTAACAGGTGCAGACCCTCTCATTCACAAATGTAAGAGGGAGTTGGCCTCTGAATTTGAAATGAAGGACCAAGGACTTTAAGTATGGCAGAAGCCAAGGGAAATTTTCCTATCTCAAGGAAAATATGTGGTAAAGATATTGGAAAGATTTGGTATGATGGACTGCAAGCCTGTGACTACCTTGAGGATCTTAACTTTTAGAAGTTATATGGTAGTGATGTCGGACCAGACTTAGGAAATGCCTCTGAGTTTCAAAAACTCATTCGCATTGATGTTCTTGGTGAACCTCCGTCCGAACATATGTTTTGCAGTTAGCATTGTGAGCTCATATTTGGTTGAGCCTCACTGGATTGATGCCAGGAATCTTCTGAGATGTCTTCAGGACACAATCTCTCATGGATTAAGATACACTGCCGGAGATGTGAGACTACTTGGATATACTGATGTTGATTGGGCAGGCAGTGTGGTGGACCGTAAGAGCACTTCCGGGTACTGTTTCACCTTGGGATCTGCTTCGATATCCTGGATGAGCAGGAAGCAGAAGTCAGTGGCTTTGAGCACCGCCGAAGCAGGATATATTGTTGCTAGCATAACCTCATGTGAGGCAGTCTGGTTGCAAAAGCTCTTCAGTGAGCTGTTTGGATTTACATTGGATACCACTGTGATTCTCTATAACAACCAGAGGTGGGATTCGATTATTGAGGAATCCCGTATTCGTCAATTGCTCCAGCAGATAGACATCATCTGGGATATGGTAAGTCGATGAGCAAGGAAGCTCCATCACATTAAGATGATGTACAGGTTGATACACCTTGTCAAAGCCCCGAGGAAAGATCTAATCTGTGATTTTCCCAAACGACTTGGAGTCGGCAAGAAACCCTTGTACAAGGGTCCTGCATGTTGCATACATTGAGCTCTGGGAGCTCTGAGGGCTTGCAGTTCCTACTGGAGCAACATATGACCACAGGGTGACTCACCCTCCCCTAGTGGTGCACACTGGAACAAGATGATTCGCTCTCTTGTGGGACAAGATGATTCGCTCTCTTGTGGAACAGGATGATTCGCTCTCCTGTGTAGCAGGATGATTAGTTCTCCTGTGAGGCCTGGATTGATGTGTTCTCCATGGCAGCCTGGATTGATGTGTTCTCCATGGCAATTGTAGCAGGATTGATGTGTTCTCCTGTGAGGCCTGGATTGATGTGTTCTCCATGGCAATTGTAGCAGGATTGATGTGTTCTCCAGAGAGGACAGGATTGATTGGTTCTCCTGTTGAGGCATTTTACCCATGCAATCTGGGACTCATGGGAAGTACCTCTCATCTGATCAATGAGCAGGGAAATGAAGTTAGGGACCATAGTAGTACCGATGGACGCATCGTTGTAACTACCGTACTCCCTACGCTAGGATGACCTCCATTGATCTGGGATCAATGATACTGGTCTGGGACCAGTGGTAGGAGTTGCACCATACTATGACGCTGACTTCCGGTCGGTTGAGACTGGTCTGGGATCAGTGGTACATACTCTGAGACTGACTTTGAGTCAGTGGAGGATGATATTGGTCTGGGACCATTGGAGTTGTACTCACTATGACGCTGACTTTGGGTTGGTTGAGACTGGTCTGGGACCAGTGGTACATACTCTGAGACTGAATTTGAGTCAGTATGATACATCCTCGATCATTTCTTCTTCTTCATAATTCGGACAAAAGCAGAGTAGAAAAAAACAATGCAAGAGCAGAGCAGAACAGAACAAAACAGTGCAGATCAGTGCAGGGCAGAACAAGACAAAGCAGAACAGGCAAAATAGAGCAGAGCAGGCCAAGGGTCAGGCTGTACAAGGCAGTGCATTTGATGGATGAATAGTAACGACCGATAGACAGATTGCAGATGAAGTTCTCCATGGTTGAGAGGAAGTGTTAAATTTGGCAACCAGGGCAAAACTTCATGTGGGTCATCTTATTCATGGCTAATAATATTTTTATTAGATTCCTCTCGTCGAGAGGTGTAGGATTGATATAAAGATCATCCAATTCCGATAAGTATTCATGGAGATATGAATTTATTTTGATTATGGAATTATTATCAAGCCAACCTACAACTCATGTAGGCTCAGAAGCCCAACAGTCGCATCTATTCACCCACCAACGTTGTGTATAAATATAAGAGGACTTTTCCTCATTTGGACTCACTCATCTCATCACATATTTCTCTCTCTCTACTGCGCAGATTTGAGTCTCTTCTCTACTGCGCTGAAATGGGTCTCTCTCTCTCACACATGTGAAGCCGGAAGCTATTGAATTTGAAGCTGCAACTGCAGAAGTAAAGATTGACTTGCGTGGCCTAGAATATCTCCTCTTTGGAACTACGTTGTAGGTTCATTTGAACCTCCTTTGAAAGCCGCAACTTTTGGTGGTGGAATGAAGTCAATCCGACGAACGGTTTGCAAGATATCGACTACCCTAGTTTGAAGCCGGAAATTGCTGAAACTGAAGCTGCAACTGCAGAAGTAAAGATTGACTTGCGTGCCCTAGAAGATCTCCTCATCTGAACCGCGTTGTAGGTTCATCTGAACCTCCTCTGGAAGCCGAAACTTTTGGTGGTGGAATGAAGTCAATCCGATTGTCGGTTTGTGAGATATGGTCTGCCCTAGTTTGATAATGAAGCCGCTAATGCTGATGCTACTGATCTAGGGTTTGCTACTGCTGATATGAATCAGATTTATTGTACTATTTCTCTCTGCTGAATTATTGAAGATAAAAGAAGATTTGATCAAAGGGTTTCCCCACACATTGTGGGGTTTGTCCCTGGCTAGCCGCCACATCTTGTGTCTCTTGTCTTGGCTTGTTTTCTGTCGATCGTTTAATGTTCTATTTGCACTTTACTTTATGTACATGTGATTGCTAATCGGTGGAATATAATAAGAAAAAGAAGTAAACTGTTATAAGCATAGAACATACCATAATTTAACAATAATAGAGAGGTCAACACTGAAGGTTGGACCAGGAGATGTAGCACAGGAGTATTGGGTGAACTCCTTATTAAATTTGATGTGTTTATGTGTGTTGTCTATTATGCTTCTTTACTGCTTCATTGTCTGTGTATTTCGCAATCTTATCGATCCATTGCATAAAATACCATAGGCAAATCCATGCACATGAGTCTGTAATACCTTAATAATTGTCTTAGATCTCATTTCCAGATCACCATTAACAGCCATCGCGTTGCTCTTCTGTCGACTCCTCTGAGTCTCTCTGCTTCCCTCCTTGAAGTCCTTTGTTCGACTCCTACTGAGTCTCTCTACTTCCCATCTGGAACTTCTCAATTCGACTCCTCCTAAGTCCCTCTACTTCCCGTCTGGAAGTTCTCCTCTGGACTCCCTCTAAGTCCCAATTTCCCTCCTAGAAATCCTTCTGCCAACGTCAAGTTGCCCCACTCCGATTGTCTGTGCAACTGCAACACTAGTCCGGATTCCTTGGCTAGAAATCTGCCTCGGCAGCAACTCCCTCCTCCTTCGTCTTGCCCTGTTAGGTATTGTTCTGACCACAGTACCCCACCAGCTTCGCTCCGCAGATTACCCACAGCCTCCTATGCCCCAGCAACTGAAGGATTGAGCCACTTAGCTCTACGCAACCCCAGCACCGGCAAATCATCTCCCCCAGCGAACTGTGTCAGCCTTTGTGGGCTCTGCATGAGCCTGATTCTGCCTCCCTTAGCCTCTGCATAGCCTTTCTTTGGCCCAGAATGATGACGCAGTCCCTCTTCGTCACTCCTTCCTCTATCGCTTTCTGCAAGGATCAGCTTTGTCACTCAGCACAGTTGAATCTACTGCAAACGCTCTGCTAAGCTGATGCCTTCAGTTTTCCTTTGATCTGCAACCACGCTCTGATACCATGTTGAATTTTCTAAGTCTACCCATTAGAAAAGTATTCTGTATTCTACTGGTTTATTTCTCCTACTTGTCTAAATCCAAACAAGTTATTTAATACAATTAAATATCGAAATAAACACAATACAGTCACAACATCTACATATCGTCAACTGAAAGAAAACAAGCACACAAGTGACACCTTTTTTTGTACCAATTTCCCCGGAAAAACCCAATGCGGGAAAACAGGTGCAGCTATTCAGAGGGTTATATTATTAAGCAGTCTATCTAAGTACAACAGGGTGCCTAATCCGGCTCACCCGACAGAGAAAAATACATGGCAGCGATACCTCTATATCCGGAAATGGGTATTCAGAAAACCTGTCCCACGAAACCCTCTTCGGCACAACTGAAGCTCAGCACTGACCCTTTTGGCCTCTGCATTAGCCTCCTGCTGACCTGCATCAGCCCTAGGAGTCTCTGCGTCAACCCTCTAAGGCACTGCGCAACCTCTAGAGGCTCTGCGTCACTCCCTTTGCCCTCTGCGTGGATGATGCAGTCTCGCTGGGCTCTGCACTGCCTCTACTGGGCTCTACGTAGCCTGGACTGACTGCTGCTATGGCTCTCTCTGCTTCTATGTTGGTCTCCCAGTATTCTCCCTGCCTCTCTGCCTCATACTCACTGCCCTCGCTGTTGATCACTGATTCAACTTTGCTTAGCAACCCCACTCTAGAAACATGAATGATTGATCACTCTGGTATATTCTCCAACTGACCCTCAAGCCTCTTCTTATACTTTTCTCATTGGTCGATCAACGGTCGAGATTAAATCTCTAATCAACGGCTAAGATTAGATTTGGCTTGATCCATGACTTTTCGACCCTTCTAACCCAGTTTTTTATTAATACCCATTAATATTTATTTTTCCTAAGTTTAGACTTAGGAACTCCATTAAAAATATTAATTATTTTAATATCTCCCAAATGGGTTCAATTTTTCCAAACCATTTCTAGGTCTTGGAGATCTCATGTGCTTTAGCCTCTCCACCAATTTTCATGGCTAGAGCACATCCGATGCTACCCCAAATCAACACAACATCTACTATTCTAAAGCGCAGATCTATAAGAGGAAGGCAACAAGCATCCTCACACTCTAGTTGAAGAGCAGATCCTCAAGGATAAGATATCAAGTTCCCTCACATTCACGTTGAAGGACAGACATACAAGCTTCCTCAAGGCAGCCATCCAAAGACAAGCTTCAAGGATCATTATATCAAGTAAGTATCTTATTTTATGAGCAAAACTAATCTTGAAAAGATATCCTCTTGCAAGGAAAGCAATAAGTTAGTTGGGGTTGCCAACTTCCTTGCTTGGAAGAAGAGAACTGACATCAACTTAAAAGAACAAGAAGTTATGGAACATGTGCAAAAGAAATTTATGTTCCTACTGATAGTCAAGAATTGGCCAAGTACAACAAGAATGAAATAAGAGCTCAAAATATTCTCATAGAATCTATCAAAGACTCTTTGATTCCCTATGTGGCCAAACTTGAAACAGCCAAGGAAATCTATGACAAATTGATAGAACTATTCTCCATCAGCACTGCACGAGAAGGGATCTCTTTAAGAAATGAGTTGTACAAGATGAAAATCAATAAAGAAGAAGTTATAGCTCCGTACTTTATGAGGGTTTCTGAAATAAGAGATCAGTTACAGGATCATGGAGAAATCATGTCTGATCAAGAAATGACTACTATAGTGCTGAATGCACTGCCTGAGGATTGGGGAAACTTTACAGCCAGCATATGGGCTAGAAAGGAGGCATCCTCACTCAATGATTTGTGGTCGATATGCAAAGTGGAAGAAGCTAGATTGAAGGCCAAGGAAGACATTGCAGTTGGACCCAAGGAGCAAGCATTTGCTGCCAGGTTCAAGAGAAAAGGGAAGTTCGGAAAATTTGAAAGGTTTGGTCACCAGCAACATCCCAAGAAAGACATGTCAAAGATTCAATGCTTTGAATGTCACGAATATGGACACTACCGGAGAGATTGTCCCAAGCGAAAGAAGAATGGAAAGAGGAAACATGAAGCAGCACATGTCACCCAGGAAATACAAGACAATGAAAAGAAGCCGAAAAAGGAGGACCCACAAGATCTTTACTATGATTGAAAGATCACCTCCTGCTTTCTTACATATATCTTAGTTGCATGATAGATTGCATAAGCATTTTGTGACATGTTGAAATTCATGAACATTCTTATGTAGTAATGGTTAGTAGTTCCTTGAAGGATGTTTTGTCTGACTATGTACATTGTATTTTGTACCATTCATAGAGAAACACTTGATGTATAAGGATATGTTGAATCCTCTGAAAGAACTGTTAAAGTCATGATACAAGTGTGTTGTATAGGAATTTCTTTATGAAAGGATTCTAGGAAAGAATGAATTACAATTTGTAGGAAACCCTAAGATGAGAACACTTTGGTTCTCTGAATCTCTGAAGGGTTTTACAGGCAAATATTCTCTATAAAGAATCCAAGTTCATGAAATTCAAAATGATGGTACTAAGAGAAGCTGCAAGAGTCAAGTCAACTCCGTTGCAGGTCAAAGATCCTTCAAGAAGTCCGCTACAAGAATCATGGTATGATTCAAGACTGATGAGGTATGTATGTTATTGTATTTTAAGATATCATGTCATTTGTTTTTGGTATAGAAGATCTCTTTCTCTAGTTTGCGGAGGTGAACATATGACCTCATTTGAGACATGAAGTGGGGCTCTGCAATAAAGAGGAAGAAAGAGATCCAGGAAGATACCATGATCTTAAAAATTCAATATCCAAGGAATATGACATCTCCCGATAGAAGGCATGAAGCACTGTAAAGGAAGAAGAAGACCCTTTGTTAATTTTTGGTAGGTTCTATGATAGAGCAATTTATTTAAATTTTCACAGTTAGCAATCACATCAGCATTACAATAAACTGCAGATAGAACATAAATATAAAACACAGAAGACAAGCCAAGGCAAGAGGACACAAGATATGGCGCGAGCCAGGGACTTTCCCCACAATGTGTGGGGAAACCCTTTGATCAAATCTTCTTTTATCTTCAAAGTTCAGCAGAGAGAGAGAGAGATAGTACATTTACAACAGAAGTCAACACTTTGACTTATCTAGATCTAGCATAGATCATTTCGTATAGCGATGAAATCAGTTGAAGACATTCTGCTTCAACTGATTCTCAAGGTGACTCCTTCACCTATCATCGTGCTGCATTTGGTCTTATAGTTGCACCACCACATACTACCTCATGCGGCTGTCCATGTCCATGATCTTATCCATCATAACGCTGCTCAAACTAATGTGCATCATCATCATGCTGTTGCCCCTGCTAATGTATCATTGTGCTGCCCATGCACATGATCTCATAGTGTTGCCCATCATGCTACTGCCCATGCTCCATGTATTCATTGTACAACCCATCCACAATATATCATGTTGCTGCCCAAGACTGCGTTATATATATGTGTCCACCGTATATATATAACTTATGTACTATAGCGTATATTGTCCAGCAATTATTGCCCATCGTATGTACAGTCTAGCGTATATATAAAGACCATACATTTCAAGACCACATACATATTAAGACCCTATATACAACTGGAGCAAGATCATACATATCGAGAACCTGTTATATAACGTTGATGCCATACATCTTTGTATCAGTTTTCACAACAGAGCAATATCATATACCATCACAGTATTGTGATCATATGCCATTATAACTAGGGATATCATGCGAATGCCATACCACATTAGAGAGATGAATGCGAGACCATATACCAAAGTGAAAAACCTTTGCGGCCTCAGTGAATATACATAAGAGACATCTGTGAGTATATATAAGAGTCTTTGGCATCCTCTATGTGAATATAGATAACCTCTGCGATGTGTACAGGACTGTCCAGCGAATGTATATAACCATAACTGCAATGTATGACATGACTGCCTAGCGTATGATTACACAGCGTATACATAACTCCAGCTACACCTCAGGACTGTGGAATTATGACTGCGGTTGATTGTGTCCTTTTATTACTGCGTCCACCATTTGTCTTACAGCGTGTAAGTTCCTTAAGAACAACGCATATATATATATATATATATATATATATATATATATATTGTGCTCCATGATATTTCTACAGCGAATCATATATATATATATATATATATATATATATATTGCATTCCCAGCGTATGGCTGCGTGTCATCATTATTTGCGTGTAAGATACTATATGAACTGCGCTTTGACAACAACGTATATAATCCTTTATGAACAGTGTATATGATCCTCTATATAAAGGCATCCATTAATTGCGTTTAGGGCTGCTTAGAACAGCGTATACGTTCATGACTGCATTCTCCGTTAGGGCATCATACTAGGCCGGCGTAATCTAGTGTGAATCTCCCTCTCCAAAAACCCAAGACGTGGAGAGGAGATCACTTGAAGTGAGTTACCAAATGACTTCAAATCCTCCTCTTTATACTAAAAACGTAGAGGTTGAATAGACACGTCGGCTGGCCTTCTAGAGCCTACATAAGAGCTGGTCGGCTTGATAATAATTACATAAACAAAATAAATTCGTATCTCCATAAATACTTATCGGAATCGGATGATCTTTGGATCAATCCTACACCTCTCGATGAGAGGGATCCAATAAAAATATCAACTGCCATAAATAAACTGATCCACATGGAGTTTGGCCCTAGTTGCCAATTTAACACTCCCTCTCAACTAGGGAGAACTCCATCCGCTGATCCATATGTACGACTGTACTATCTCTGCCATTAGTGCCTTGCACTACTCTGCCTAGCTCTGCTGGCTCTGCTCTGCTCTGCTCAACGCTGATGGCTCTGCTCTACTCTACTCAGCTCTGCTGGCTTTGCTAGCTCTGCTCTTCTCAGCTCTGCTGGTTCTGCTAGCTCTACTCTGCTTAGCTCTGCTGGCTCTGCTAGCTCTGCTCTACTCAGCTCAGCGCTGCTGGTTCTGCTAGCTCTACTCTGCTCAGCTCTGCTGAACTATGAAGAAGAAGAATTGATCGAGAATGTCTCATACCATTCTCCACTGACCCGAAGTCAGACTCAGAGTGCGTACCACTGGTCCCAGACCAGTCTCAACTGACCCAAAGTCAGCGTCATAGTATGTACCACTCTCACTGGTTCCAGACCAGTCCTGCACTGACACGAAGTCAGTCTCGGAGTATGTACCACTGGTCCCAGACCAGTCTCAGCCGACCCGAAGTCAGCGTCATAGTATGTACAACTCCTACCACTGGTCCCAGACCAGTACCATTGATCCCAGATCAATGGAGGACATCCTAGCGTAGGGAGTACAGTAGATACAACGATGCGTCCATCGGTACTACTATGGTCCCTAATTTCATTTCCCTGCTCATTGATCAGATGAGAGGTACTTCCCACGAGTCCCAGACTGCATGGGTAGGATGCCTCGACAGGAGAACTTAATCAATCCTGTCCTCACAGGAGAACACATCAATCCTGCTACAATCGCCATGGAGAACACATCAATCCAGGCCACCATGGAGAACACATCAATCCAGGCCTCACAGGAGAACACATCAATCCTGCTACACAAGAGAGTAAATCATCCTGTTCCACAAGAGATCGAATCATCTTGTCCCACAAGAGAGCGAATCATCTTGTTCCAGTGCACACCACCAGGGGAGGGTGAGTCACCCTGTGGTCGTATGTTGCTCCAGTAGATTCTGTAAGCCCCACAGAGCTCCCAGAGCTCAATGTATGCAACATGCAGGACCCTTTTACAAAGGTCTCTTGATGACTCCAAGTCATTCGGGAAAATCACAAATTTGATCTTTCCCCGGGGCTTTAGCGACCTGTATATCATCTCAGTGCGATGGAGCCTCCTTGCTCATCGACTTTCCATATCCCAGATAAGGCAGTATCTGATGTCTGTCCGCTGGAGCAATTGTCGAATACAAGATTCCTCAATAATTGAAAACAGCTAAGAAATTCCGCAACCATGCAGCTTCATACAAGATCATACTCGTAGCCATGTATTCGGTCTTGGCGGTGCTTATAGTGACCGACTTCTGCTTCCTGCATCGAAGCAAAATCCAAAGAGAACCAACACTGAAAAGTGCTCTAGTGATCCTCCACACTGCCTGCCCACTCATCATTCGAATAATCATGTGGTTTCATATTTTCGGCAGTGTATCTCAATCCATGAGAGATTGTGCCCCTGAAGATATCTCAGAAGATTCTTGGTACCAATCCAGTGAGGCTCAACCAAATATGAGCTCACCATGCTAACTGCAACACATATGTTCGAACGGAGGTTCTCCAAGAACATCAATGCGAATGAGTTTATGAAACTCAAAGGCATTTCCCAAATCTGGTCCGACATCATTACCATATAACTTCTGAAAGTTAAGATCCTCGAGGCAGTCACAAGCTTGCAGCTTATCTTCCCACATTCCGAATCCAACTCCCTCTGTCTCCTATAAATGAGAGGGTTTGCACCTGTCAGACATAGGTGCTGGTACGAGAGGTTTATCATCCACAACCTTCGAGTAATGGTTTGGATCGGTTTCACTCCTAGTGAATCTCAGCTGCATTAGATAGCTATCAATCCTCTCATACTACGCCCGAGGTGTTTTGCTTCAAGCCATAGAGGGCTTTCTTCCACCTGTATATATGAGATTCCTTGATCATGATTCTCAAACTCCTCGGGTTGTTCCAAACCTGTGGACCTGCTGCATGAGGGGAATGGTCCCCTTATAATATTTTCCTTCGGTACATTTCAGACATGTACCTTCATGCTTCCTTTTGAATTCAGGCATCCAAGTCACCATCTGACTCACAGACCTCCGGTGCTGAGTCAATGGACATGGTCCCCAGTGGACTTCCTGTAACTTGATACAACCCTGAACTCAAAAACATCTTTGAAAGATCTATTTTCAAACACGTACCTTTCCATTGATAAGTGCCATCCTGTAACCTTTGACTTCCATTTCTGAGATGGACATCAGGTTCTTCTTGCGATCAGGTACATAAAAGAGATTCAGGGGTTCCTTGCTTTTGTGGAAGAGTCGACCATTTCCTTGATGACCTGCATTACCAGTCATTCCTTTTGATCATTGAAGATGTCCCAGGAATGATTGTTATCTTCATCAAGAGATGTGTCTCTGCCATTCAGACACTCCTTCGTATAACGGCCGAACTTATTTCAACAAGGCATCCGCCTTTTCTTCCACCCTTAGATCCGAACTTCCCAATGAAGTGATCTTAAGATGGACCATCAGAATCTTCCGCTGCGCCATTCTGATAACATTTTCTGCTTTGACTTCACCCTAGGTGAATTATGAGGAACCCATTGATCCTTCTGTCTTGTCCCAACTGTCTTCGGTGATTTCTCTTTCACTCTTGCTTGGGCATTGTCTTCACCTCAGCTCTGATACCATGTTAATTTTTGGTATGTTCTATGCTAGAGCAATTTATTTAAATTTTCACAGTTAGCAATCACATCAGCATTACAACAAACTGCAGATAGAACATAAATATAAAACACAGAAGACAAGCCAAGGCAAGAGGACACAAGATATGGCGCGAGCCAGGGACTTTCCCCACAATGTGTGGGGAAACCCTTTGATCAAATCTTCTTTTATCTTCAAAGTTCAGCAGAGAGAGAGAGAGAGAGAGAGATAGTACATTTACAACAGAAGTCAACACTTTGACTTATCTAGATCTAGCATAGATCATTTCGTATAGCGATGAGATCAGTTGAAGACATCTGCTTCAACTGATTCTCAAGGTGACTCCTTCACCTATCATCGTGCTGCATTTGGTCTTATAGTTGCACCACCACATACTACCTCATGCGGCTGTCCATGTCCATGATCTTATCCATCATAATGCTGCTCAAACTAATGTGCATCATCATCATGCTGCTGCCCCTGCTAATGTATCATTGTGCTGCCCATGCACAGGATCTCATAGTGTTGCCCATCATGCTACTGCCCATGCTCCATGTATTCGTTGTACAACCCATCCACAATATATCATGTTGCTGCCCAAGACTGCGTTATATATATGTGTCCAACGTATATATATAACTTATGTACTATAGCGTATATTGTCCAGCAATTATTGCCATCGTATGTACAGTCTAGCGTATATATAAAGACCATACATTTCAAGACCACATACATATTAAGACCCTATATACAACTGGAGCAAGATCATACATATCGAGAACCTGTTATATAACGTTGATGCCATACATCTTTGTATCAGTTTTCACACCAGAGCAATATCATATACCGTCACAGTATTGTGATCATATGCCATTATAACTAGGGATATCATGCGAATGCCATACCACATTAGAGAGATGAATGCGAGACCATATACCAAAGCGAAAAATCTCTGCAGCCTCAGTGAATATACATAAGAGACATTTGTGAGTATATATAAGAGTCTTTGGCATCCTCTATGTGAATATAGATAACCTCTGCGATGTGTACAGGACCTCTGCGTGTATATATATAACCTCTGCGATGTGTACAGGACTGTCCAGCGAATGTATATAACCATAACTGCAATGTATGACATGACTGCCCAGCGTATGATTGCACAGTGTATACATAACTCCAGCTACACCTCAGGACTATGGAATTATGACTGCGGTTGACTGTGTCCTTTTATCACTGCGTCCACCATTTGTCTTACAGCGTGTAAGTTCCTTAAGAACAACGCATATATATATATATATATATATATATATATATATATAGATATATATTGTGCTCCATAATATTTCTATAGCGAATCATATATATATATATTGCGTTCCCAACGTATGGCTGCGTGTCATCATTATTTGCGTGTAAGATACTCTATGAACTGCGCTTTGACAACAACGTATATAATCCTTTATGAACAGCGTATATGATCCTCTATATAAAGGCATCCATTAATTGCGTTTAGGGCTGCTTAGAACAGCGTATATGTTCATGACTGCGTTCTTCGTTAGGGCATCATACTAGGCCGGCGTAATCTAGTGTGAATCTCCTTCTCCAAAAACCCAAGACGTGGAGAGGAGATCACTTGAAGTGAGTTATCAAATGACTTCAAATCCTCCTCTATTTATACTAAAAACGTAGAGGTTGAATAGACACGTCGGCTGGGCTTCTAGAGCCTACATAAGAGCTGGTCGGCTTGATAATAATTACATAAACAAAATAAATTCGTATCTCCATAAATACTTATCAGAATCGGATGATCTTTGGATCAATCCTACACCTCTCGACGAGAGGGATCCAATAAAAATATCAGCTGCCATAAATAAACTGATCCACATGGAGTTTGGCCCTAGTTGCCAATTTAACACCCTTTAACACTTGAACAGCCTTGGAGATAGGAGCATGCAGGATATTGGTACACGATGTCTCTAGAAAAGGCCATCACCAAAAGGTAATATGTGATTTGTTTTGGTTTCTGACTTCTTGGAGAAGGTCTGGACATGTGTGCAAGTCCATGGCAAGAAGAGTTGTGAAGGATGTCACAACCATGTTCCTTGTGATCTAAAGCAATCATCGTTGAAGGAAAAGTGAAGATAGTTAGCCCTATGAAGAAAGCTCCAGATATAAAGCCAAGAAGGATACTTTTCGAGAAAGAAGGAATGACATGATGAAGGAAAGTGATGGATGGTTGGACCCTACATATGAAGAAAGTGATTACATCAAGGTTATGGATCATCAAGCAACTAGAAGACCCTATAAACTGTTGATGAAAGAGTCCCTGTTTGAGAGGGAGCTCTAGAAAGTTTCTATGAGGAAAGGAACTTGAACAAGTTTTTGAGTAAGGTGAAACTTAGAGCTCATCCCTGGTTAAGAGGGAGAGTTAGACACGACATTCTTGTCTTCAGTTTGGAACAGTGTTACTTGGGAGCGGGAGCGGGAGCGGGGAGCGGGAGCGGAAGCGGGAGCGGGAGCGACCATTTTCAGAAGCTCCCGGTTTGGGAGCGAATCCCGGAGCGATTTTTTAAAAATATATATATTTTTTATATTTTTTAATTTTTGATACATATATGTCAACAAAAACATGTAGAATGATGAAATAGACATAAAAAACATAAAAAAACATAAATTGATCATTGAACCATATCACATCAATCATCTAGAAATTATAATCGTCATCAACCTTAGTAAAATAATAAATTAAAATAACATTCAATTCAATAACATTTATCATCATTGATCACCAAAGTAACAAGTTGTACTTGTAAGCCAAGTTTAACCATTACAAGAAGTAATATCGAAGATATTTCTAAGTCCTAACTTGTAACTGTTAACATGATATGAAATGTTAAAAATTTATAAAATGAAACATGAATAATGAGATGAAATGAAACAACTTTAGTCTTTCACAAAGCATCATATTCATAATTCACAATCATTACCAATGAGTTATAATTGCCAAGGCCCAACTTCAAACTTCAAATTTTCATTGTCACAGTGATATAATGTTTACAAAAAATATCATAATGTCATAATGATATGAAAGAGTCAAGAGTCAAGAGTCAAGGACTCAAAACTCAACACTGAACAGTTATGAAAACTAAAGTGACAAGTCTAATAGAAACTAAAAAAGACAAGTAAACTGTAAATCTACAAGTGGCCCTTGCCACGAGAGTCTCCAGGAGTATAAGTAGGTCTTGGCGGTCTTCTAGGAGTCTCCCGCCCAGACCGACGACCAGAACTAGAGCCTCCACGCGAGGGTGTCGATGGAGGTGGCGACAGCAATGGAACAAGACTCGGGCCCCGAGAACTGCTACTGGATGGTGGAGGTGGAGGTGGCATGGCTGCTGCAGCTGCTTCAGCTTCATCCCGTACAAGCTCATCTTCTAGTTCTTCCATATGTACAATGCCATCCTCTAAATTGTCGTCCTCAGGGTGATTGTCCCAAATTTTATATGTGGGATCTTCATTAGCCCGATCACAGTAATGGCTCAACAACCTCAAATTGTAGTGCACATAAACCAAGCTTTCTGCTCGGTTTTCGTTGAGCCTGTTTCTTTTCACATTATGTATATAACTGTAGGTGCTCCAACACCTCTCTGCAGAAGAAGAATTTACAACCTGTGCAAGAACTTTCAATGCCAATTTTCGCAAAAGTCCGTCGCCGCCATATGTTTCCCACCATGTGAGAGAATCAAATTTATCTTTGTCGTCCATTGCATGGAAGTTACCATACAAACCACTGCCAGTGAAGTATCTGCCTATTTCAAGGCGCACAGCTGCACATTCCTCCCTGTCAGGCACCAACTTTTCTAATGCATCCAGATATCCTTTAGTTACCTCTCGATCTAAATGGGGTTTGGTCCTAACACCACCCCCTGCTGCAGGTTTGCCCAACCAAGAATCTGAGTAGTATTTTGGCGTAAGGATATACGCCAAGCAATGTAGTGGAAGGTTAAGCTTTTTCCACCGTTCACACACACAATCGTGAATCAGATTGTACAAGTCGGGATCTCTGTTATTAACAATGTCTTTTATTTCCCCCAACATGGTATCCATTTGCTCATACACCTCGCCAATCACTGGTTTGTCTGTATCTGCAAACCGAATCATGTTATAAATTGGCTTGGTGAAATCCAATACCTGTCTCACAGCTGTCCAAAACTGCCCATCAAGAGCGGCCTCCTCCACCGTTTCAAAACCTGCAATGTCAGCTACATTTGTAGCCCTTTCCTTTAACACCTGCCAATTTGGACTTGATACCATGCTAGCTAAACCCTCTCTTACCTTCAAAAGGCGCCTGAAGGTGAGGTAATAGCTACCAAATCTAGTCCTCGCAATCTTCAGCAACTCCAATCTCGAGTGACTGCGGAAAAGGCCATGGGTATTGCTATGATTTGTAATAAATTTTATCATTTTTTTTCCTCTCTTGTACAAATCCCCAATCCATTGGTATTGTTCATTTTTGTTTTTGACAATATCATGCAACAGAAGGTTCAATGTGTGAACCAAACATCCAGACCAAAATATGTTCGGGTATCTATCCTCAATAATTGCTCCCGCTGCCTTACAATTAGGAGCATTATCAGTGATGACTTGGATGACATTGTATGGGCCAATACGCTCAATTGTTTCAAGCAATGCTTCTGCAATGTTGATAGCGGTCTTGAACTTGTCTGAGTAATCATGTGCAGCTAGAAAAATGGGACCACTTCGGGACACAGCAAGAACACTTATCAATGGCTTGCCTTTTACATTTGTCCATCCATCAGATACAATGGACACCCCATTGTCAGTCCAAGAACTTGTCATTTTATTCAAAGAATGTGATATTTTTGCTTTTTCATGATCAAGGCCAACTGTTCTTGCCTTGTCATACCCAGGGCTCTTGTATCCTTTAGGGGCATCATTTATGGCAGAAACCATTTCGTGCCAATAAGGTGAGCGTAGAACATTGAATGGTATCCCATTTGCATAAAGGAACCTGTAAATTTTTGAATCCACATCATTCCTACACCCCTCATCAAGGAAATCTGATATGGTTCTACGGCGTAAAGATGATGACCCTGAGCCTCCATGTCCATATCCACTGCCTTGGGAGGATGCTGAAGGAGTTCTTTGTGAGCTTGGTTCAAAGAAACCCCTTGATCTTTTTGCTTTGTATTGGGCGTCCTCCTCTTCCTTTATGTATTTGGCTCTATCAACTGTTGACACCGCGTCGCAAGTTCTGATTCCTATTTGTTTCTCTCCATCCCATGCCCTTTTCCCGCAAAGGTGTCTTCTCAAACGGGTGTATGAGCCTGTGAAATCACTGTTGCAATGGGGGCAATGAAATTTAGTGGTTCCACCCCCTCTCCCTGTTTCAGGCCTCTGAACATATTTCCACAATGGAGTTTGGTCTTGTTTAGTTTTTTGACCCTCATGTTCACCCTCCACATCCTCCTCACTGGGGTTTTCACCTATTTGACTTCCTCCGGCTTCTTCATCCACCTCTTCAGTTTCAGGCCCCCTCCGTTTCCTACTCTCCACCACCATAATAACCAGAAAGGGGACCAGGAAGAGGAAAATGCCAATAAAAATGCTCAGGTCCATCGTGTTTGATGTTTGTAGGGTTTGAGTCTTGAATCTGCAAATTAATTTAGTTTATTGGGATTAATTCATTTAATTTATTAATTTAATTTAAATTAATGATCTTTAAACTCAAACAGGTAAATGAAACTAACCAAATTAACTACCTAACCAGCTAAACTAACTAAATGATTAAGTTACTTACCTCTGCAAGCTTGCTCCTCGCTCCTTGGCACTTGCTCCTCGCTCCTCAGCTCTGGCTCCTTGCTCCTCAGCTCTTGCTCCTTGCTCCTTTGCTCTCAAACTCAACCTCAATCTCATTGAAATGATTTTGTTTTGGCCCATTGGGCTTATAAATCCAAAAAAATTAGTTTAATTTTTTGTTTTTTTCGGGTCCGCGGAATTTTTTTCCGCCGAATCGCTCCCGGAAATTTAAAATTCTCTCCCGAAGCGTTTTTTAATGCCCGGGAGCGATCAGGGAGCGATCGCTCCCCGATCGCTCCCGGGCATTAAAAAGCGCTCCGGGAGCGCGGGAGCGATCGCTCCCTGAAGCGCTCCCTCACAGACCAGGGAGCGCAAATTTTTTTACGGGAGCGCGCTCCCGAAAATCGCTCCCGTCCGGGAGCGATTTGGGGAGCGCGCTCCCGACCCGCTCCCGAGCCGCTCCCGCCCGGAGCGCGCTTCGGGAGCGGGTTCGTAGGGGGGGGGGGCCGCTCCCCCGCATCACTGGTTTGGAAGAAAGAATGGAGGATTGTGTAGTCATCTGGCATCTGACACTCTTTGAGGATGTGGTAGGACATCCAAGACAAGAGTGGGCAAGAGGACCGATATTCTTGAGGGTTGGGAACCCAAGATGAGAATAGTCCTAGTAGGGCATACTCGGGAACACCCGGGTGGGTATGACCCTAAGAGAGACAATGATGATGCGTGTCTATCAGTGAGGGGTCTCACCAACATTGTGTGCTCTAATCTAAGTGAGATATAGAGTTGTTAGTCAAGGCCTTGCTAAATGAAAACAATGTTGGTTGAAATGATGCTATAATAGATGGATTGCAAATCCGATCTTCTTATGAGAATTCTTCTGAGAACTTGAAAAATTGTCCAAGTACCATGTATGTATAAATACCTCCCTAGTTAAGAGGGAGTGTTGACGAAAGTGTAACTAGGCTCGGTATTTATAATGACACATGATGTAAATTTGTATTTAGCAAATTATTTTGTAAAATTTGAGTCATGGGTTTCATGCTCAAAATTGTTTTAGTAGCTCCCATTGTGAGCTCTAGGCTAGGTGATAGGATTGTGTCAATATTGCAATTGTTACACTTGTAAATAATATGTCAAAATGAGAAGTTGTGTCTCCAAGATCAAGGGCAATAACCATGTAAAATTCCTCCATTAATTTGGCACAAAGAAGGCTTACACATGCATTGATAGAAGACGGCTTCAAGGCAGATTTCAAGTCAGCTTAGGGACAGTCATCAAGTCGGCCTAATGAGGCATCACAAGAAGACTATAAAAGGACCCCTCTCACCTCATTCAAGGACATCAATTCAGTCACTCTCTCATACTCAAGAACTCGGTCAAAATCAGAGATAAAGGTGTGAGGAAAAGGTCAAGACAAGGAGCCGCAGGTCAGCGAGAAAAAGGAGTCTGTTCTGCCATCCGAAATAGCAAGAAGTTTGTCCACATGTGCGGCAACAGATTGAGACTAGGGCATCATCTTGTGTGCTCGTTTTGGCAAGGAAAGGGTTCATTTTTGGGACAGTTTGAAGGGCAGAAATAAGTGGAAGTATCCTACTAGAAGAGTGAAGGTTTAGGAGGGCTAGAAGAGCCCTAAACCTCTCCCACGTGTGAACTTGAATTGCAGACCTGTTCTTCTCTGATTTAGGGCTGCTAGGACAGTCATCCACAAGGTCTCCAAAAGGTTCGTTCTAAGGTCAAGGGTAAGGATCTTGATACACAAGACTAATCCTTAAGGCAAGCGAAGATATAGGAGGGCTAGGAGAGCCACTCCTTGACATCTAGTGAAGTCATTCACAGTGAAATTGCAGACTTACAGGGCTAACTGAAATTGCAAGAGGAAGATCAAGTTGTTGGGTAAAAACTTGATTTGTAATCACCCTTGAAACAAGTACAATTTGAGGAAAGGTACAAGGAAGGTAGAAGCTGCTCCTAGCTCATCTATCCTTTATATATGACTCATACATGCAATACCATGGATCAATACTATGGATTTTATTGATACCATCTATCTAATACCATGGCCCATTTGCAACTAACTATGGTCCCGTCATTAATTGCAGGTTAACCACTTACAATTATTAATATGCGCTTTATTGACTCTTTACTATGACTCGATCCCACTACATAAATAAGGGGGTTAGGGTGGGATCCTAACAGTAAGTGTTGATTTTTAATGTACCCTTTGGACAAGTGGTTTCCCATGTGTTAGTCTCTACCTAGGGAAAACTGTCCAAAATAATTCTTTTCCTAAGTGTGACTCTATAAAGTGAAAGTGACTTTAGACATAAAGTACAATGTGGGTACTTTATTTAATGGGTGAGTTAAAAATAGAAAATGAGATTTAAATGCACATTTATTCTCATCAATTGATCTAAATGAATCTAAGCCATTAGATCTTAGGTTTGCCCAAAAGTCATTTAGGGAAACAAAAAGAGGAAAAGAAAAGAGAGACTACATTCATTCTTCATGAGCAGATTGGAGAAAGGAGGCTGGGAGGTGGAGAAAAGTTCTGAAGGAGAAATTTGTTGCAGCAAGCTGAGGGAGTGATTTCTGAGCAAAGCTAGGCATGGAAATCAAGGCTTAGAAGATAGCAAAAGGTAGAGTACGAACATCATTGAAGTGAGTTGCACGTCGTTCGAGAGAAGTTCTTGACAGAAAATAATAATAATAAAAAAATCTATACAGTCTGTATAGCAATACGGAAGCCCATACAGTACATATTTTTTGCTTCAAGTGGGCATGGCTTTCAAGGAGTTTTGCGCTAAAGAGATAAGTTGTATATTGTTGTTTTGTTTTGTCTGCAAATGTATTTTTCCTGAACTTGAAAGATAAATAAATTTGAAGAGCTCTCTGCCCCGGAGAAGATTGAAGGGGTTTTGCTTGGGCCTAAGTTGACCAAAAATTTGTGCGTACTTTTATGTGTGTTGCTGCTCTGGTTATGTCCATATTTTTTTCAGCAATTCTTTACAGAGACAAATACTAGCGGAAAATCCGAGTGAGTTTTACCTCACTTCACCCGGCAGAATTCTGGCTAATCTGGCACAAGACTGCTTAACCCCGGCTATTTCTGTGTCACCTCTTCTGCCCTCTGTGTTAGCTTTCCTGGCTGGTTCGGTTGTTCCCGATAGTTCCGGCTTCTGGCCTCTGCGTCAGCTTTCCCATTGTTTTGGCAGTTCCCGATTGTTCCCGGTTGTTCTAGCAGTTCCCGGTTTTTCTCGGCTGTTCTGACAGTTCCCGGTTGTTCTGGCAATTCCCGGTTGTTCCCAGCAATTCCAGCTTCTACCCTCTGCATCAGCTTTCTCAGTTGTTCCAGCAGCTCTGTTGTTCCCGGCAGTTTTGGCTTTTTCCCTCTGCGTCAGCTTTCCCAGTTGTTCCGGCAGTTCTCGGCAGTTCCAATTGTTCTCAGCACTTCTAGCTTCTGCGTGATAGGCAGCTTTTCTGCTCTGCTCTGGCCCTTTCTAGCTCTACGTCAAGGTTGCGTGGGCCCACACTGGCCCATCATCAGCTCTCCGACTACCAAAAACTAGCATTGTTCTGCTTAATAACTGTCGCGTATATATTCTAAGTTAGATATGATCAAGGTTCGCAATGTTGTTTACAGTTGATGATGTTTGCTCTATTCTCTGTTGTCTATCAATGATGTCTTGATCTATATTTGGCAGTGGTGTTTGGGTCAATTTATTATGGATTGAAATGTTGATAAGTTATAATGTTGCAAGAGTATGACAGGGATGTTGAGAAATCTAGGGCATTAGCATTAGGTGATTTCTCTTCTATTAGTGATTGTTTGTGATTGCTTTGTACTTGTTTAGATTAGGATCTTATTCATGTTAGATTATTAGTGCTTTTCTTCATCAAACAGTAACCAAGGCATGAACATAAATACACAAGAGACACAGCATGTAGGCTATAAGCTAGGGCCAAAACCTCTCACTCTTTGAGAGGAAAACATGCACAAATTATGCTTCTAGAAATTCTAATTGACGAATACCAAGACCAAGACCCTTGACCTAGTAGCCTCTTCAAGATCAAGACACAAGTTCTCTTGACAGTCAACCTTCTCCTTCGCTCCTCTTCCACTTCGATCTTCTTTGTATCTAGACCTTCTTCATGAGATAGTACTGAGACCTTGTCACATACTAGTGATCTTCTTCTAAGATCATTGCTGTGATAGAGCACCGAGACAGTAAGAGGATGCCACTGTGATATCCCAAAAATCTTGCCAAGCTTCTTTGCTTCAATCTGAAATATGACCTCTGCAATGACACCGAAACAGAGAGAGATCCTTCTTGTACTTATACCGAACTGTGATTACTTGTAGACTTCACCGAAATTACTCCTTGCTATACTGAGACAAAGTTTCGCCTTTGCCACTTTAATCTGAAATTTGTGTTCTTCTTTGTCCCTGTGATATATCAATCCGAACTCAGAAAAGAGGATCTGAACTTTTGTTGACTGAGATTAGCCTTCTTCACTTCTTTGCTATCCCTTTCATCCGAACCTATCTTTTGTGCTACCCATCTGAAAAACTCAGAGACATGTGACCGAAATTTTGTCTCTGTGGAATAGGCCAAGGTGCCTGTTTATAGTGGTATGTCTGTCATATTAAACCAACATGAACTTATGAATAGTTGTCTTCAAACTGTTAGCCGACATGAGTTTGTTACTCCTTTTTGAAGCCGACATGATGAGGAGGACCTATGCTTATCATTGGAGAGCTATTTGACAATGTCAATGACTCATATACACATGCCCAAGAAGAGATTTTCATACATGACATCGACTCTTTGACTTTTAATGACAAATCCTAAGGCTCTCAATGGGAGCCATCTAAAATAAAATCACTTGCTCATGAAGCCCATGAAACAAGGCATACAAAATAATTTTATTTTCTTCATTACATCATTTACAAAAGTCACAATTACATGTCATTATGAAGGCCAAACCTAGTTACACTTTTCAACGCTCCCTCTTAACTAGGGAGGTATTCATAATGGTACTTGATCATTCTCAATCTGAAGAATTTCTCATAAGAAGAATTTGGATTTGTAACTCATTTGTATAGCATCATATCGACCAGCATTGTTACATAGCAAGGCCTTGACTAACAGCTCCATGTCTCCACAAGATTTGAGCTTAATGCTAGCGAGACCAATGATTTATAGACACACTCATCATTGTCTCTCTCGGGACATACCTCACCTGGGTTCTCTCAAGGTATGCTCCATGAGGACTATTCTTATCTTGGACTCCCCAGTCCTCAAAGAATATCGGTCCTCCACGACTACTCTTTCATGGGATGCCCTATCTCATCCCCAAAGAGTATTGGATGCCAAATGATTATACAATCCTCCATTTTGTCTTCCCAGGTGAAGACTAGAACGACATGTCTATCTCTCCTTTTTCAAACCAGGAGGACATATTCCATTAAAGGAATGTACTCATTCCTATCACAAAGGAATGCACCTAGCTCCTTGCTTAGGAATTTCCAAGTTTCTTCCAAGTAAGAAACTTCCTCTCAGGCTCCCTCTTAGGCAAGGACCTATAGCAACTCCTCATGTGGAGATCCTCAAACACTCAGCTGCTTAAAGAGCTCCTTCCTTCGATGTCATGAATGACTTCTTCGTCAAGGAGTCTTCATCTTTGCGAACTTCTATATAGGGCACAGATCATAAATCACTTTTATCCATGAGTTAGTCATATTCTTAACTCATCAGAAAGTGATCCATCAGATTTCCCATCTGGCTTTGCTTCATGTCATTATGCTTTCATGCTATATTTTTCGGAAGGGCATTACATCCTTCTATATGGTCTTCTTGGAAGTCATCCATAGATTTTCTTTTGGTAGACCTACATAAGCCCAACCAAATGTTAGTTCAAAATTTATCAATGAACACTTCAAATCAAAATTACCTTTATGATGATCTTTCACCATGACATCTTCCTATAGGTATCAGCATCCTGAATGTAGATTAACACATCTCCGACAAATATTCAGTGTCAAGGGTCTCTATCTTTTTCCAACTTCCATCAGCGTCTTCACATCTCTCCGGGAGATATTCTAGTCACATCTTCTTGGACTTTGGATGTTGAATACCTTTACCATGGTTGCATATCTCACGATCTCTCCCTTCCTTTCTCCACAGGTTTCTTTCCCAAGAACTTCCAATTAGAGTTCCTCAATTGTAGACAACCTCCTCATACTTCAGAGGACGAGATCCTTTTACCTTGATCACGCTTCTCAAGATAGAAGTAATGATCCATGTTACCTGCAACCATACGACATGACATTATAATATGAAATACAAGCATACATACCTCATTTACCTTTAGGTCATCTAGGATTCTTTTAGCAACTTCCTTGATTGAAAAGATCTTCAACCCCTTGATATGCTTCATCTCTCAAGTCAACATACCATCATCCCATGAACTCCACAAGTTGGAGTTCCTGATGAAACACTTGCTTCCTCTCTAGATTGGTGAATCCTCCAATGAGGATTCCATATCGCATATCCTTATTCAGCAGATATTTCCCCTTTTAACTAATGTATGATGAGACTTGTCCGAGATGACATCTCCCTTTGATCTTTCAATGAGGTCAACAAGAGCTATATCCTTCAAAGTTGACTATCAAACATCCTTCATGTTTCCTATGGTGATGTCATGAGCTCTTGCCACGATGCATCTTATTATTTATTATAGTCATATCCTTTAAGATATTTAGAAGCTATGTCAAGACCCTTTGTGAGGGAGAATATCTCAAACATAGTAGAGATCTCTTACTTCCTCTTCTCTTGGACTTCTTCTTTTCAGCTTCCTCCACTTCTTCAGTGATATGGGCTTTTTTTTCTTCTTTTGATATTGTCCCTTTCGGACAATCTTTCCTATAAAGTCCATAGTCTTTACTTCCATAGCATTGAATCTCAGTTATGCTCTTATTTCTTTTCTAAGGACCAAAATTTTCCAGACTTCCCTTTCTTTCCTGCAAATATTTGAGTCATTTAACCTTCAACACTTTTGCCCTCATCTTGTCTTCTTCTATCTTACATAGAAAACACAAGTTGTCGAATGAGGTAACTTTCTTATCCCCATGGACATTTGTTAGCTTGTTCATTGGTTAGTGTGTTTAGAATAATGATAATTATCTTCTTATCATCACTCCATATTTCACAGTTGAGATCTTATGAAGATATCCCTTCATTCCTTGATACCTTCAATTTTGTGTAGATCAAATCTAAGTCATGTGACCTTCTTTATCGCATCTTTAGAGAATATTCTTACAAGCTTACCATATCTCTTTAATGTCTCCAATGTTGCTATATGAGGGGACCTTTCATAAGAATCTCTTTCCATAAATTCAAAAGAGACCCTTTTCATTGATGTGTTCAATGACTTCACTTTCTTAAGGGATTATGTCCATCCTCCTTTTCCATGCAAGGAATTTTGATGACCTTACTAGGTTATAGATCTCCTTGCAAACATGAAGTAATTTTACCAAATTTATTTAAAGAATCAAGAATACTTACTTGACAAGCGATGATGAAATCTTCATCTTGATCACTTTGACGATGGTTGAAGATGTATTAGTGCTCCCTCTTGGATGATCTTCTTCCAAATGAAAATGCCTTTCTTCAATATATAAGGTTGCGCCTTTTGACGAGGATGATTTGTGGCTTCCTCAAATGATCTTCTTCAAGGACAAGGAGAGGATCCTTGCTTGCTTTATAACTAGGTTATAGATCTCCTTGCAAACACGAAGTCATTTTACCAAATTTATTTAAAGAATGAAGGATACTTACTTGACAAGTGATGATGAAATCTTCATCTTGATCACTTTGATGATGGTTGAAGAAGATGTATTAGTGCTCCCTCTTGGATGATCTTCTTCCAAATGAAAATGCCTTTCTTCAATAGATAAGGTTGCGCCTTTTGATGAGGATGATTTGTTGCTTCCTCAGATGATCTTCTTCAAGGGCAAGGAAAGGATCCTTGCTTGCTTTATAACCTTGAAGATGATGGCAATGCCTTCTAGCCTTCAAGATACTTCGATTTCTTCGGTAGTGAATGAGTGAAAATCAGATTTGCTTCTAGGGTTTCGACTTTCTTCAAGATGATGTGATCTTCGTTTTTAAAGTTCTTCGAGCTACCTTGCTTTGTAGATAACTTGATGATGACTAGAGGATCCAAAAGCTTTTGTTGTTCTACACTGCTTCTTCGATCTAGGGTTTTATTATTCAATGTAGATCTTGATCTTTTGCTTTGATAGCCTTCAACTTGCTTAGATGCCTTTCTTGAAACTCGATCCTTGAGTGTCTCTTTGATTTGATGCCCTTCCTTTGACTTCAACACCTTAGCTTTGATACCATGTTGAGAAATCTAGGGCATTAGCATCAGGTGATTTCTCTTCTATTAGTGATTGTTTGTGATTGTTTTGTACTTGTTTAGATTAGGATCTTCTTCATGTTAGATTATTAGTGCTTTTCTTCATCAAACAGTAACCAATGTATGAACATAAATACACAAGGAACACAGCATGTAGGCTATAAGCCAGGGCCAAAACCTCTCACTCTTTGAGAGGAAAACCCGCACAAATTCTTCTTCTAGAAATTCCAATTGACGAATACCAAGACCAAGACCCTTGACCTAGTAGCCTCTCCAATATCAAGACACAAGTTCTCTTGACAGAAAACCTTCTCCTTCGCTCTTCTTCCACTTCGATCTTCTTCATGAGATAGTACCGAGACCTTGTCACATACTAGTGATCTTCTAAGATCATTAATGTGATATAGCACTGAAAGAGTGAGAGGATGTCGCTATGATATCACATCAATCTTGCCAAGCTTCTCTGCTTCAATCCAAAATAAGACCTCTGCAATCACACCGAAACCGAGAGAGATCCTTCTTGTAATTATACCGAACTGTGATTACTTGTAGTCTTCACTGAATTTTCTCCTTGTTATATCGGGACAGAGTTTCACCTTTGCCACTTTAAGCCAAACTTGTTGTTCTTCTTTGTCATTGTGGTGTATCAATCCGAACTCAGAAAAAAGGATTCAAACTTCAGTTGACTGAGATTAGCCTTCTTCACCTCTTCGTTGTCCCTTTCATCTGAACCTGTCTTTTGTGCTACCCATCCGAAAAACTCAGAGACATGTGACCGAAATTCGATCTTTGTGGAATAGGTCGAGGTGCCCATTTATAGTGGTTTGTCTGTCATATTACGCTGACATGAACTTATGAATAGTTGCGTCTTCAAATTGTTAACCGACATGAGTTTGTTTCTCTTTTTCGAAGCTGACATGATGAGGAGGGCTTGTGCTTATCGTTGGAGGGCTAGTTGACAATGCTAATGACTCATATACACATGCCCAAGAAGGGTTCTTCATACATGACATTGACTCTTTGACTTTTAATGACAAATCCTAAGGCTCTCAATGGGAGCCATCTAAAATAAAATCACTTGCTCATGAAACCCATGAAGCAAGGCTTACAAAAATAATTTTATTTTCTTTATTACATCATTTACAAAAGTCACAATTACATGTCACTATAAAGACCGAATCTAGTTACACTTTTCAATATGGGAATGGTTCAATGATCTGTGAATGGTTCAGTACTTGATTCAGTGGGTGGTTCAGTGTTACAGTGATTCAGTTAAATAATTTTGTGATTTAAGAACTGTACGTGGGTTTTATGCAGAGTAAGCACGTATATACGCAGGTTCTCTTGAGAACAGTCGCATATATATTCTGAAGTTCATTTGTTTTGATTGGCTTCTGTATTCTCAAAGATTCAGTTGGTTTACAATGATTCAGTGGTTCAGCGTTTTTGACTCAGTGTTTCAGTTTGACATATTTGGTTTGGGCATATTGTTGATATGGATCCAGTTTGAAAATATTATGAAAGGTGGCCTACACGTTGTTTGATGATTGTTTAACAAGTGGATCCAATATGAAACTTTTGAAATGAGGTCCACAAGGTGTTGAGGGTTGCAGCCTTCAGTGTGGGGGTAGGAGCTCCCTTCCGGTAGGAGTCAGTAAACGAGATTAGGGGGTTGTAGCTCCCTTCCAGTGGGTTTTGAAAACCAAGTGGAGGTTGTAGCCTCCTGCAAGTGGGTGCCTGTGTACTGGTAAGAGTCTGCACCAATACTAAATGTAATGAAGATTTTATAATAAGAAAGAAGACAGAGACAAGGACAACAGTAGTTCTATCCCACATTGGGTTTGAACCTAAAATCCTGGTGTTCTATGTGTGTTGCTCATGTGTTGTGACTTATCTTTTCTTTACTGCATACTGGATGGTTAATGAATTAATAATGCAATGGTTAAGTTAACTTACTGATGAATGTTATGATAAATTAAGTAAACTAGATATACGTTGTTTACATTCACTGAAGTCGCGTACATACGTTAGTTGCATGAATAACAGTAGCATACAAAATTTTGAAGAAGAGTTTTTTCTTTCAAGTGAATTAAAACACTTATTCACCCTCACCCCCCCACCCTCTCAGTATTGTTTCTAATAGTATCAAGGAGGAAGAGAGCAAAGGGATGTAATCCATTACATAGGATTATTTCTTCAAACCAAAAGATAAAGATATCAACAATCAAGCTCATAAACTTTCGATGGATGGAAACCTCAAGCATATCATCCCCATCATGGTCCTTATCATTAATATCATGCTTCATGGCCACCATAAGGTCATGATTGGGAGGAAAGGGAGACTAACGACATGGGATGAGACAAGAGGCAGGTTGCTCGTGATGATCATATTCACAATCCTGAAGGTATGAGAGTGTTATGCTCTTGACCTACGAGAAGATGCCAGAATACCAAATATACGAAGAAACACAACCCAAAACACAGAACAAAATGAGAAATAACAGCATGTATTTTATTATTCAGAGATGAAAGCAATGTTCACTTGCCTCTTCGAGGGGGAAACCTCCAATAGAGAAGGGCTCGATTACAAAATAAGACACAACGCTCCTCAATGGGGAGTCTCTATCCTTTATATAGGATTCATACATGCAATACCATGGGTCAGTACCATGGTTCTCTTAATACCATCTATCTAATACAATGGCCCGTTTGCAACTAACTGTGGTCCCTTTCTTTAAATGCGGGTCAACCACTTACAATTATTAATATGGGCTTTATTGACTATTTAACTACTATAACTATGACTCGACCCTATTACATAAATAAGGGGGTTAAGGTTGGACCCTAACATGCCCTCCCCCATAAAAACAGCCTTGTCCTCAAGGCTGAAGCTGCGGAAACTGTTGAAGAATAGCGGTTGGTTCTCAAGTCGCATCCTCTGGGGAGGTGTCTTTTCACTTGACGAGGACTTCCTTGATCGTGCGGCCGCACAGATGTTGTTCTCGCATGTCGAGGACCTGTTCAGGTTGGAGCCACATTGAACCTTCTTCATCCAATTCAAGTAGATTGGTTTGAATTCTGCAATTGTTCCCCACAACTTTCTGGAGGCATGATACATGAAAGACGGGATGGATTTTTGCAGTGGGTGGCAAGGCTAGCTTGTAGGCTACTTCTCCAATGCGCTGAAGTATTTGATAAGGTCCGTAGAATTTTGGAGATAATTTCTGACAACCCTTGTCTTTGAGTGATGTTTGCTTGTATGGTTGCAGCCTCAAGAATTCCTGATCCCCTTCTTGAAATGTGCGCTCTGAATGATGTTGGTTTGCCTGTTGCTTCATGCGATTTTGAGCTTGATGGAGATTATCTTTGAGATGGGCTAGCATGGTTGCACAGTTCTGTAGAAGTTGATCCACTACTTGCACCCTAGAGCATCCAAGGATATAAGTAGGTGAAGAGGGGAGTTGACCATAAACTACTTAATATGGAGTCATCTTGATGGCGGCATGATAGTTAGTATTATACCACCATTCAGCTAGAGGTAACCACTGTACCCATTGATGTTGCTTTTTTGAAGTGAAGCACCTAAGGTAGGTCTCCAAACATATGTTGACTGCTTCAGTTTGACCATCAGTTTGGGGATGATAGGAAGTACTTAGTTGGAGTTGGATGCCTTGTAGCTTGAAAAGTTATTGCCAAAAGTTACTGGTAAAGATCAGGTCACGATCAAACACAATGGAAGTGGGCATGCCATGCAGTTTGAAGATCTGGTCCATGAAAGATTGAGCCACCAAAGTGGGGGTAAATGGGTGGGGTAGGGTGCAAAAATGAGCATACTTAGAAAGTCTTTCCACAACCACCATGATGATTGACTTGTTGCTAGACTCCAGAAGACCAGTAATGAAATCCATACAAACGTCTGTCCAGATTGAGGCAGGGATGGGCAATGGTTGTAAAGTGCCTGGGGACTTGACTGTTTCTCCTTTGTGGCGTTGACACACATCACATTCAGCTACAAAAGTAAGAATGTCAGTTTTCATGCCTATCCAAAAGAAGTAACAACAAGTGTGAGCATAAGTCTTCTGAAAGCCTGCATGGCCTGCAGTGGGAGATGAGTGCAATTCTGCCAAAATGCGCGTTTTGAGGGTGGATGTCGGTGATATCACTACTCTATCCTTGTAGCAAAGAATCTCATCCTTCCAAGAGTAGCCCACTATGGAATTAGGATTTGCTCGCAAGTTATTAATGAGTTGGGAGAGCGAAGGATGTGAAAACCATTCCTTGCGGGCTTCTTCAATCCAATCTGGAATGGGAAGAGAGATTGTTAGCAAGGTGTTGTACTCCTCAAATTGGCATGATAAAGCATCCGCTATGACATTTTCGCGACATTTCTTATAAATTATCTCATAATCATATCCCAACATTTTGGCTAGCCATTTATTTTGCTATGGCGAGGATAGTCGTTGTTCCAAAAAATATGTGAGGCTTTGATGGCCTATGCGAATTTGGAACACCGCCCCAATAAGTATGGTCGCCAAGTATCCACTGCATGTAAGATGGCCATCATCTGCTTCTCATAGGTAGATTGTCCCAGATGTTTCCCACTTAGTTGTTCGCTAGTGAAAGCCAAGGATCGACCTTCCTGCATTAAGACAGCCCCAATACCCGTACCTAAAGCATCACATTAAATCACAAGATTTGGTGAAGTCGGGTAATGCCAATGCAGGAGTGGAACACATGGTCTGTTTGAGAGCAACAAACGCCTATTGTGCTTCATTAGTCCAGAGGAATGAATTTTTCTTGAGAAGGTGAGTGAGGGGTCTAGGAATGCGACCATAATTGCAAACAAATTTGCGATAGTAGCCGGTGAGACCCAAGAATCCTCTCAAACTCTTCAAGGTCTTTGGTTGGGGCCAATGTGGCCCAAATACTAAACTTCTTCCATGCCAAAAGAGCACTTGGACAATTTGACAAATAATTTATGCTTCTGGAGCAGTTGCAAGAGCAGGTCTACATGCTGAAGATGTTTTCCCAGGTGAGGCTGTAGATGAGAATGTCATCAAAGAAAACGAGGACAAATTTTATGAGATATGGTTTGAGCAAGTGATTCATGAGGCTCTGAAAAGTGCATGGGGCATTACAGAGACCAAATGGCATGACCAGGAATTCATAATGGCCTTCATGAGTTCGAAAAGCAATCTTGGGAATGTCTACTTCTTTCATGCATATTTGGTGAAAGCCCGAGCAAAGATCTAGCTTAGTAAAGAATTAAGCACCATTAAGTTCATCCAGCAAATCATCAACAATTGGGATAGCGAATTTATCTTTGACTGTCAGCTTGTTGAGGGCCCTAAAGTTTGGACACATTCGCCATTCCCCGTCTTTCTTGAGCACCATGACCACAAGTGATGAATAAGGACTGATGCTAGGACGAATGACACCGGCTTCCAGGAGTTCCTTGATGATTTTTTCAATTTCATTCTTTTGGGCGAAAGGGTATCTATATGGGCGCACATTCAGTGGTTGTGCCCCTGGGACCAAAGTGATGCTATGATCATGTTCCCCTCTAGAGGGTGGTGTTGACCTCTACCGGTCAACTACCCATGCAGTACACCCTCTTTTTCTTTGCGAAAAGGGGCAGCACCTGATCGACATATCCGAGCCATCCTGCAGTCATCAGCAGTTGCATCATTTTGATTGTAAACCCAGTCTGCATGTATTAATTGTAAATAATCTTAGCAGACATGAGTCGTGTATGTGAATTGCCTAGGTGGACCTAACTTTCTAGTGGTAATCTACGTCCCGGAAGGTTTTTCGTCTCACCGATCCATGGATCGGCAGAGTTTTCCTTCAAACCTGACCCCAAAGCCGGGATGGATTTTGTCATTAGAACTTTAGGAGAATCCTAGTGTGTTAATCTGCTAGATTATAGTTGTGTCGCAGAACTGGGTGATTTGTGAGGGTCTATGTTAAAGGGGTTTTTCTCCCTTAAGATGTAAATTGTAAAAGTCATGATGTAATGTGTCTTGAGGGTCGAAAAATGTTTTAAATCCCCTCATGAGTCCTAAGTCCTAGGTCCTAGGTGATGTTTCCGAAGGCTTAGTTCGATGATCCATTTTAAAATGAATTAAAAAATTAAAAAATGAATAAAAATAATAAAATAATAAAATAAATAAAAATTAAAAAATGAAATAAATAATAAAATAATAAAAAATTAAAAAAATTAAAAAAATCATAAAAAATCATAAAATAGAGCAAAAACCCTAAAATAATAAAATAATAATTTTTTAAGTGAATAAATCGACGGATGAGATCAAGAGATGTCTTCATCCTCATCAACGGTCGAGATCTTTTCTACATGGATCACTCGAACTAGCCGTTGGAGTCATTTCCTTTAAGTAGGGTGCTAGGAGTCATTTTTAGAAGATTGGATCTGTGAATCTAAGACTGAAGAAGCTCTCTTGTAAATCTGTTTCTGGTTAATAAAAGAAGACTTTGGGGTCCATATCTTGCTGGTGTTACTCTCTTGAAATGCTGTGAGATTGTTTTAATTTTCTGCATATGTTATTTTCAGCTGTTAATAATAGCTTTTGTAGAGTATTGTGAGCACAGGTATCTTGTTCACTTGCTAGGGTTTGGATGCTGTTAGGGTTTCTGGAGTAATGGCAGGTATCTCCATTATCTCTTGAGATCTAGCAGCATTTTTGCCCTCTTTACTGATGGTTGTTTTGAGCTGTGCAGAAAACATTTTCTGAAAAGATTTGGTGGGCGTTAGGGGAAGTTCTCGGCTGAACCAGCCAACTCCCACAAGCATTTTTTGCTGAGCCCAGTTGGATTTGATCCTGGGTCTATCATTCGGTTTATTTATCTGATTTGCATGAGATATTTTTTCTGAAGTGCTTCACAGTGAAAACCTCAAATTTTTATTCTTAAAATATTTCCGTGCTTACTGCTAAATCTGGCTGTTAAGGGGCCCAAAAATCTGTAAATTGATTAGCTGTCTTAGGGTTTCAAATTTTTTTTGTTCTAGGGTTTTAAATCTTTGCTTTACACAAGTTTTTTTTTCTTTAGGGTTTTGTTTTCTTGTACAGGGTTTTCATTGAGATCAGATTTTCAGAAGGAGATCAGGACTGCCCGGATCATAGCACTCCTCTGCTTAAAATCGTGGCCATCTTTCACTGCTCTCCCACCATTGCATTCTGATCTATTTACATTCAAAATAAAAACGCAGTAAAATATTGCTTGCTGGCCGGTGAAGAAAAGGGTTTCAGGCTCTGGTTATTAAATCTGTGTATTCCCACATGCAGAAAGCAGAAGTTTTTAAATGATACAACGTGTGAAAACACACATGTTGGCCATCAAAAGGAAAATACCCACGCATTTTTTTTAAATCACTGTCGACTGATCTCCTGACCGCAGTCTATCAAGCAATCGAGAAGGGCGTGACTGCATACCCTGGATCGGCCCGCAGGCCTGTCAAACGTCCCACAGACATTTGATACACACTAAGTCACAGGACACGTCCCCTAGGGTCCCGTGTCCCGTATTTTACGTATTGGACACGAAAACGGCCCTAATACGTGTCCAATACGATTTTTAACGTGTCATAAAAATCGAATACGTATTCGACGTTTTCGAGTCGTGTCATACATTTGGAATACGCGTATTTGGTACATAAAATACGTTGCCCTAACGTATTTCGATTTTTGAATACGTATTGAAAAAAAAGCGTGGTTTATAACGTAAGCGTCGGTCTATTCCGGCCTATTTTCGGTTGTCGGGAGTGTTCTGTCGTGTGGAGCGAGCTGCGGGAGTGTTCTGTCGTGTGGAGCGAGCAGTGGTGAGGTGATGTTGAAACAGTCACAAGTTTTCAAATCATTGTGTGCTTTTTCTTTTTCTGGGCCAATTTTAAATAAATTCGCCATACTATCAACAAAGCTATATAGTCCATAGGAAATTGAAAGTGGAATGAGAAAATAATCAATTGTAAAACGATCTCGAAACTTGGGCTTACTTCCCTTTCTTCCATGTAATATTAACAACGTTGCCATCAATACCATATAGCATTAAATCCTGATTATTTCCTCAATTCTGTATTGAGAATAAATATGCTAATAATATCTGTATTCATGTATTTTTATAAGATTATGTAACATGGTATATTACAGCAAGTTATATATATGATCATATCTTCATGAAAAATATAATAAAATAAGGCTTCATCAATGTATTTAAACTTTGGTGCAAATATACTATATATATATATATATATATATATATATAAATTATAGTCGTTTTCATCCAAAATTGAAGTCTTTCCTAATGGGACCCCTTCCTATGTTCTATTCTTGCAATTTAGGTAAGGTGAAAAACCAATCTTCTAAATTAAGACTTAGCAATTCTTTGCATACTTTTGAAATTAGTTGAGCCATATATTAGGTGAACATGTACGATTAGGGGAATATTTTTCATATTGAAAATTGATTAAAGGGATCCTGAAACCTTAGTAATACCACCGAAAACAAGATAGAAGAGGGTAATAGATATTTGTGCCCCTTCATAATGTCTTAAGAAAGGGTAAAATGTGTAAAAAAAATTGTGCTGCAAATATGGGTAATGGTAGAGGCTTATAATATATATATATATATATATATATATATATTAAATATATATAAAACGTGTCCCCCGTGTCCTGTTTCCAGGTCGCTGCGTTTCGTATTGAATACCTCGTATTTACGTGTCCTCCGTGTCTCGTGTCCTCGTGTCATGTGACTTAGGATACACATGATAAATTTTTTATGGGCCAAGCGATTGACGAGTTCTGAAACGTGCGTTGAAATTTTCTTATCAAGCGCCAGGATCCGCGTGAGATTCGTGGTGATCTGGTCTCTGTTTCTGTCTTGTCGAGAGCGTAAAACGTCAGAGAACGCAGCCTGCAGCAAATCATATCCAAATCGAAACCCTTCAACGTTGGATTGCTCAGCAAAATCGAAATCAATACGCCAAGCAATCAATCCGTTGCATAAAGTCACACACGCAGTCTCCTCAACGTTCTCAACACCTGCAAATTTGGTAATTTTCGAACCGGTTTTCTCACGATGTCACTGTATATTTACACAGTTGATCTGCAGATCCAGTCATCGCCATAGAAAACGTCAGGAAAACGGTGTGTTTCGAGGCAGCCTTTGACGTGACCGAGCAGGTAGCAAATCTGTTCCAGATTAAAATCATTCACCGCAGAAATTTTCCTCTGTCCACCGTCGAAGACTTCAGGCCGTCACGCAGCAGGTAAATCGAACCAGCAGACAAGGGTTTTCAACTCCAGCATTGTAGCAGAGTTCTGTCATGCGCCTCAGGTAATAACATAAATCCCTTTCGAATTTTGCTGAGGGAGATCCCGTGGCTCATCAAGGTAATCTCAGGCGTAAACATTCAGCGTTTTGACATTCAGTTTCTTTCTTCGCCGCCATTAAGCTCCTCCTTAATCGAGAATATATGGTTTCTGCGTTAAAAAAAATTTCGCTTTGGTTGAATTACGTATCATCGTGTCGTGCGTTTCTCTCTTAGTCTTCATATGTATATAGTTACGCTAGGGCAGTCACGTTGTGATTTTTTTTTTTTTTTTTTTTTTGATTTATATTTTTAGATTTAGTTTGTAAATAATTCCATTTATAACTTTTGCATAGTTTGGTTTAGAAATGAATTTTTGATAAGTTACATTTAGATTCTAGTAGTTAGTCTTTAGATTTTCTTTAGTTAGATTTTAATTAGATTACATTTTTGTTTTATTTTGGTTTTTAAAATAAAAATATAAAATATAAAAAAAAATAAAAAATAAAAATAAAAATAAAAAGCTTTTATTTCAAAACTTAGGCTTAGGATTATATTTTTGTTAATGTTTAGATTTACCTTTAGGTTTTTAGATTCGTTGTTTTATAAAAAATAAAAAAGTTCATTTTAATTAGATTTTGTAATTCTTTTTTTGTTTGTTTTAAAGTTTTAATTTTAGTTTTTAACATAGATGTAACTTAGATTTTAATTTAATTTTAAGTTTAGTTTAGGATTAAGCTTAGTTTTAATTAAATTTTGATTTAGTTTTTGTTTTTTAATTAGATTTTATGTTTAAAGTTTTTCATAAATTTTAGATTAGATTTTTTATGACATTAAAAAAAAAATAAAAAAATAAAAAATTTTGAAAAAATATTGATCCAGTTATTTTCGGGAATTGTCATATCTTTCATGCTGAGATCTAAATTTTCAAGTCGAGATGCGAAATTGATATCTGGTTAATGGTTTATGATTCGTGGTGGTTTAAAGCATTCATTTTTTGAAAATTCTCAATTGCTGGATATCGTTTTGGTCATTCTAAGAGCATTGTGATTTAGCTGATGATAGATGATTGCTGTTCATGGTCCATATTTTTATATCATTTAACAAGTAATCGTTTTTACCACAATCTCTTAAGGCACTGGTCTGCTAAATTAAATAAATCCATCGAGTGCTTTATCTTATCGCGTCTCGTGTCTCCCAACCAACTGGTCGACAGTTGGTCTTCATCATTTCATAGGGTCAACCCCCCTTAGCCGCGGGAGACAGGCTTAAACGGAGGGATCGGGGATCAGAGTGACAGCCCCCGGTCTGAGCGTTGTCGTGTCAATCTGTGCGACAACATTTTTTGGCGCCGTTGTCGGGGATACTTTTTCTCGGTGTTTCAAACGACAAATCATTTTTCTCATTTCTTATCTCTTCATCTGGCCCGGCAACGCCAACATTTTTTGGCGCCGTTGCCGGGGATACTTTTTCTCGGTGTTTCAAACGACAAATCATTTTTCTCATTTCTTATCTCTTCATCTGGCCCGGCAACGCCAACATTTTTTGGCGTCGTTGCCGGGGACACTTTTTCTCGGTGTTTCAACGACTTTTCATTCATCTTCTCATCTTTCTCATCTCTCATTTGAGCTGGCAGATTCGACCTTTAAGGTTATCATTTGGATCTTTTATTGCCTTATTTTTCGCCATATCATCAGCATATCTTCGGTGTGTTTCTTGTTTGGGTGGTGAATCCATTTTCCTATTGTTCCCAGACAAGAAGCCTCCCGCATATCTGTTTGTTGATTACTTCTTGGATCTTAGAATCAGTTTTATTGTTCAAGTGGCGACTCCACTTCTTGCATCCTTTGATTTTCTTGAGCAAAGATCTAGTTCTATCATCCATCTGATCCCTTATTATTCATCATGGATTATTCATTTAAACCATGTCGTTTTACTCACCGTCTCCATGATTTTCCGAATGAGGCCATTCCTGAATTACCTATTTTTTCAGGTGGTGATCCAATCGCTGCTAAAAGGCATCTAGACTTGTTTATTCGCTTCATGATCATATATTGCAGACCCCCTCAGTTTAGAAGAAGATGATGCTTTGAATTGGTTTAACAATTTTCCTAAGGATTCTTTTACTTCTTTAAATGACATTGTAAATGCTTTTGAAGATAGATATGGTTATTCAAACAGCTTGCCTTCTGCCTCTAAAATTGTGCAACAGAATAAAAATAGTTTAATAAGAGGTCCAACTGATGGTGAAAGATCCCAAGACGACTCTTCATATCAGAATGTGTCATCCACCGAAAATATTGCAGAGCAAGTTCATAACAATGAAAAGGAGGAGCAAAAGCAAATAATACAAGATTTAATGATGCTGGTGAAAAATATGGAAAGCAATCAAACTAGTCTTATCAATGATGTTAAAACTTTATGCACCCACCTGGAAAAACATAATAGGGAATTGGAGGTCACGCAAAATCAGCAAGCTAAGGAAATTGAGGCCATAAAAACTAATCATGAAACAGAAATTAGAATCATGCAAAGCAAGATGTCAGTCTTAGAGGAAAATATGGTGACCATGAGAGCTGATCATGATAAGGAAATTGACTCTATGCAAAACAAGTTATTAACTATGGATGAGGAAATGACTATCATGACGTTTCATCATAATAATCAGTTGGCTGACATGCAAGCGAATCATAAAGAAGAAATAAATTTTATGCAGCATTGCTTGATGGACATAAAGGAAGAAAATGTTAAAGTAATAAAAGACATGCAGGAGCACCATGCCAGACAAATCAGTGCTATAAAGGTTGAACACTCTAGTCAGATGGATGCCATTAAAATACAAGTTCAAAGGTTTCAGCAATTGGAAGATGAAAGAAACCAGGTGACATCAATAGATCAGGAGCCTTCTCATGTGCTGCAACAAGCTTCATCTTATTATGAGGAGGTTATTGATTCGATTGAAAGATGGTTAATTGAAGGTGATCCGGACAGACTTAAGAATGATAAAGATCAGATGCGGGCTAAAGAAAGACATATCATGCATACTTCATCTGATAGTTTTGAAACAGAAAGTTCCAGGTCATCAGTAATTAAACCAGCGAGAAAGAAAAAGCGCAAGAGAAAGAAGATAAGACGAAGATTTGATACATCAGACGGCCGTGAGCAGCTTGATTTTTGGATAGGAAAAAGTCCTACCATATGCAAAATTGAACATGGCACATCCGACAAGCAGCCCACAGATTTGCCTGAAAGCAGGCAAATGCTCAGTATGCACTTTATTGAACACATGTGATGCCTTGGGGCATCTTTTGTATCGTATTTCTAACCCTACTCCTTGTTTTTCCCGCATTTTTATTTCTGCTTTAGATAGTTAATAAATGAAGAGCTTTTATCTTTCTTGTGCTTAATGTATATGATGATTTTTGGATGGACGCTACTTATTTTTGTGTTGTATGGATCCAGATTCTGGATTCTCACATTCCTGCAAGCAGCAACGTGTCCCCAAGTAGAGCCAGATGTTGACCTCTACCGGTCAACTACCCATGCAGTACACCCTCTTTTTCTTTGCGAATAGGGGCAGCACCTGATCGACATATCCGAGCCATCCTGCAGTCATCAGCAGTTGCATCATTTTGATTGTAAACCCAGTCTGCATGTATTAATTGTAAATAATCTTAGCAGACATGAGTCGTGTATGTGAATTGCCTAGGTGGACTTAACTTTCTAGTGGTAATCTACGTCCCGGAAGGTTTTTCGTCTCACCGATCCATGGATCGGCAAAGTTTTCCTTCAAACCTGACCCCAAAGCCGGGATGGATTTTGTCATTAGAACTTTAGGAGAATCCTAGTGTGTTAATCTGCTAGATTATAGTTGTGTCGCAGAACTGGGTGATTTGTGAAGGTCTATGTTAAAGGGGTTTTTCTCCCTTAAGATGTAAATTGTAAAAGTCATGATGTAATGTGTCCTGAGGGTCGAAAAATGTTTTAAATCCCTTCATGAGTCCTAAGTCCTAGGTCCTAGGTGATGTTTCCGAAGGCTTAGTTCGATGATCCATTTTAAAATGAATTAAAAAATTAAAAAATGAATAAAAATAATAAAATAAATAAAAATTAAAAAATGAAATAAAAAATAAAATAATAAAAAATTAAAAAAATTAAAAAAATCATAAAAAATCATAAAATAGAGCAAAAACCCTAAAATAATAAAATAATAATTTTTTAAGTGAATAAATCGACGGATGAGATCAAGAGATGTCTTCATCCTCATCAACGGTCGAGATCTTTTCTACATGGATCACTCGAACTAGCCGTTGGAATCATTTCCTTTAAGTAGGGTGCTAGGAGTCATTTTCAGAAGATTGGATCTGTGAATCTAAGACTGAAGAAGCTCTCTTGTAAATCTGTTTCTGGTTAATAAAAGAAGAATTTGGGGTCCATATCTTGCTGGTGTTACTCTCTTGAAATGCTGTGAGATTGTTTTAATTTTCTGCATATGTTATTTTTAGCTGTTAATAATAGCTTTTGTAGAGTATTGTGAGCACAGGTATCTTGTTCACTTGCTAGGGTTTGGATGCTGTTAGGGTTTCTGGAGTAATGGCAGGTATCTCCATTATCTCTTGAGATCTAGCAGCATTTTTGCCCTCTTTACTGATGGTTGTTTTGAGCTGTGCAGAAAACATTTTCTGAAAAGATTTGGTGGGCGTTAGGGGAAGTTCTCGGCTGAACCAGCCAACTCCCACAAGCATTTTTTGCTGAGCCCAGTTGGATTTGATCCTGGGTCTATCATTCGGTTTATTTATCTGATTTGCATGAGATATTTTTTCTGAAGTGCTTCACAGTGAAAACCTCAAATTTTTATTCTTAAAATATTTCCGTGCTTACTGCTAAATCTGGCTGTTAAGGGGCCCAAAAATCTGTAAATTGATTAGCTGTCTTAGGGTTTCAAATTTTTTTTGTTCTAGGGTTTTAAATCTTTGCTTTACACAGGTTTTTTTTCTTTAGGGTTTTGTTTTCTTGTACAGGGTTTTCATTGAGATCAGATTTTCAGAAGGAGATCAGGGCTGCCCGGATCATAGCACTCCTCTGCTTAAAATCGTGGCCATCTTTCACTGCTCTCCCACCATTGCATTCTGATCTATTTACATTCAAAATAAAAACGCAGTAAAATATTGCTTGCTGGCCGGTGAAGAAAAGGGTTTCAGGCTCTGGTTATTAAATCTGTGTATGCCCACACGCAGAAAGCAGAAGTTTTTAAATGATACAGCGTGTGAAAACACACATGTTGGCCATCAAAAGGAAAATACCCACGCATTTTTTTTAAATCACTGTCGACTGATCTCCTGACCGCAGTCTATCAAGCGATCGAGAAGGGCGTGACTGCATACCCTGGATCGGCCCGCAGGCCTGTCAAACGTCCCACAGACATTTGATACACATGATAAATTTTTTATGGGCCAAGCGATTGACGAGTTCTGAAACGTGCGTTGAAATTTTCTTATCAAGCGCCAGGATCCGCGTGAGATTCGTGGTGATCTGGTCTCTGTTTCTGTCTTGTCGAGAGCGTAAAACGTCAGAGAACGCAGCCTGCAGCAAATCATATCCAAATCGAAACCCTTCAACGTTGGATTGCTCAGCAAAATCGAAATCAATACGCCAAGCAATCGATCCGTTGCATAAAGTCACACACGCAGTCTCCTCAACGTTCTCAACACCTGCAAATTTGGTAATTTTCGAACCGGTTTTCTCACGATGTCACTGTATATTTACACAGTTGATCTGCAGATCCAGTCATCGCCATAGAAAACGTCAGGAAAACGGTGTGTTTTGAGGCAGCCTTTGACGTGACCGAGCAGGTAGCAAATCTGTTCCAGATTAAAATCATTCACCGCAGAAATTTTCCTCTGTCCACCGTCGAAGACTTCAGGCCGTCACGCAGCAGGTAAATCGAACCAGCGGACAAGGGTTTTCAACTCCAGCATTGTAGCAGAGTTCTGTCATGCGCCTCAGGTAATAACATAAATCCCTTTCGAATTTTGCTGAGGGAGATCCCGTGGTTCATCAAGGTAATCTCAGGCGTAAACATTCAACGTTTTGACATTCAGTTTCTTTCTTCGCCGCCATTAAGCTCCTCAATCGAGAATATATGGTTTCTGCGTTTAAAAAATTTTCGCTTTGGTTGAATTACGTATCATCGTGTCGTGCGTTTCTCTCTTAGTCTTCATATGTATATAGTTACGCTAGGGCAGTCACGTTGTGATTTTTTTTTATTTTTTTTTTTTGATTTATATTTTTAGATTTAGTTTGTAAATAATTCCATTTATAACTTTTGCATAGTTTGGTTTAGAAATGAATTTTTGATAAGTTACATTTAGATTCTAGTAGTTAGTCTTTAGATTTTCTTTAGTTAGATTTTAATTAGATTACTTTTTTGTTTTATTTTGGTTTTTAAAATAAAAATATAAAATATAAAAAAAAATAAAAAATAAAAATAAAAAGCTTTTATTTCGAAACTTAGGCTTAGGATTATATTTTTGTTAATGTTTAGATTTACCTTTAGGTTTTTAGATTCGTTGTTTTATAAAAAATAAAAAAGTTCATTTTAATTAGATTTTGTAATTCTTTTTTTGTTTGTTTTAAAGTTTTAATTTTAGTTTTTAACATAGATGTAACTTAGATTTTAATTTAATTTTAAGTTTAGTTTAGGATTAAGCTTAGTTTTAATTAAATTTTGATTTAGTTTTTGTTTTTTAATTAGATTTTATGTTTAAAGTTTTTCATAAATTTTAGATTTAGATTTTTTATGACATTAAAAAAAAAAAAAAAAAAAATTTGAAAAAATATTGATCTAGTTATTTTCGGGAATTGTCATATCTTTCATGCTGAGATCTAAATTTTCAAGTCGAGATGCGAAATTGATATCTGGTTAATGGTTTATGATTCGTGGTGGTTTAAAGCATTCATTTTTTGAAAATTCTCAATTGCTGGATATCGTTTTGGTCATTCTAAGAGCATTGTGATTTAGCTGATGATAGATGATTGCTGTTCATGGTCCATATTTTTATATCATTTAACAAGTAACCGTTTTTACCACAATCTCTCAAGGCACTGGTCTGCTAAATTAAATAAATCCATCGAGTGCTTTATCTTATCGCGTCTCGTGTCTCCCAACCAACTGGTCGACAGTTGGTCTTCATCATTTCATAGGGTCTACCCCCCTTAGCCGCGGGAGACAGGCTTAAACGGAGGGATCGGGGATCAGAGTGACAGCCCCCGGTCTGAGCGTTGTCGTGTCAATCTGTGCGACAACATTTTTTGGCGTCGTTGCCGGGGATACTTTTTCTCGGTGTTTCAAACGACAAATCATTTTTCTCATTTCTTATCTCTTAATCTGGCCCGGCAACGCCAACATTTTTTGGCGCCGTTGCCGGGGATACTTTTTCTCGGTGTTTCAAACGACAAATCATTTTTCTCATTTCTTATCTCTTCATCTGGCCCGGCAACGCCAACATTTTTTGGCGTCGTTGCCGGGGACACTTTTTCTCGGTGTTTCAACGACTTTTCATTCATCTTCTCATCTTTCTCATCTCTCATTTAAGCTGGCAGATTCGACCTTTAAGGTTATCATTTGGATCTTTTATTGCCTTATTTTACGCCATATCTTCGGTGTGTTTCTTGTTTGGGTGGCGAATCCATTTTCTTATTGTTCCCAGACATGAAGCCTCCCGCATATCTGTTTGTTGATTACTTCTTGGATCTTAGAATCAGTTTTATTGTTCAAGTGGCGACTCCACTTCTTGCATCCTTTGATTTTCTTGAGCAAAGATCTAGTTCTATCATCCATCTGATCCCTTATTATTCATCATGGATTATTCATTTAAACCATGTCGTTTTACTCACCGTCTCCATGATTTTCCGGATGAGGTCATTCCTGAATTACCTATTTTTTCAGGTGGTGATCCAATCGCTGCTAAAAGGCATCTAGACTTGTTTATTCGCTTCATGATCATATATTGCAGACCCCCTCAGTTTAGTCATGATGATATCAAAATGCGTCTATTTGTCCTTTCTTTAGAAGATGATGCTTTGAATTGGTTTAACAATTTTCCTAAGGATTCTTTTACTTCTTTAAATGACATTGTAAATGCTTTTGAAGATAGATATGGTTATCCAAACAGCTTGCCTTCTGCCTCTAAAATTGTGCAACAGAATAAAAATAGTTTAATAAGAGGTCCAACTGATGGTGAAAGATCCCAAGACGACTCTTCATATCAGAATGTGTCATCCACCGAAAATATTGCAGAGCAAGTTCATAACAATGAAAAGGAGGAGCAAAAGCAAATAATACAAGATTTAATGATGCTGGTGAAAAATATGGAAAGCAATCAAACTAGTCTTATCAATGATGTTAAAACTTTATGCACCCACCTGGAAAAACGTAATAGGGAATTGGAGGTCACGCAAAATCAGCATGCTAAGGAAATTGAGGCCATAAAAACTAATCATGAAACAGAAATTAGAATCATGCAAAGCAAGATGTCAATCTTAGAGGAAAATATTGTGACCATGAAAGCTGATCATGATAAGGAAATTGACTCTATGCAAAACAAGTTATTAACTATGGATGAGGAAATGACTATCATGACGTTTCATCATAATAATCAGTTGGCTGACATGCAAGCGAATCATAAAGAAGAAATAAATTTTATGCAGCATTGCTTGATGGACATAAAGGAAGAAAATGTTAAAGTAATAAAAGACATGCAGGAGCACCATGCCAGACAAATCAGTGCTATAAAGGTTGAACACTCTAGTCAGATGGATGCCATTAAAATACAAGTTCAAAGGTTTCAGCAATTGGAAGATGAAAGAAACCAGGTGACATCAATAGATCAAGAGCCTTCTCATGTGCTGCAACAAGCCTCATCTTATTATGAGGAGGTTATTGATTCGATTGAAAGATGGTTAATTGAAGGTGATCCGGACAGACTTAAGAATGATAAAGATCAGATGCGGGCTAAAGAAAGACATATCATGCATACTTCATCTGATAGTTTTGAAACAGAAAGTTCAAGGTCATCAGTAATTAAACCAGCCAGGAAGAAAAAGCGCAAGAGAAAGAAGATGAGACGAAGATTTGATACATCAGACGGCCGTGAGCAGCTTGATTTTCGGATAGGAAAAAGTCCTACCATATGCAAAATTGGACATGGCACATCCGACAAGCAGCCCACAGATTTGCCTGAAAGCAGGCAAATGCTCAGTATGCACTTTATTGAACACATGTGATGCCTTGGGGCATCTTTTGTATCGTATTTCTAACCCTACTCCTTGTTTTTCCCGCATTTTTATTTATGCTTTAGATAGTTAATAAATGAAGAGCTTTTATCTTTCTTGTGCTTAATGTATATGATGATTTTTGGATGGACGCTACTTATTTTTGTGTTGTATGGATGCAGATTCTGGATTCTCACATTCCTGCAAGCAGCAATGTGTCCCCAAGTAGAGCCAGATGTTGACCTCTACCGGTCAACTACCCATGCAGTACACCCTCTTTTTCTTTGCGAAAAGGGGCGGCACCTGATCGACATATCCGAGCCATCCTGCAGTCATCAGCAGTTGCATCATTTTGATTGTAAACCCAGTCTGCATGTATTAATTGTAAATAATCTTAGCAGACATGAGTCGTGTATGTGAATTGCCTAGGTGGACCTAACTTTCTAGTGGTAATCTACGTCCCGGAAGGTTTTTCGTCTCACCGATCCATGGATCGGCAGAGTTTTCCTTCAAACCTGACCCCAAAGCCGGGATGGATTTTGTCATTAGAACTTTAGGAGAATCCTAGTGTGTTAATCTGCTAGATTATAGTTGTGTCGCAGAACTGGGTAATTTGTGAGGGTCTATGTTAAAGGGGTTTTTCTCCCTTAAGATGTAAATTGTAAAAGTCATGATGTAATGTGTCCTGAGGGTCGAAAAATGTTTTAAATCCCCTCATGAGTCCTAAGTCCTAGGTCCTAGGTGATGTTTCCGAAGGCTTAGTTCGATGATCCATTTTAAAATGAATTAAAAAATTAAAAAATGAATAAAAATAATAAAATAAATAAAAATTAAAAAATGAAATAAATAATAAAATAATAAAAAATTAAAAAAAAAAAAAAAAAAAAATTAAAAAAATCATAAAATAGAGCAAAAACCCTAAAATAATAAAATAATAATTTTTTAAGTGAATAAATCGACGGATGAGATCAAGAGATGTCTTGATCCTCATCAACGGTCGAGATCTTTTCTACATGGATCACTCGAACTAGCCGTTGGAGTCATTTCCGTTAAGTAGGGTGCTAGGAGTCATTTTCAGAAGATTGGATCTGTGAATCTAAGACTGAAGAAGCTCTCTTGTAAATCTGTTTCTGGTTAATAAAAGAAGACTTTGGGGTCCATATCTTGCTGGTGTTACTCTCTTGAAATGCTGTGAGATTGTTTTAATTTTCTGCATATGTTATTTTCAGCTGTTAATAATAGCTTTTGTAGAGTATTGTGAGCACAGGTATCTTGTTCACTTGCTAGGGTTTGGATGTTGTTAGGGTTTCTGGAGTAATGGCAGGTATCTCCATTATCTCTTGAGATCTAGCAGCATTTTTGCCCTCTTTACTGATGGTTGTTTTGAGCTGTGCAGAAAACATTTTCTGAAAAGATTTGGTGGGCGTTAGGGGAAGTTCTCGGCTGAACCAGCCAACTCCCACAAGCATTTTTTGCTGAGCCCAGTTGGATTTGATCCTGGGTCTATCATTCGGTTTATTTATCTGATTTGCATGAGATATTTTTTCTGAAGTGCTTCACAGTGAAAACCTCAAATTTTTATTCTTAAAATATTTCCGTGCTTACTGCTAAATCTGGCTGTTAAGGGGCCCAAAAATCTGTAAATTGATTAGCTGTCTTAGGGTTTCAAATTTTTTTTGTTCTAGGGTTTTAAATCTTTGCTTTACACAGGTTTTTTTTCTTTAGGGTTTTGTTTTCTTGTACAGGGTTTTCATTGAGATCAGATTTTCAGAAGGAGATCAGGGCTGCCCGGATCATAGCACTCCTCTGCTTAAAATCGTGGCCATCTTTCACTGCTCTCCCACCATTGCATTCTGATCTATTTACATTCAAAATAAAAACGCAGTAAAATATTGCTTGCTGGCCGGTGAAGAAAAGGGTTTCAGGCTCTGGTTATTAAATCTGTGTATGCCCACACACAGAGAGCAGAAGTTTCTAAACGATACAGCGTGTGAAAACACGCATGTTGGCCATCAAAAGGAAAATACCCACGCATTTTTTTTAATCACTGTCGACTGATCTCCTGACCGCAGTCTATCAAGCGATCGAGAAGGGCGTGACTGCATACCCTGGATCGGCCCGCAGGCCTGTCGAACGTCCCACAGACATTTGATACACATGCTAATTTATTTTTTATGGGCCAAGTGATTGACGAGTTCTGAAACGTGCGTTGAAATTTTCTTATCAAGCGCCAGGATCAGCGTGAGATTCGTGGTGATTTGGTCTCTGTTTCTGTCTTGTTGAGAGCATAAAAACGCAGCCTGCAGCAAATCATATCCAAATCGAAACCCTTCAACGTTGGATTGCTCAGCAAATCGAAATTAATAAGCCAAGCAATCGATCCGTTGCATAAAGTCACACACGCAGTCTCCTCAACGTTCTCAACACCTGCAAATTTGGTAATTTTCGAACCGGTTTTCTCACGATGTCATTGTATATTTACACAGTTGATCTGCAGATCCAGTCATCGCCATAGAAAACGTCAGGAAAACGGTGTGTTTCGAGGCAGCCTTTGACGTGACCGAGCAGGTAGCAAATCTGTTCCAGATTAAAATCATTCACCGCAGAAATTTTCCTCTGTCCACCGTCGAAGACTTCAGGCCGTCACGCAGCAGGTAAATCGAACCAGCGGACAAGGGTTTTCAACTCCAGCATTGTAGCAGAGTTCTGTCATGCGCCTCAGGTAATAACATAAATCCCTTTCGAATTTTGCTGAGGGAGATCCCGTGGTTCATCAAGGTAATCTCAGGCGTAAACATTCAACGTTTTGACATTCAGTTTCTTTCTTCGCCGCCATTAAGCTCCTCCTTAATCGAGAATATATGGTTTTTGCGTTAAAAAAAATTTCGCTTTGGTTGAATTACGTATCATCGTGTCGTGCGTTTCTCTCTTAGTCTTCATATGTATATAGTTACGCTAGGGCAGTCACGTTTTGATTTTTTTTTTTTTTTTTTTTTATTTTTAGATTTAGTTTGTAAATAATTCCATTTATAACTTTTGCATAGTTTGGTTTAGAAATGAATTTTTGAGAAGTTACATTTAGATTCTAGTAGTTAGTCTTTAGATTTTCTTTAGTTAGATTTTAATTAGATTACATTTTTGTTTTATTTTGGTTTTTAAATAAAAATATAAAATATAAAAAAAATAGAAAATAAAAATAAAAGCTTTTATTTCAAAACTTAGGCTTAGGATTATATTTTTGTTAATGTTTAGATTTACCTTTAGGTTTTTAGATTCGTTGTTTTATAAAAAATAAAAAAGTTCATTTTAATTAGATTTTGTAATTCTTTTTTTGTTTGTTTTAAAGTTTTAATTTTAGTTTTTAACATAGATGTAACTTAGATTTTAATTTAATTTTAAGTTTAGTTTAGGATTAAGCTTAGTTTTAATTAAATTTTGATTTAGTTTTTGTTTTTTAATTAGATTTTATGTTTAAAGTTTTTCATAAATTTTAGATTTAGATTTTTTATGACATTAAAAAAAAAAATTAAAAAATTAAAAATTTTGAAAAAATATTGATCCAGTTATTTTCGGGAATTGTCATATCTTTCATGCTGAGATCTAAATTTTCAAGTCGAGATGCGAAATTGATATCCGGTTAATGGTTTATGATTCGTGGTGGTTTAAAGCATTCATTTTTTGAAAATTCTCAATTGCTGGATATCGTTTTGGTCATTCTAAGAGCATTGTGATTTAACTGATGATAGATGATTGCTGTTCATGGTCCATATTTTTATATCATTTAACAAGTAACCGTTTTTACCACAATCTCTTAAGGCACTGGTCTGCTAAATTAAATAAATCCATCGAGTGCTTTATCCTATCGCGTCTCGTGTCTCCCAACCAACTGGTCGACAGTTGGTCTTCATCATTTCATAGGGTCTACCCCCCTTAGCCGCGGGAGACAGGCTTAAACGGAGGGATCGGGGATCAGAGTGACAGCCCCCGGTCTGAGCGTTGTCGTGTCAATCTGTGCGACAACAGGTGGAAGCTCGTTAGATTTGTCAAAGACCTGCGGGTGGTTATTTAAGACCCGTTGCATCTCAGGATGAATATGAAGAGTAGTGGGCTCGATGGCCTGGATGGCATTAAATTGGGCGATAACTCCATGATGGCCCTTTTTTAACAACTTTTCCATGCGATGCGACCTGATGATAGAAGGAATACCTGCCTGGAGTCCGCGGAGGGTATGCATGTGGTCATTCTGCTTAAAGCTCATATATAACTCCTGGAAATCCATTGTGATTGGTTCTAGTGTGCGAAGCCATTCAGCACCCAAGACAATCTCGCAACCAGCCATGTTGATTGCAAACCACTGGGTCTTTAGGTGTAATCTCCCATCTGAAGTTTGATATTTTCACAGTGGCCTTCACATTTCACAAACCTAGCTCTGATACCATTTGTTATGCTCTTGACCTGCTAGAAGATGCCAGAATACCAAATATACGAAGAAACACAACCCAAAACACAGAACAAAATGAGAAATAACAGCATGTATTTTATTATTCAGAGATGAAAGCAATGTTCACTTGCCTCTTCGAGGGGGAAACCTCCAATAGAGCAGGGCTTGATTACAAAATAAGGCACGACGCTCCTCAATGGGGAGTCTCTATCCCTTATATAGGATTCATACATGCAATACCAGGGGTCAGTATCATGGTTCTCTTAATAACATCTATCTAATACCATGGCTCGTTTGCAACTAACTGTGGTCCCTATTTTTAAATGCGGGTCAACCACTTACAATTATTAATATGGGCTTTATTGACTCTTTAACTACTATAACTATGACTCGACCATATTACATAAATAAGAGGGTTAGGGTTGGAACCTAATAGAGGAGGAAGGAAAGGTACATCTAATGGATAGCTCTTCCTCAGCATCATGCCTAGGAGAGGGAAAGGGATCATCAATAGTTGTGACAATGTGAGAATGGCCAGGGTGAGAGTTCGTCAATAATGTAGCTATGCTATCGGGAACCTGGAGAAGGCAAGGGAAAACAAGGCCTTTGCCAGTGTCATCATTGATATCATAAATGGGGCCCGCTATTTCCAATAAACCTTCTTCATGCATGGGAAAACAATGACCCTCCCTTACAATGGTGTGAGTAGTCATATCATTATGAGTAATATCCTGGAGAAAAGGAGTCAATTTCAACCTCATTTTCCGTGTCAGTGTCATAAATAGGGCCACTGTCAAAATGATGGCAGCCCATATCCCATCTTCCCTCATTAATGCACAAGCTTTCACTCATCTCATGGACATTCTCAATCCTTCAATTTGCATCTCGAAGGCCCTTATGGTCTTATGGACATCACGATCTTCTTTAGATGGATCCCATTCTTCCATATATTCCTCATTTTCATGAACATCTTCCACATCTTAATTTTCTTCAAGGTCACCTTGATCATCTAACTGATTACATTTTATGGGACTTTGTGATTGACTATAATATTTCTCATTAATAAGGTCAATCAAAATGTTAAAAGCTCAAGTTCGGCTAGCAAATTCAAAGAGACGACTAGGATCCTTCTCATAAACACACATTATGTAGAGTTGTTTTTGTGTTGTCCCATGAAACCTGGGCATGAATTCTTTATCTGCATTCTCCAACAAATATTCATAAAGCTCGACATATTGGTCCACTTATTTTTGTAGTTCCTGAAGGAATTGATCATTGAGTTTCGTAAATGCAGAGCCAAAGGTATCTCTTTCTTGGCAATATTCCATGTATGGTTTTGCATATTAGGATTAAAATGGAGTCGCCATGGTGAATTGAAATGCCATGATAGATACTTGCTTCACCCTACAAGCATTAACTTTGAAGTTCAATGAGGAACTAGGGCTTTGTTCTTTTAATGGAGTTGTCGAGAATGATATGTCAATGATGTCGTAAGGGAATCAAGGCACATGTCTCGTTGCCCGTCAACGACGCCAAAATGTTACCTCTCAAACTAGCAGGGGTCCTAGGAGGGGATCCTATAGAGGCACTACTGGGTCAAGGGCAATAAAGGAGCAATAGCCCATTGTCACCTCAGCTAAGGCTTCTTCCTCTTTACGGACTTTCACCGATGGGAGGAGACCCGTATAAGAGGAATCACAAACAAGGATTAATCTATGAAAGGGTGAGAGGTGATTCCTAGGGCCTATTCACAAGAGAGACTCAATTAGATGGCTTGCTTGCTTCAAAATCAAGGTGGTGGGCTCTCTAGGAAGGGCTAAAAGGATTCTCAAGACTAGGGTTTGGGAATATATTTTGTCAAGATGATTCCTAGACTGGAGAATCCTTATGGAGAATTGGCCTTTATGTGATCTTTGTGAAATTAGAGTTGTAAAGTTGGACCCAAAATTAGGTCAAGGGTTGGCGTTCATCACGCAAAGAGGGGCTTGACCTAATTGGGGAGGCGAATAAGATCAAAAGACTAATTTTTCTTTGAAATAAAAATAAAATGACCCAAGTGAGGACACTAACCCAAATCAGCCTAGGGCAAGATATGGTCTTTTGGCTAGGGCTTGCTATATCTCGGGATTCCACCGTCAGAATTGCTTGGAATTTGGAGGGCCGCTTGAGAAAACTACAATGCATTAGTGGACCAATTTTCAAGGTGTTTGGATGGCTACAAAGAGATTAGTTTGATGCCGTAGGTGACCTTCTAGGGTTAGGCCTAGACATTGGAAAGGTGAAGAAAAGAGAGGTAAATTTGACCACCAAAGGGATACGAGGATCAGTGCCTTGGATTTAATGGAATCAAGATACACAGATCATGAATTTTCGTGAGCTAAGGAGCCCTAATTGATCTTTGCTAGCCTCTCCAAGGGCAACAACTAAATCAATAGAGATTTATACTTCAAATTTGTAGAGACAAAGTTTCGAGGTCTTTAACCTAAGAGGAACCTCTAGGAACATTCACCCAATCCCTCAAAGCTCAATGCATGCATTTAATCACTTATTCAAGGTCCCAAAAGAATTTCGCATTACATTTAACCCATACAAGAATAAAGATAACAGCATACATGCAGTTAACCAGTAAGATAACAAGAATAGCATCAAAATTTCAACTTACATTAGAGAGAGAGTATACCATTTGTCAACTTCGCATTAGAGAAGCTCCAAAGACAATAGTGAAAATCCAAACATCATAGTGGATCAAGAAAAGCTCCAAAAATTCATCCCAGCAAAAAGTGCGAAAATCTCATAAGAGATACTAATCCAATCCAAGTGATGATGAGAGAAATGAACCACCTCTCATTTATTTATACCATCTCTGATGAGTTCGATTTGCCTAATTGGCCTAATTAAGCCCCAAATAATAAAATAATGTGTAATAATAACATCCCTTGGTTACAAGCCCACCAAGATAGCTCAATAACATAAAATAAGCCTCTCAAGAGGGAAGAATAATCAAAATAATGAGTCGTTGGGCCATTGAGAAGGCCTAATGAAGTCCAAAATGTGCCATGGTGAGAAAATGGACTCCAACATAGTGGACAAGGGGTTGGCCCCTTGTTTTCCAAGCAAGTCACTGTGGTGCTCCAAGTGGGTGTGGAGGCACAAGGACCTCCTCATGGGTTTCCAAGTGGATCAAAAATGCCTATAAACCATCTGTAAGGGCTAGGATGATGACATAAGCCCTCCCTTTGTCTCCTGCAGTTGGAGACATCCTCATCTAGACCCTTGAACATCGGCCAAGTCTATGGTGCAAGTGTGGAGCGAGTTGGGCATGGTGAACCAAGTGCATCATCCTCATCCAAAAGGTGGAACACGGGCAATCAATTAGTGTTGGGGATCCATGAAGTACTCTCTACTATGGTGGAGGCCCATGACTGTCAACACTCACCCTACAAGTGCCAATGTGGCCCTCTGGAGGGCTAGGACCCTGTATAGGGAAACCAAGCCCCAAATGGAGGCCCACCTTTAATCTTGCAAAAGATCCAATGTGTCCCCTTTCCTTCCAATATAATAAATCATTAGAATAATCAAGTAAAAGAGATTACAAGTCATGGAATCAATGGGGCACTTCTTGGTTGCATGCCCTTCCATAGCGAGCTTTGGCATGTACAAGTGTCTCCAAGCTCAATAAGGTGGTTAATCAAGAACCCTATTAGGTGGTTTCAACCTTTAAATGGGGTGACATGTCCATGGTTCATATATTAGGTGGCAGGTGGCAAATGATATAGTGATGGAACAAAGTGGGTGTTAGGGGGATGCTCCAAGCCACATGCCATGGTGCAAGGGTAGTTATAATAAGGGAAGGCCACCCCTAGGTATATGAGTGTAGGAGGGAGCAAATCATGCTTCATGAGTTACCTTGGCCTTTGTTTTTCCACCCTTCGACATGTCTTTTGCCTTTGATAGATTTTTCTTCATAACTGGTCGGGGCTCCAAGGGATGAGAGCATGATGGGTAGGATGTAGGAGTAGGTACCCCCTTTTGAGGTGGGGCATTTCATTGCCCACCAGGGGTTGGAACAATCATGGGTTCCTTAATGATGGAGGGGATTCATTTAGGCCCCATAGGAACTAGGGCGATAGCCACGGATAAGGGGTAGAGCTCATGTTCGGCTTTTACGCACGTGCTAAATTTGTATGTTCCGGCCATCTTTTGCATTTTGTGGTACATTTCCTATTGAGAGTGGCCAAATTATGCTTTTTCTTTTCTTTTTAGCTACATCAACCTTTGGGGCATCGTTCCACGACTGGCCCAAGGTTTGGACAAGGGTAGACGGATGCTCACCCTATGTGGATCTAGTGGACATATGTGGACCCGGATGGGAAAAATGATGACTGGGGTCAAAATGGGCAGAAGGGAGTGATGTATTTGGTGTCGAAAAACGAGACCACACAATCAAAATTAGGATTTCCCATGTAGTGTCAACCCAAAAGCTAATGGCCAATAAAGGAGATCCCACAGGACTAGGATATAAGGGTAACCACCAAATTGAGCGTAGGGGACAAGTACAGACCTAACCCACTTTTTCCGCCAAATCCCCCCACCAATCCATGCTCAAGAGTGTCCATGAAAAGTAAGGAAAATTACTCAACTATACCAATGAAAAGCCATAACATCGGGGTTGAGAGGCCCACCTTCAAACATATAATCATAACAAATGGGCGAGGGACCACATGGCTAGCTCAAGTGGCAGAGATAATGGCACATCGAGCTATCTAGTGGCTGCAAGGGGTTGTTGGCTGTCGGCTGAGGACCATCTAGGAGAAAAAAATTCTCCTGTGCATTCTACCCATAGGTGGTGGCTAACCATACCCACAAGCTGGGCTTGTTGGGATTGTTTCTCCCCATCTGGCCAATGGGTTAGCATACTTGGGATAGTTGTGATCCTTACCTCTCGGTACATAGTATCCTACCCAAGTGAGAGGATACAGGTGTTCTACCACTGACCCTTGAAGGTCAAGTTGGGAAGATCAACAGAGAATAGGATAGTTGTGGTCCTTACCTCATGGTAAGTAGTATCTTGCCTATTGTCTCGACAATAGGATAGTTATCATCCTTACCTTCCATGGAAAGTCGTAACTTGCCTATGGTCCTTGGATAGCGGATGGTAGTTTGAGCTCCCCTATGATGTCGAATTCTTCTTCTTTTAGATTTGAGAGTGTTCAGCATATAAGCAGAGACGACATTTCACTTGACGAATATGAGATGAGATTCAGGATGCTCCCTAGCTGAGAGGGAGTGTTAATTTGGCAGATCAAGGACAAATTCCCTCCTTTGGAAAGCCTTCCTCATCCAGAGACGACCCTCTTTGCCTTTGGAAGAATTTTATTTGGTCAAGGAAAAATACATTTTTAATGTGAAAACCCACATGTGCACACAAGTACAGGTCGGCCTAAAGCCAAAATTGGGTCTCCAAAGAAGTACATAAATACAAGTCAAGTAAACCTCAATTGGACACACATCTCACACACATCGTCTTCTTCTCTTGGAGGTTCGTACAAGTCTGAAATTGTAGGTCTTCTTTCACACGTGAGAGTAGCAAAGAGAAAAATTCAAGAGGGCTGAAATTTGTCATTGACCATCCTTTGACCAACATTGACTTTTTGGTGTTTGGACATATTTTGACTTGGTTTGACTTCAGTTTTGTATCTGTTTTGGAGGCCGAATTCTTCGGCAAGTAGGATGAATTTTTCTGGGAAATTTCACTTTCCTTGACTCCAGTTCTGCAACTAGTGTTTTAGCAAACTTTGACCAATTTTGAAGGACTATGTTAGGACTGTTTTGACTTCATTTTGACCAGCTCTCAAGGCCGCATTTTTGGACAGTTGACCGAGCGTTTTTGGAGACAATTTGACCATTGACCATATATTGTTGCTACTACTATCATTGACTTTGACCAGAATTGCATATTTGACTTGTTGACCAGATTTGACTATTGGGCTCATCACTTGGATATTGATTGGTTGATTTTATTGGATAGTCAAAGGTTTGACTTTGACTCTTGATTGATGAATTTGAACATTGTAATCTCTCTGTTGAACATTTTATGACAATCTAATAAGAAGAAGAATTTGAAAGGGTCTCACTCATGTGGCGTTTTTCCCTGGTCTTTGACCAAATATTGTGTCTCTTATTGCTCTTGATTGTCTTCTATTACTGTTCTATCTACAATTGCCATTTAATACTAGAAGATTAAATTGAATTAAAAGTGATTGCTAATTAGAGAAAAGAGTTGGGCTAAAATGATTGTAACAGTATAGAACAATGGAAAATTAACAAATTCTTATATCCATGCATATTCTTACCTACATTTGTGTAGGCATACTACTTGTTAAAGCCTCAAATATTAAGAATTCTATACCCTTAATTAATGTACATGGCATTTAAGGTTCTTAAATGAAACTTTGGACTTGGCAAAAACAAACAACCCCAAATAATCTTAATAAGAGCCCACTTTGGGTGCCCAATAAAAAAAGGAGGAGCCTCCCTTCACAAAGTAAGGGAGATAGATTCTCAAGTAAAATAAGGAAAAATGCTTGAGCATCCACATGACATAATCCAAGTACTATTTAGTCATGGAACTAAAATAGGAGAAACGAAGTGACAAGCCAACCCATGTGATGAAGCGAAGGGATGTGACTAGAAGGAATGTGTTATATAAAAATTAGTTAATTAGTAGTTATTTGGCAAAGGCCATGATCAAATATCATGCCCATTCACCAAGAGGCACCCAAGGTAGTATAAAACCGGGGGCCTCCCACAAATTGTAATTATCTGCTATCTGTTTTAATAATAATAAATGTGAATTTGCTAATTAGTTGAGTTAAATTGTGTCGTCTGGTATCAGAGCAGCTCGGTCTTCGGCAAATCGTTGCACAGCCTTGTCATTCACCGCTCACCATCCACGTATGTTCGTGTATTGACCCATGTGTCTACTCCCCTGTGCTCACCGTGCTCCTTACTACCGCTACATCGACTGTCCACACCCCCGTGTTCACCCGTTCTCTTCGTTGTCGTTGCATCGACCTCCTTCACGCTGCATCACCCTCAGTAAATTCACGCTGAATCCACGCCACCCCAAACACCAAGCTATTTGACCTGTGTCAATCACTAAACCGGCACCTCTGTCCGTCAATCGTCCACCGCACCTTCCTCCATCAATCCCTGTTCCGTCCATCAATCATCCACCACAACTCCGGCCATCAATCCTTGTTCGGGCGTCGACCCCATCTTTTTTTTCCATGACAGATTAAGCGATGTAATATATATATATATATTATTATAATTATATATAGTTATAATTATATATAGTTATAATTATAGTTATTATAATTATATAAAAATAAAAATAAAAAAACTTAGTTCAAATTAAGGAAGAAAGTTTAGCTGGCGAACAAATATACACCACCACATGGCACAAACCCATTCAATGTCGTCAATGACAATGACCGATTTCAACAAAAAATTGATTGATCTTGAGAATAGGATTACTAGCCATTCCGATGATTTTAACCAAAAATTACTTGATCTCGAGAGTAAGGTTATCGGACATTCCGATGACATCACGAAGCTTCAAAATACGACAAATCGGATAGAACAGCAGCTCCAGCAAAACCATATCGAATCCAAAATGAATCATAATCAGACAATGGCAATGCTAACCGTTATTTGTGACAGGATGAAGATTACACCTGAATAACTATTCCAGGATGATGGAGGAAATCAACAACAAAATTCATCAGATTCAACAAATTCAGCAGATTCTCATGAAAAAACTGAGTCTCCAAAACAATCATCCACGCACCATCAAGAAAATAGTAGCGCGAATTTTCAAAATAAGCAGAGCTAGAATTCATTCACCAATCAATACCCTCTTTTTACTCCACCGTTAACGAAGTATCGACGAAGAGCAAAAATCAAGCTACCCAAGTTCGACGGTAACGAAAAATGCAGCGTTGCGTGGTTGAATAAAGCATAAAAATATTTCGAGATTTACGATATTGACAATGACGATGAAAAATTTAGGCACGCATCCATGAAAATGGAAGGCGAGGCATATAATTGGTATATGTGGTGGACGAAGACGACACTCGCTATCAATTGTAGAAAATTTAAGGATGTGTTCTTTAAAAGATTCTAAGGTGTCAAGGAAGAAGAGTTCTTTTCAACACTCATTAGATTGCGACAAAAAGGAGATGTGGATGAATGCACTCGAGAATGGGAGACCTTAGAACATGAGTACCTGGGTTATCAGAATCTCGTCTAATCCAATCATACATCTCCAGACTTAAAACTCACCTACGAGTAGAACTTGAGCTTCATGACATTATGTCGATATAAGTAGCAAGATAAAAAGCAAAAGCTACTAAAAAGATATTGTGGTCAAAACCGGAAAAAGTATATTCGAGACGAAGAATTCCCCAATCTATGAATACGGATGATACAAGATATGTTCCACCACATCTTCATGAAGGTGAAAAATCTAACGTGGAAATTCAAAGGATGAAAGAAGGCAAGTACAAACGCTGTGGCGAAAAGTGGGACCCAAAACATAGGTGTGCTAAAGGAAAAGAGACAAAGAACCTATATAACTGTGAAGCAACTAATGATTTAAACAGTGATGAATCAGACATAGAAGGTATAGAAGATGCCCCAGAATTCTCCCCAGAATTAGATGACGGAAGCATTATGCAAGTGTCATTATCGGCTATGACAGGTATTTCACAACCCCAGACTTTAAAATTAAAAGGACATATAAAGAAGAACAACGTAGTGGTTCTCATCGACTCCGGTAGCACCCACAATTTTTTAGACTCAACCATGGCAAAGAGACTCAATATTTTCACATTTCCCATGCCCAACATGAAGGTGATGGTAGCCGACAGTAAGAAGATTGAAAAGGTAGGGAAATGCCATAAGGTCAAACTGCAGATTCAAGACTTTATTTTAGAATCTCCATTCTACACTGTACCATTAGGAAGAGTAGATGTGGTCTTATGTATCCAATGGCTACGAACCCTAGGCACTTACTAAGCCAACCATCAAGAGTAGTTTATAAGCTTTAAATGGGAATGGCAGAGGTACAAGTAATATGGATTCCAAGCACCAAAAAATTAAATCATGTCATCATTCCAGATGATGAAAATGATTCGAAAAGGAGCACCAGCTTATGTAGTACAATGTCACCAATTAGAAATGTTATCTGCAAAAGTGATCAGCGAAGAGTCACCAGAAGTACAAGAGCTAATTTAGAAGCATGAAAACGTATTCCAAGACCTGCCCATGAAAATGCCTCCTAACAGGGAAATTGAGCATACAATAGAAGTCAAAGCAGGATCAGACCCCGTCAACATCAAATTGTATCAATATCTGCATCACCAAAAGACTGAAATTGAGAGATTAATCCAAGACCTTTTAAAATGTGTGATCATCTCGAAAAGTAAGTATGTATACTGATCTAGTGGTATTGGTAAGGAAGAAGGATGGATCATTCAAGCTATGCATTGATTATAGAGGATTAACAAAATAACGATTAAAAACAAATTCCCAATTCCCTTTATCGACGAAATGTTGGATGAACTACATGGCACAAAATACTTCTCAAAATTGGACTTAAGGTCAGGCTATTACCAAATCAGAATCAGGTTGGAAGACATACCAAAAACCCTGTTTTGAACACATGAAGGTCACTACGAATTTAAAGTAATGCCCTTTGGGTTAACCAATGCACCAACAACATTCCAAGCCACTACGAACGAGTTATTCCGTCCATTTCTTAGGAAGTTTGTATTAGTTTTCTTTGATGATATTTTAATTTACAGTAAAACTTGGAAGGAGCACCTACAACATCTGCATAAAGGTCTTACACCACTGGAAGAGCATTAGTGCTACTCTAAGAAATCCAAATGCACCTTTGGAAAGGAAGAAGTAAAATATCTCGGACACGTAATATCCTAGGAAGGAGTAAAAGTAGACCCTAATAAAATCAAGGCTATAAAGGAATGCACCAAACCTATTACTATATCCAAGCTAAGAGGGTTCTTAGGATTGACTGGATATTACCGAAGATTTATTAAAAACTATGCACATATAACTGCACCTCTAACAAACCTTTTAAAGAAGAATTCATTTCAATGGAATGAGGAAGCAGGAAGGTGTTTTGAAGAATTGAAGGAAGTTATGTCTAATGCCCTGGTATTGGCAACTCCAGATTTCTCTAAACCATTTATCATCGAGTGTGATGCTTCCGGGTTCGGTATAGGTGCAATGTTAATGCAAGAAGGGCATCCAATAGCTTTTGAAAGCAGGAATCTCAATAAACGAGAATGTCTTAAGTCCACATACAACAAGGAAATGCTCGTTATTATGCACGCACTGGCCAAGTGGAGACAATATATTTTGGGAAGTAAGTTCTCCATTCGAACAAACCATAAGAGTCTCCAGCGCCTCCTTCAACAAAAAACACTTTCCGAAGAACAACAAAAATGGATTGAAAAATTTGTCGCCTTTAACATGGAGATACTACATAAAAAGGGAAAAGACAATGTAGTGGCAGATGCCTTGTCTAAGAAGGACGAAGAACCAACATTACTTGCAATCTCAGTTGTTGTTCCTGAATGGCTTAATGAGATTCGAAGTGAGTATGCCAAGGATCCAGAAATAACCGCAATAATCAATTACCTTCCAGACAACTCAAAGTTTGAATGGAAGAACAATATTCTATGGTACAAAGGAAGAATCTATCTAAATTCAAACTCCAAGTTTAAATCCAAGATGCTCAATGAGTCACATGATTCACTGTCAGCTAGACATGTAGGATTCTTTAAAACTTACTACAATGCACGTCAATCATTCTTTTGGAAGGGGATGAGTCGCGATATTCAGAAATATGTAGCAAAATGTGACAAATGTCAAAGAAATAAAAGTGAAAATATTATGACACCTGAATTACTTCACCCCTTAAACATTCTGAATCAGAAATGGGAATAAATATCAATCGACTTTATTGAGGGATTCCCTATATCTGAGGACAAGGATAAGATTTTCGTAGTAGTCGACAGACTCACCAAAAATGCTCACTTTATTGCAATGAAGAAATCAAACTCAGCTAAACAAATCATTGAGATATTTTGCAAAAATATTTATAAATTACACGGTTTTCCGAAAGTCATTGTGAGTGATAGAGATGCCAAATTTAAGAGTAATTTCTAGAAGGAATTGTTCAACCATATAGGAACCTACCTAAATATGAGTTCGCTTACCACCCTCAAACAGATGGACAAATGGAGGTTGTCAATAAATGTTTGGAAGCCTACCTACGTTGTTACGCTATAGAAAAACAAAATAAGTGGGTTTAGTGGTTGCATCTCGCTGAATGCTGGTATAATTCTACATATCATATGTTAGCAAAATGACTCCATTCCAAGTTTTGTATGGGTACCAACCTCCGAAATGGAAGGATTTAGCTACCGGCCAGACAAATCTGCCAACTGTTAAAAACCAACTAGAAGAAACCCAAAAAATCGTCCAAACCCTAAAAGAAAATTTAAATGCAAGAAACCGTATGAAGCAACAAGCTGACCGAAACAGAACCGAGAGAGAATTTGAAGTTGGAGAACGGGTATTTGTAAAGCTCTAGCCATACAAACAGTTGTCCTTGAAACAAAAAGGAAAAAATAAATTTGCACCGAAGTTCTATGGACCATACCAGATCAACAAAAAGATCAGCCAAGTTGCATATAGTTTAAGCCTTCTGGATAAAAGTCGTGTTCACAATGTCTTCCATGTATCCTGCCTTAAAAGGGCACTGGGCGACCATCAATCAGCACAAACAACACTTCCATCCTTAGATGATGAAGGAAGGGTCATTTTAGAACCAAAAGGTATCATATCCGCCAGAGAAAAGAAGCATCGATCTCATGTAATCAAGGAATACTTGATCAAGTGGAAGGACTTACCAGAAGAAGAAGCTTCTTGGGAGACTGAAGCATTTCGTCAACAACATCCGTCGTTACATATACTTTGAGAACAAAGCATTTTTTGGGAGGAAGGCAATGTTATATAAAAATTAGTTAATTAGTAGTTATTAGGCAAAGGGCACATTCACCAAGAGGCACCCAAGGCAATATAAAGCCAGGGGCCTCCCACAAATTGTAATCATCTTCTATCTGTTTTAATAATAATAAATATGAATTTGCTAATTAGCTGAGTTAAACTATGCCAGAATGAAGGTGCATTGATGAAGAGTGCAAACATACCCAAAACCTCCACAAATAATCACCATATTTTGTCCACTCTAAAGAAGAACTGCTTGTTGGGCTATCCCTTTTCTTTGAATGCGAGAGTATTTTCTCCACTCTCTGTGAGCACTTCCTTCTCGAATGAAGGCATGCCTAGACATTTGCCTGACTGACTGAAGGCATTCTATTTTCTCAGTAGAGGCCTTCTTTCTCAACGAAGAAGTAACCTAGTTTTATTCCAATGTTGAATGTACGATATACAGAATCCTAACAAGGATCAAATGAGTCCAAATTCCGCATTTGTGCAACTTCTGTAATAGTTACTCCATCACTTTGACCTGCATTTTGAGGTGCACATATGCCAATTAATATTTCGGCAAATGAAGTCCTCAAGATGAATGTGAATATTGCCTGTATTTACCTCTATTATATGTCGATCTTATGGCTGATCTCTCCATCTGATATTGGACAAAATTTAAGGCTGATATGGATTGAATCTAAGGTTGTTAGTTCTAACTGGTTATGGGCAGAGTGTGCAACTAGTCTTCAACCAAGTATATTGCTGGTTTGGACCGAATCCAAATAACTCTTTCCGGTCTACAAAATAGAGCTGGTTTTGGGCTGGGTATGCAACTTGTTTTGGGCATACTATAGGTTTGATTTTCCAGATGTTTTTGAGCTGTTCATGCAGCTGGTTCCAAGTATACTTTCGGGATGATCAAAAAGCTGATTTTTGGTTGAGTCTATAGCTAGTAGGGCCGAATGTAAAGGCTTATTTCATCAGCTAATTTCTTCCATGAGCAACATCTTAGCACATTCACTTCATTTCTGAAAGCTTATCAAGACCATCAGTTGGTCTATTATTCCTGTCCCAGGTATGAAAAACTGGGTGCAATTCATTGGCATGACTAATGCTTATATCAAGCATGCCAGTAAGGTTTCCTCACCCCAAGAACTCAGAGATATAGTTCAAGGGTTCATAGATCATCACTATGGCTGTCACTACTTGTGTCAGTATTATTTGATACAACTGATGGTGAATGCATAGACTTATGGTTAGTGGAGAGTGCATATGATCAAACAATCTCAGAATTGGACTATGATACCTAAAGGGTGCATATGATCAAACAATCTCAGAATTGGACTATGATACCTAAAGCGTGCATATGATCAAACAATCTCAGAATTGGACTATGATACCAAAGCATTGTTCATATTCGTCCTCAGTCGCAAGATCTCTATGACAGAGTGCATATGATCTAATCATATCAGTTTTGGACTCCAATACCAAAACAGTGGTCACATTTGTCCTCGATCACATGATCTTTAGAAGAAAGAGAATATGATCTAGATGAATTGCATGGTAAACAGAATGGTTAGTAATGCTTTGGTCTCTTATCGCTAGATTCACAATGTCTTTATTTTGAACACATGGGAAGGACTACTTAGGGACCCAGACATCTGAAATGAGTGTGTCCAGATCTAAATGGTTTAAGTATCAAAATTAAGGATTTCAAAACCGAAGCTGATCAATAGGCAAGGACTAAACCTGGTGTATGTGAACTAAGGAATCCTGCAGGACAAGTACATTCTTCTACGTTAGCTCATTTAATTAATCTACTAGTATGTGGATGTGTGGTTTAGCAATATAAGAGAGTTAATGAAACATATATAACACTGTTATCAGATGAAAGTTTGCATGTGTCCAGTTGTGAGCACTATAGAAGTTACAACAGTTGCCAGAATGGAATTTCAAAGATTTATATAATATAAATGAATACATATGTTCCAGATATATAATGAAGTTTTGTCACATCTCATGCTGAGGACATATGCACACAAGTATCTTTGCACACACAAAAAATGTCATGCGGTGTTAAGGAACAATGGGTGGTTTTTTTTTTCTCACGCTTATACTGACATCAATTTCTTCAAGCAAACTAGGGTAAAGCTGAAATTAAAATTTTCCATTTAAATTTGATACCTGAGCCAACATGTGATCAGCCTCATCAAAGACAAGTATTTTGATGTATCTCATACTCAAAATTTTGGTGGACATCCATCTCTTCAGTGTGCCAGGCGTGCCAATCACAACTTGATCATTAACTGGTCCACGTCTTGACGTTGAGACATAATTTCCAATATCAGTTGGCACAGCACAAACCGAAGTTATGCCTGTATGCTTCCCCATTTTCACCAGGACTTCCTGATTCTGTAGATAATATCAAAATGAGATTTTTAGAAACAAAGCCATTCATAACACACATTACAGGAATTTCATGACATTCCCATCAAAATAACAATTACAAACCTGCATTGCTAGTTCTCTTGTTGGGCACACACAAAGTGCTTGTGGTGCAGCAATCTTGGGATCAACCCGGCTCAACATACCAAGAACAAAACAAGTAGCCTTTCCAGAACCATTATGAGCCTGAGCAATCAGATTTTGGTAAGGTGGAGTAAGAATCATTGGAAGACTTATTGCCTGGATCTTGCTTGGCTTCTCAAATCCCATCTCTGAGTACACACCTCTGAGTAGTTCAGGTGAAAGGTTCAACTCCTTAAATGTCTTTGCTGAAGTATAAGGAGTGTCACCAGCAGTGACCTGCATTAAATTTAACAATTGTAATCAACTAGTGCATGAAAATAACTGTTAAGGTATTAGTTCATATACATAATAATTTATACTGTATAGATGGGCACTCTAGATGTACACTCATTAAACTTTCGTTCCCTTCTTTGGAAAACTGTTAACACTAGTCTCATATTATGTCGGCCTCTAGCCACTACATAGGTGGCTTGTAGGCCTTTTACCAATATTCGTACCGTCAGTATCTAACCCTTTAGATCTAAACCTTCCCAATCTAGTAAATAATAAGACAAGCCCTTTAAACTCTTGAAAGAACCTTTGGGATAGATCAAAGAAATTCAAAACTGGACTGCAAAAGCAAGGATGACCCTAGGCCGAAATATGGACACTTTAATAGCTGGGAGACTAGAGCATATTCTTTCATCTGTGACTTTAGAAATTTTGATCATAGGACAAATTAATTATTAAACCTAAAGGCCCCCTTGATTTGTTTTTGTTCTCATTTTTTGCGGCACTGACCTCTTGTTGATTAATTCCATACACTCACCATCCATAATGTCACATGATATGTATTGAAACAATAGCTAAAGGTACATGAAAAGCATTTGACAAACAGTCTACCTTGGTTGTGGGAACTTTGTGCTTGGTGTCATGGGATTCTAAAATGCACTTGTGAAAAACTCATGTTTTTAATTTCCCTGGTTCTATTGCAGAAGACAACTTTATTTTCATAATCTAGAAAGGATCCCTCGAAAGTGACCACTATAATGGCATAAGTTTCAGAAAATGAGTCACTCTTATGGAGAAATACTTTTATCCAATTGTGTATTTCCAATGTGAATTTTTCAGTCATATTCAGTCCCATGAAAAATTACTAAGTTTTTCCAACAGGTAAAATATGGATTAATAATCCTGACCTTTGTGTGTAACCACATTGTCATCCAGTGACCACCTTGGCTACTGATCCCTGTCATTTTATTTTGATGGCAATTCATCAAACAACTCTACACTTGAGTTGGACAGACGTGTCAGAAGGTATCTGGTTGTCTGACAAAACATCTTTTGACCATTTAATCAACCTATAAATAATAATGCTGTTGCCAGGAAGCGCTTTTAAATCTTGCTTCTGACAGCAACCTAATTCCTATCAGTTGGAAGTCCATGCTTGAACCTTGAAAATAACAGGGATTATCAAATATCAATCTAGCTAGAAAGTGTTGATTTTTTAAGTGCAATATAGACAAAGCACAAATTTTCTAAACTGATAACTACTTCTAATGATGTTGTTATTACTTTAGCACATTTCAGATTATCATTAAGCACTTACACTTCAGAAAATTCAACCATAAATGCAATATGGCAGTAGAGATCACAGTAGATTAACAATGCACAAAAGACACCCGAAATTTACCCTAGGAAAACACTAACTAGGGAAAAAACCAGCAACGTTTTCTTAGGAGAAACTGTTCAATTCAACAAAAGTACAATCTGATTTTCCCAATCAGATTTGATCAAACAAGACCAACAAACTAGCACAGGTCAAACCTGGTCAAACTGTCCAAATTAGCCTCAGTCAACATACTGTCAAACTGCCCAGAAACAGGCCGAATTTCAGCCTCTTGAAGATACCCAGAAAGACACCCAGAATATTTTGGTCAGTCAATCAAACCATGCGGCCCACACGTGCGAGGTCAACACTGGTCAAAGTGATGATCTGATACAGAAATTGGCTCCTTAAGAAACTCGGCTCCTTCCTCAGATTTCTTTTTTCTCCTTCGCACATGTGAACAGAAGAATATATGCTTATTAGATGATCCGAATCTATCTCCAAGTGATGAGGTCAAATGGCAATATATAGTGGTTTAGGGTGCCCTAAAAGGTGTCTCCTTGGTTGGCCAACATGAGTAGTTGGAGCCGACTTGACTTTTTGGAGGCAAAATAAATTCAAATTTTAATTTTAAATTTCCCCCCTTTTTATTTTGCTTTAAGGGCTGACATGAGTAGCTGGAAATACCAGTGTTACACAAGGTCACGTCCCCCCCCCTGGGGGTCGAGTTTCCTAGCTCCCGGGGACTTGGGGACGAGAGGGGGACGTTTCCCCAAGCTCCCAAAAAACAGGGTACGCGAGGAAACTTGGAAGGGGTCGTTTCCTCCATTTTTGGGGTCGTTTCCTCCAATTGGGGTCGTTTCATAGGCAAAAGGGGTCTTAAGGGGTCTTGATGGGTCGTTTCCCTAGAAAAAATCACAATTTTTTTTATGAAACAAAAAAAAATCGTAATTTTTAATATTTGTTGACCGACCGGGAAGGGTTTACGTCATGTGCATTTCACATTTCATTTTCTGTTTGCTTCTTCATTGAACTGAACTTTGCTGCCATCGCCAAGCAGCCTTTCCTGGTCTATGTTATGTGCATTTCACATTTCATTTTTTGTTTGCTCCTTTGTTGAACTGAACACTGCTGCCATCGCCAAGCAGCCTTCTGTCTGCTCCTTTGTTGAACGGAGCGTTGCCACTGATGTATCAGACTTGACTTTTAAAATTTTAAAACTTTAAACATTTAAAATTTAAAATTTATTTTCATTGTGCATTGTTAGTAAGTTAGTAGACTAGTAGTTAGATTGTACAGTTACAAACTTGTGTGATGTATGATTATAATTTATATGATAATGATATCAATGATCATGCTTTTCGTTTTAAATTTGTTTTAGTTTTATGATTCATCGATTTATATTTTATATTTATAAGTTTTTAAGACCCCGACGTCCCCCCACGTTTCCTAAAAAATGGTGGGGAGCTTTTGCATAGGCTGCTCCTGCGTATCCCCGCTCCCTCGCCTCCTCGTCCCAAAAACTTGGTGGAACATTGTGTTATCACAAAATCACTACTGAGGGCTGCAACCAAGCAAGATTTCATGTAACTCTTTCAACCTAGCTTTAGATCAAAGATTAGCCTCTTTGATCAGAGAGGGCTCTCTCACAAACTCTAGATAAAATCCTTCACTTCAACAGATGGCTAACTCTTTATTCATTGATAAAAGCAAAAGCTGGTTGGATTCATGTCAAACTGGTTCTCATTGGGCTATGGAGTCTCATACACTAAGTAAACAAGAAAAACATAATCATTTCATAGAAGTCAAGGCTCTTTGCATTAAGTGTCAAACATACTCCATCAAAACCACAGCTTGCTAAACACACAGGAAGTCAGAGCATAAGATTATGAATTCTGAGTGATTGTGTTACAACAAGGCTGTAAATGAACATAAAATATAAAACACCATCTTTATATTTGACCACAATAATCCATCGAGAATCTTGAGAAGAAATCAACACTGTTTTACTATTACTGTCACAAGTCTTACAATGGCCCAAAACAACTCTGTTTTTCTATAAAATGTCCAACCCTTTCTACATTCTAATCTGATCCCTTTATAGGCAAACAAACTTATCCACCTCGAGCTTCCTCCTCCAGCATGAGGGGAGCCTCGAAGGTGGCTATTGACTATCCCTATCTAGTGCATAACTAACTTATTAATTACATAATGACTAAACTGAAATTACAAATGGTTTTCATTTAATCAAAATCCACAATCTTTGCTCCTCGTAGCATGATGCTATTCTGGCTCTTGACACATGTCCTTTTGCTGCTTGAGTTGAGAAGGCTGAGCTACAGATACAATGAATACTGATTTTGGATACTTGAAAGCGCTGATGGCTCATTAATTGACCAAAAGATGTGCTCCTATTTTAACGGTCTCTGTTTCCCATTTTCCTTCATCATATAAATACCACGCTCCAAACTCTTTAAACCTTTAATGACAACACATAATAACCATATGCCATATGATCTGGATGCTTCATGGACCAAACAGGTGTACCAACCGAACATTCTGGTAACCCCACCAATACCCTAGTAGCTCGGTCATAAAGTGCCTTTGAGAAAACTTTATGAAAATAAACAAAATATTTTATTTTCCCTTCAAGACCTACACCTGTCACTGTTTGAGCTGTTATGAAATCCATGTATAATCTCCCTCCTGTGTTTGAGATCTTATTTTACTATTAGCTGACCTCATCATCAAAATTCATTGTTTTTTCACAAAACAGCATTCTACAGCAGTTTCGTAGCGCGCTACGAAACTGCTGTAGATGTCAAAACAGAACCTATGTATCTTTGAAGCGTTTTCTGCTTAGATTCATGATCTCTTCAGACATTTGTACAGCTATTAGGAACCTAAATAGTTTTAAGAAGATGAAGCTTGCTTCTGTCATTACATATCACAGCAAACTTGATTAGCATCAAACCAATAAAAAGCTTCATAAATCCCAACTGGAACATAAAGTCACTGTAGTATTCCTTGCTGTCTTCAAATCTTCAAATGAGGTGGTCTTTTTCAAAGTACAGATCTTAAAGTTGGAAGAATTCAACACTTGGACATTAAGCTCCTTAGGATTATCAGACCAAACTATCTCACCCTTCTGTACCAATTTGACTGGGTCTACATATATCAACTTCGGCTTGTCTGTCAGAATCAGCTGCATCTTTTTGTTGTAAAGTTTCCGAATTTTCTTAACCAATGAAACCATCACAATGAACTCCCCTGGATCTAGAAATTTCTCCCATTTAGAGTCAAAAGCATCGATAGTAGAAAATTTAGCCTTGTGCTCCTTATTCTCTACTGCCACTGATGATGAGGCCAACTCTTTCTCTTTGGGAGGTGCTTCATCATTAGTAGAACCACATCCAGCATGTGAAAGAAGCCACCCAGCATCTTCAGCTTCATCTTCCTTGTCAACAGTTAATGGTGGGGCTAACTTTGGAGCCAGCATACCCCTAACATTATCCCAGTCAACTCCCTTGAAGAAAGGATGGCTCTTGAGAGAAGCATACCCTTCAGGGCCAGAAGCCAATCTTTTAGATGGGTCCATATCCAGCAAACAATCAATAAGGTGCCGTGCTTCAGAAGAAAAATATTCAGGAAATTTGAAATCTCTATCCATGATCCTTTGGAATGTGAGCCACTCACTGCCATCTTTAAAGGGTGATATGTCAGACAGCATCTGATACAAAGTGCAACCCAGTGCCCATAGATCGTTTCCAATTGTTGGAGGTGCATGCTTAAGGACCTCTGGCGGAACATAGGCAGCTGTACCAACAAATGTGCAGGCCTTCTCGTTTGACGTAGTCGGAATAATTGAAATTGAGGTGTTTTCCATTGGTTTTACACTGCCAAAATCTGCTAGTTTCACATGTCCATCTGCAGTAAGAAGTATATTCTCTTTACATCTCGGTGTATCAGTCCTACTTTGTGAAGGTACTCAAGGACATCCACAATCTCTGCAATATAGAAACGTACTTCATCCTCTGAAATACGAGATTTCTTAACAGCACGATTTGAATCCCATCCCAGGATAGGAAGCAACATTCCATGACAGTACTATGAAGATTGCAAACATGTTACAGATTGCAGATTGGTTAGCAAACAAATTTGTGAAGATGACACCCTCTCAATCAAGGAATAAGAAAGATGAAAGTTCTAAATCATATCCTAGCACGGTGACCTTCCATTCCATAAGTTGAAGTTATTCCTTCATAAATGTTGTACCTTCCCAACTTATTCCCAAGCATACCAGTGAATATGGCAGCTCAATGCAGAAATAGGGGAATGGTACAAAGGCAATGGATTTCCCCGAGACCTGTCATTCCAATTAAATGTGGCTTCATGGCTTCAACAATTTAACCATGCAAACTCTAGCCTTCTGTTCCCTTGGGAGCGTTTGGGTTCCTGCTCACTGACCAACGATCCAAATCTTTATTGTAAATGTCAGAAGCATTTCCACTGCAAACCCACCATGTGGTAGCCAATCTACAAGATCAAAATTCACAACTTCTGCACGATTCAATCCACAATTGAAACCCCCAAAAACGAGCTTTATTTTTCCATATCTGAAAGAACTCTAATCATAGGCGTTTCACAAGATCGAAGGACCTTAACAAAAACCCTCTGATCTGATTAACTTCCACAGAATGGAATGTACAGCGCGCACCTGAGCAACACCACGACAGCAGCGATTTTATGATACTCTCTTATCTGTCAAATATTCATCAATATTAACAGTTTGCCCGAAAGACGGATTCTGGAAAACCCTGAACTAATCCTTGCAAACTATAAAAGCGCCATTCTATCTCTCCTCCAAATCCAACCTTCCTTCTGTGTTTATTCAATGCGCACTCATCTTTTACCGACATCAGTCAATATCATTCCAGCCTTTGTGCCACATTTCTATCCCAGTGTCACTAACCATGGCGGCCTTGTGGCAATCAAATCTTTATAAAACTACTTGACACTTGGCATTAATCGCTGCATTTCATAAGAGCACTTTCATGTCTTCAATATGTGCATTAATAATGAACCAACGTGGTTGATAATATTCACGACATTTTCATTTATATCAGTCACTTTAAAAGCCCGTGTGCCTTGAAGAAACGACTGCAATGCATTTCGCATAAGCCAAGTGGTTACAATAGCTCCAAAACATTTTTTATTTCAGAGAATAATACCAAGAAGGAGGTGCTGTGTATCCCAGTCTAAGAAAAACGTGATCCCCTGCAGAAATAAACACAACGCTGCCTATTTGTAACACTGGCACAACTTGCTGAACATGCACTTCGATAATGGTGGAGGGATAATTTGAAAGTTCTACATCAACTCCAGGAAATGCGCTCCTTAACATTCCCTTTAACTGGAATCAATAGGCTGGCCCTTCCATCACCAACACAGCTTTTGTCCATTTGCCCCCACGCCAAATTTTTCCTTCATTATCATCACCCATAAAGCGCAAAAAGGCCATATACACAGGGGCTATTCTAAGCTGGAATGCTACAAAGAGAAGACAGAATTGTTGACCAAAACAGCTGAAAACCTTCAGCATTCATGTTGCATTTTCCACCTTATAAGGATTAGGTTTTACATATTGATGATTGAAGGTGCAGCCAATGTGCATATTTACCTTGTGATCATTTCTCAAATGAGTCACAAGCGCTGGAATGTCCCCAGCAACTGAGCATTCAGAATCCACGTAAGGGCAACTGTAAGGTCTGAACATACATTGTTGTTCATGCTTTAACTTGCTACAATATGGGAATATGTCGTGACAACCAAGCTTTTGATGTCTGCAAGGACAAAAACCAAACATCCTATATTCCCCAGTTCATATCTGCTAGTGTGGCAATGGTTATGTACCTTCAACTTGCCAGAACTTTTTACATGAGAAGATGAAACAGAATGCTTAGGTCAGTAAGGGACATAGTAACAAGAAGAATCAAAATGACACTCATTTGAACCCATTGAATTGTTTTGATCAGAGCCACTTTCGGGAAATGTATATAGCAGGACATAGGCTCGGAGTTCTGAATTAATTGAGGATGGCATGGGGTATAACATATAAGAATAAAATTTGCTTACGTAACCGTTGCTTTGCCTCTGGCAGATACAATCACACGGAAGAACTAATACACGAACAACCTAGTAAACCTTGATATCTTCAATCTCATCTGAAAAATCTGACATCAAACCTTTTAAGCAGATCAACCTCATCTACAGCAGTTGTAATCAGTGTACAATAGGCATGCTATGATTCGGGCCTCCACTGAAAACTCGAACAAATCCCCAGTTTCGTAGCACGCTACGAAACCACTCAAACAGGTAGCGCTGCGAAACTGCTAAAAAGAATTCTGGCGCTGCGAAACTGCTAAACAGAATTCAGGCGCTGCGAAAACACCCTGACTTTAAGCTAGACTAAAAAATTTTGACAACAGCATTTTCAGTGATAACACATTGCAAAAAACTCATCCTTATAATTCATAAAAAATAATATTTCTTTTTCTTGACAAGTACAAAGATCAAAATTACATTTGTAAATTCGAACCTAGTTACACTTTCTTCAACAATTTAGTAGGAGGACCCATAAGCTGGCCAAAGGCGTAGTTTACACTTTATCTCATTGTTTTGATTTAGGAAAATTTTAATTTTCCTACGGTAAAAATTTGAAGTGATCTCAAGTTCTCAACCATCCATTGAGATCTAATCTCGTCCATTTGTTGAGATGGTGGGACTAGGTCGAATTCAAAGGAGGGAAAAGGGCGCACACTTTGGTCATTATGCACTAGACAACTTGTGTGTTCAGCTTAACAGAGAAAAGGGTGTTCAGTTTAGTGCCTAGGGTTTTCAAATGAGCGCATCTAGGGCAGAAAGTCAGGTTGAACAACCTGAAAGCTTTTCTAGTTAACGTACACTTCAACCAGGGTTGCATTCAGCTGCGCAAAGGGGTCGTACAGGCCTGTGTGATTCCATACAATGCGCATGTAGGCTTTCCGAGTAGGAGAGAAGGGCGTAGATTAGTTGTGTTGAGGGATTTGTTGAGTGAAAGGAAGTTTTCCCTCCTCTTTGTAATCATTTTTGAATATTTTGCTGAGCATAATTAGAACATAGAAGTTGGCAGGTTTTCCCTAGTTGGGGTTTCTTAGGTAATTTTTGGGTGTATTGTTTTATTGTGTGCTTGTGTCTTCAAGTTTTTTTTTTTTTTTTTGCTGCTATAATCAGTTAGGAAGCTCAATATATTTGATGAATGGAATTTGAAAGGTCAGGTTCAGCTCTTTCGTTTAAATTAGTTGTCGGGTTTTAAAAGATTAAGAATTCCAGCATTAACGATTTATTGATTTATGCCCTAGACTTAGACTTTGTTGAAAAGTGCATTGGATACATTTGTTGGAAATATTGAGGGGGGTGAATCATTATTTCACTTTTTCTTTCAATTTAGTATCACAAGCATTAACCAAACACGACAGATCAAAAGTACACAAGATTTAAATTATTTTTTGTTTTTTATTTTTTAGGGAAGCTACAACTTTCGGTGTACTAGCTAAAACTGGAAGAGCTACAACCCAAGGTTTACCAACTCCCACTGGAAGGAGGCAACAACCTCCTAAAGGAAGCTACAACTTCCTTGCCTAGCATCACCCTACAACCCTTAACAATAAGAAATAGAAAAAGAAATCTTGGGCTCTCGTACAGGGGACAATGACCCAATTACAACACTGCTATCACGATTACACTTTAGGTCTGCTTCTTGGATGTCCAATATATATATATATAGATATACACACACACACACACACACACACAGTGTCGTTACTTTGACTTCCAATTTTCAATATAGCTGAAGATAAAAAATTTAAGTCATACCTCTGAAATGCATTGATAATCAGCTGTAATGTTTGCCTCAACTCTGAACATGTTGATTCAAATAAACATTGGTCCACCTCTTGAAAACTTGAATTTTGCCTCTTCCTCAGTCTCACATCTTTGCCTTAGATTTGCCACAAATCTATCCAAAACTTTGGATATGTCTCAGGAAACCACAATCTTGAATCTGCCTCAGGAAACCCTAGTCTTGGATCTGCCTCAGGAAGTCTGTTACAGGGCCGAATGTGCTGCTTCAGAGAGGGCCGAATCAGGCCTCAGAAAATCTCTGCCTCAAAGGGCCGAGAATATACCACATAGAGGCCGAATAGGAGCCTCAAAAAGTGGTCTGAAATGATCTCTTCCCAACGAAGAAAAACTCCAAACAAATGACAGAATGATCAGTCCAGAATACCCTTCAAACTCGACCTTCTTCTCTCTAATCTACAAGACAGTCCTTGGCCTTAGTTGGCCTCAGTTAAAACACGAATGATAAGCCTTTGAAATTCTCCACAAAGACAGGTCATTAGACATGTCGAGTTTAGGCTCAAGAATGGCCTCAGATAGGATAGCCTTTAGAAGCTTGATTTAGTCCAATGAAAATTCCCTTAGAAAGATAAAAATGATTAAGTTCAAAATCTTGGCAGCTTGGCCTCCTCCAAATATTCAATAAGCTCATGCCCTCAGACAACTCCAACGGGTTCCTTTGATCAAAATATGCGACAAATGATGTATTTTTATGCTCCACGACTGGGCTATATATACAGATTGAAGGGAGCCCTATTTTTAGGGCAGGCCTATACCAAAATAAATATTTTCATTTTGAAGGGGTACGTCTATTTTGGAGCCAACCTGAAAGAGGAAAGCTAACTTCTAGGAGGTGGCTTTAAATTTCATAAAAATATTAATTTTGGCTTTCATACTAGCTCTTTTCAAGGCTAATTTGAATGCTTGGACTTGGGGCAGATTGATTACAAATTAGATCTTCTTCAAAGGGCAACATTGCAACATTAAGTTCGTAGACTCTTGGGGCACGAGCTGGAGATACACCCATTCATTTGGGGCATCAATCATCAAACTTTAATATCTCTCCAAACAAAAGGACCTTCAAGGCTTGCAACTGGTCACATGAAATGGTGTTAAAATTGGCAGCTAGGGCCAAACTCCATGTGGGTCATCTTATTAATGGCAGCTGATATTTTTCTTGGATCCCTCTCATCGAGAGGCATAGGATTGATCTAAAGATCATCCGATTCCAATAAGTATTCATGGAGATATGAATTTATTTGTGTTATGGGACAATTCGTCAAGGATGGCAAGCAACCAAATCAACCCCACTTGTGCTCAACGTTTTAGTATAAATAGAGGTGGCCTTCAAGTCATTTCTACACACTCACTTGGGATCTCTTCCTCTCTACTTGTCTTTGGGTTTTAGTAGGAGGAGAGATCCTAAGGGATAACGCTGCCCTAATGGAGCAAGGCTCTACGCTGCCCTAATGAAGAAGCCCTAACGTAGTTAATCAAAGACGACTCTATGCAGTGCTAGGAGGAGACACCTCTACACAGTCAAGAAGGGTTCTACGTTATCTTAATGGAGATGAGATGCCCTAGCTGCAGTCAAATCTAGGAGCTCAAGTCAGCTGTCAGGGAAGGGCTAATGCTGCCCTATACACAATTCTAAAAGGAGGTAGATGTTGCCTTATCTTAGCCGCAAGTAAGGGAGAGTCTTAGCCGCAGGCAAGGGAGAGATTTGGCCGCAGTCAAAGGAGAGCTCTAGTAGCATTAAGGAGGAGATAATTTGCAATCCAGTAAAGGTGCCCCAGCCGCAGTCTAAGGAGGCCTAACAAGCAGCAATTAAAGGCCCTAATCCGTAGTCCAATCAAGGATACCTAGTCGCTGTTTTATCTACAATATGCAACCTTTATCAAGAACACAAGGAAGCCTATCCCTATGTATGTTGTAGGTGAAAACATGGAAATCTAAGTGTTGTAGGTACCTATGTGTGCTCCAGGTGACAGCATGGAAATCTAAGTGTGTTGTAGGTGACAGCATGGGAATGTGTGCTATAAATGTAGCAATGGGATAACAACGAAGCTTGGTGAAGAATCGACAGCAGCAGCATGGTAAAGCATGGACAGCTGCAAACATGGTGATGCATGGAGCAACAATGAAGCTTGATGGAGCAAGTAAATCAGACAACAGTATAGTTGTACATGATCAATACATGGACAGCATGTACATGATGCAATACATGGACAACAGTGCATGAAACAATAGATGGGACAGCTAGTACATGGAGCAGCTGTAGGAATTTACAGGGTAAGTTCCTCAGAAAGAACACCAAAAGGACACTGCTCACAACCAGATCTCAAATCAATACACCAGTATTTTTGACGTGGTTAAAACCCTCAAAGTGCAAGGAGGGAAACAGTCCACGGCCTGTCCCAACGTGGGTACTACAGGCAATTTATTAATCAAAGAATGAAAATTTACATAAGCTTCTCTCATGCACGGATTACCCGAACAATGACCCTCCATGCGCTTTAAATAGAACTCATGGACCAATCGGGTGTCAAGCCACGGATCAAGTGTCGGTAATACCGAGGTGAGAGTGAACCGTCGGATCACTACATATCGTGACCGTCGGATTGTAAGTTACAAAATGTACAACGGTAAAGAAAGACACTTTACCTAACTCTATACCTAACTCTATACTAGACCAAGTTGAACTTAACTATATCCTATGTGTCGGAATATCCTAACATCCCCCCTTAAGAACAACTTGGGATAGGATTGAAGGATTTACAAATATGACACAATAGGAGAAGGAAGGAGGCACTAGAGCCTATCCCCCCTTAGTGACAACTTCCTGAACTCCAAGCATATATCGAAGTTTAGTGAACTTCGCCTCTGTGAGAGCCTTGGTGAAGATGTCTGCAACCTGATCATCTGTTGGACAATATTGCACTTCAAGAACATGGTCATGAATGAGCTTTCTGATGAAGTGCATGTGTAGTTCAATGTGTTTGCTGCGCTGATGCTGGACTGGATCTTTGCATAGCTGAATGGCACTTTGATTATCACACCAAAGTGTGGTTGGATGCTGCTGCTCAAAGCCAAACTCTGATAGGATCTGACGAAGCCACAAGGCTTCCTTACTAGCTTCCACGGCACCACGATACTCTGCTTCTGCTGACGAAAGAGAAATGGCAGCCTGTTTCTTACAAGCCCATGTAATAGGTCCTGAACCAAGAGTGAAGACATAACCAGCAGTAGACTTCCGATCATCAGGGTCACCAGCCCAATCAGAATCAGTGAAACCAACTAACAGAGGAGCTGCTTTGGCACTGTAATGAATCCCAAACTGTACTGTACCTCGAACATAACGAAGTATTCTTTTAGCTGCTTTCCAATGACTTTCACGGGGGTTTTGCATAAAACGAGCAACAAGGCCAACAGCAAAGGAAAGATCAGGACGAGTATGGGTTAAATACAAGAGTTTTCCTACAAGTTGACGGTATAAGGTAGCATCAACTTCAGGAGAAGTACAAGAGACTGAAAGTTTGACTCCAGACTGAAAGGGAGAAGGGGTTGGCTTACAGTCTTCCATGTGAAAATGACGAAGAATATCACAAGCATACTTGGACTGGGAAAGGAAAATACCCTCCTTGGATTGCAAGACTTGAAGACCGAGAAAATAGTGTAAGTGTCCTAAGTCTGTCATTTCAAATTTCTTTTTAAGGCTGGACTTCACATGGTTTATAAGGTTGGGATCACTACCAGTAAGAATAAGATCATCAACATAAAGAACAAGGATGATAAGAGAGTTGCCCACTTTCTTGGTGTAGACAGTATTGTCAGAATGACACCTAGAAAAGCCAGATTCTAAAAGAAAGCTATCCATTTTGGCATACCAAGCCCGAGGAGCTTGCTTGAGGCCATAAAGGGATTTCTTAAGTCGACAAACAAGGCTGGAGTCTGTTTGTATGAAGCCAATGGGTTGTTCCATATAGATTTCTTCCTGCAAGTCCCCATGCAAGAAGGCAGATTTAACATCCATCTGATGGACTTCCCATTTTAAAGAGGCAGCAAGGGAAAGAACAAGGCGGATAGAGTTCATTTTGGCAACAGGGGAGAAGGTTTCAGTGTAGTCAATGCCTTCAACCTGTGAAAAGCCCTTAGCAACGAGACGAGCTTTATGTTTATCAACTTTCCCATCTGGTCCATACTTGGTTCTGTAAACCCATTTACATCTAACAAGTTTGCGTCCCTTTGGTAGAGGAACAAGATCCCATGTATCATTTGTCATCAATGAATGATATTCTTCATTCATAGCTGCTTCCCAATGTGGATGGCCTGAAGCTTCTGCAAAAGTGTCAGGATCATGATTTACTGGAGCTTGAGCCAGTAAAGAAGAGGCTCTTTCAAACTGAGAACGTGTACGTCGCTGATCTGTAGGATCACCGGCAAGATCACCTGCTGCATCCCGAGTAGCACGGACCCATCTTGGAAGTTGAGGATCCTGAGAAGGTGGGGGAGGATTATCATCCTCGCTTTCATCATCTGAAGAAGAAATGTTTTCAAAAGTAGAAGAGATAGGAAGAGGTGGCACATCCGCCGGACTAGGCTCGCAGGCCGATTTATTTTCATCAAATTTTACATCTCTTCTAATGATAACATTTTTGGACTTAAATGGAATAAGTCTATAACCTTTTACATCTTCAAAATATCCAACAAAAGTACATTTCTCACTCTTAGGTTCTAAAGCTTTATGCTTTTCATCTGGAATATGGGCCCATGCTTCACTTCCAAACACACGAAAGTGACTTACATCTGGTTTAATGGAACTCCAAGCTTCTTCTGGAGTGATATTCTCTAGAACCTTAGTAGGAGTGCGATTGATTATATAATTTGCACAATTAATTGCTTCTGCCCAAAAACTAAGACTGAGTCCTTTAGATTGCAGCATACAATTAGCCATTTCTTTTAAGGTGCGATTTTTCCTTTCAGCTACACCATTTTGTTGTGGAGTGTATGGAACAGTATGTTGCATTTGAATTCCATTTTCGGTGCAAAAGTTGATGAATGTGTTTTTAACATATTCTCCACCATTATCAGTTCTTAGCTTAAGAATTTGATGTCCAGATTGTTTTTCAACAAAGGCTTTGAAGGCCAAAAATGTGTTAAATACTTCGCTCTTGAGTTTTAAGAAGTATACCCAAGTGCGTCTGGAGAAATCATCAATGAAAGTTAAGAAGTACTTGCAGCCAGAGAATGAAGCAACAGGAAGAGGACCACATAAATCACTGTGCACAAGCTGTAAAGGGGCTGAGGCGTGCCAAGAGGCACGTTTGTCAAAACTGTCCCGATGATGTTTTCCGAGTACACATCCGGAACAAACACCATCTCTGCAAGATACCATAGGAAGACCTGTCACCATATTTTCTTTACATAGATGCTGAAGGGAGCGATAGTTTAAGTGACCAAATCGCTCATGCCAAAGTTTGCTCACTTCATCATTATGAGCAACAAATACTGAGGGAAGATTTGATGACCCAAAGTTGTGAAACTTATACAACCTTGTGGAATCATCAGCAAGACCAGTAGCTAGAATCTGTTTAGGATCGTTTAGATCCTTGATTACAACAGCATGAGGTGAAAATTCAACAATTTTACCTTCACCTGAATGAGTTATCTGATAGACAGATAGAAGGTTGCAGGATAATGTTGGAACACATAATACATCATTGAACTGACCATTGTCTAGATGAACAGTTCCAGTCCCTACAACATTAAGAGATCTATCATCACCAACATATATATTTTTGGTGTTACAATCATTTAAAGAAGAAAACATGGCTTGGTTTTTGGCCATGTGATAAGAGGCTCCAGAATCAATGAGCCACTCATGAGAATGAGAAGAAATAGAAGATACATTTAATGCATAACCAGACTGAGATGATTGACAACGACATGCAGAAAGTGCCATTCCGGAAGTTGAAGTTGAAGTAGGCTCCACATGGATGTTATGTTTCTTCATTGCGGCTTCCAAGGCTTCCATCTTCTTAAAGCATTTAGATTCTAAGTGGCCATCTCGATTACAAAAGTTACAATGTCTATCAGTCTTCTTCCATTTGTTTTTATTGGTCTTATCATTTTGCTGAAATGATCTTTCATTTTGAGGCTGAGTTGGTTTAGGACCATTCTTTTGAGGATATGACTTCTTAGGATTCTTTGAATTTGGTTGCTGCTGGGCGGCTAACGCTTTCGTGGAAGAGTTTCCAAGATTAAGAAGACCAAGGTGTAAGAGTTTTTCTTGTTCTCTTATTAAGGAATCACAAAAGGAGTCAAAGGAAGGGGCCTTGTAGTCTTTTCCTTGACAAATGAAAGCTTCCCTTGTAGAATGGAAAGTGGAAACAAATACAGAGTAGGCTGGTCCCAACTTAGTAAGGATGGAATAAATAAGGTTACCATCTTCTTTCTTAACTTTAACACCTTCCAAGAGATATCTAAGGGTCTTGAATTTGGACAAGAAATCTTCAATGCAAGAAAAATTATTAGGATCCAAAGTAAGCAACTCATTTTCAAGTTGATGGGCTCTAATTTCATTTTTAATCCCAAAAACTTTAGCGAGTTTTTCTAATGCTTCATGAGGAGTCTCAAGTTCTGCAATGTGGAATCTAAGATCAGGAGAAATAGACATCCCTATCAAACCACGTGCTTGATCTTGTCTATTTTCCCATTTTGCAGCCTTGTCTTCATCTTTTGGTTTCTTCTCTTGGTCTGTGGCTATTCTGAAGAGACCTTTACTTCTAAGTAAATCTTCCATGTAGGCTACCCATTGGAAGTAGTTAGTGCTGTCAAGAATGACTTGGCATGGACTTTCCATTTTTTTAAAAAACTGAAGCTGAAGATGCTGAAAGTAAGTGTTCCAATGGATAGATCTCGAAAAAATAGGCGGTTTTAAAAAAAACGGCTCTGAAAAAGGCTTCCGGATGAAGAAGTTATGGCTTTTTGAAAAAATATTGTTGACGTTGCCGGCAAAGTGCGCGAATGTGCGGGAATGAAAAATATCCGCCCCCACAAAATGGAGACTTGAACCCAAGACCTCTACTCTCTTAAAATAGCTTTGAACCAATTGATCTATACAAAAAATTTGAGAGAGAGAGAGAGAGAGGGGGGGGGGGGCCTTGGTTTGCGTGCTTGCCTTGAGAAAGCTCTTTTTCCCTACAAAACACAAAACACAAAACCCAACACGAATATGCAAAGAAAAACGAACCTTGCGGCTCGAAGTTAGCTTTAGCCAAAAAACTAGAAATTTTTAAAAAATCTCAAAGTTAGCTTTAGCCGAAAAACTAAATATTTTTCTCAATGTTTCTGATTTTCCGAGATCACACTAAGGTGCAGGGAAAAGAGCATACGCATGAGAAAAATCCTTCCTTTCTGTTTCTGATTTGCCCAGATCGCACAGAGTCGCAGGGCAAAGAGCATACGCAGAAATGAAAGGTATAGATCCGGTTAAAAAAAAAAGGCTAAATAAACCGAAACCGAAATAAGCAGAGAGAAAATAACAGTAAACTGCAAAAAAAAACACTGTATACCTCCCGATCTGAAAAATGACGCAGCTAGGGCTACCGGAAACCTTTTCGCGTGAAACGAAAGGGGTTCCTCACTGGAACAGATGCTCCGAACGCAACAGAGCAGTCCTCTCGGCCCGAAAGCAGTCAGAAACAGCAGATCTAGGAAACGACAGCCGCATGCAGTTCTACCGGCTTCAGATTTGGATCACCAACGGACGCGGCCCTCAAATAGCTCTGATACCATGTAGGAATTTACAGGGTAAGTTCCTCAGAAAGAACACCAAAAGGACACCGCTCACAACCAGATCTCAAATCAATACACCAGTATTTTTGACGTGGTTAAAACCCTCAAAGTGCAAGGAGGGAAACAGTCCACGGCCTGTCCCAACGTGGGTACTACAGGCAATTTATTAATCAAAGAATGAAAATTTACATAAGCTTCTCTCATGCACGGATTACCTGAACAATGACCCTCCATGCGCTTTAAATAGAACTCATGGACCAATCGGGTGTCAAGCCACGGATCAAGTGTCGGTAATACCGAGGTGAGAGTGAACCGTCGGATCACTACATATCGTGACCGTCGGATTGTAAGTTACAAAATGTACAACGGTAAAGAAAGACACTTTACCTAACTCTATACCTAACTCTATACTAGACCAAGTTGAACTTAACTATATCCTATGTGTCGGAATATCCTAACAGCAGCAAGGTACAACATGTCTAGATGGGACAGCTAGTACATAGAGCAACAAGGTACACCATGTCTAAATGGGACAGCTAGTACATGGTGCAGCAAAGTGCAGTATGGTACATGGGACAGCAGTAGCAGCATAAGGTGCAACATGATGATGTGTACAACATGGTCATGAGGTCTAGCAACGTGGTGATGAGTGCAGCATGGTGAGGTGCAGCATGATGACGAGATGCTGCAAAATGATAAGTGAAGGAGTCACCTTGGAGAATCAGTTGAAGCAGCATGTCTTCAACTGATCTCATGAAGAGATGATCTATTCTCTTATCTAGAAAGTCTAAGTGTTGAATTTTGTTGTAAATGTACTATCTCTCTCGCTCTTTGATGAACTATTGAAGAACATATAAGAAGAATTGATAAAGGGTTTCATTGGGGTTTGTCCCTGGCTAGCGCCACATCTTGTGTCCTCTTGTCTTCAGTGATTTATTTTTTTGTTCTATCTACAGTTTACTTTAATGCTGACGTGATTGCTAATCTGGAAAAGATATTGAGCTAACTGTGAAAATTGAAATAAATTGCTCTAAGCATAGAACATACCTAAACTTAACATGGTATTAGAGGTGAGGTGAAGACAATGTCCAAGCAAGAGTGAAAGAGCAATCAATGAAGATAGTTGGGAAAGGACAAAAGGATCAATGGATTCCTCATCCCTCTTCAAATTCACCAAGGGGAAATTGAAGCAGAGAACATTATTAGAATGGCGCAGCAAAAGCTTATGATGGCCTACCTAAGGATCACTTCAATGGAAAGTCCGGATCTAAGGGTGGAAGGAAAGGCGGATGCCTTGGTTGTAATAAGTTCGGCCATTATGCAAAGGAGTGTCCGAGGTAGGGACACATCACTTGATGATGATAACAATCATTCCAGGCATATCTTCCATGATCAAAGGAATGACAGGTAATGCAAGTCATCAAGGAAAAGACTGACTCTTCAAAGAAAGCAAGGAACCCCAGGTATGAAGAATCAAATGTTGTTTTTGATAAGATAAAGAAGTGTTATCTTGTATTGCCCCTCTCCTTCAGATTCTTTGGGAATCTGGCTTATTGATTGTAGTGCTTCAAGGCACTCCATTAGATAGAAGGGTGCTCTCTCTCTAATTTGGTAGAGATGGAAACATTCGTGGGATTATACTTGGAGCCAATGCCACCTATCCCAAAAAGGGTGTTACCCCTCATTTGAAGGAGGGTAACTCGATTCATTTACAGAATCTCTTTTATCTACCTGATCGCAAGAAGAACCTAGTGTCCATTTCGGAAATGGAAGTCAAAGGTTTCAGGGTGGCATTCATCGATGGAAAGGTATGTGTTTTAGGATTTTCAAAGATGCTTTTACTCATGGGTTCAGGGTTGGCAATTTGTATCAAGTTGCAGGAAGCCCATTGGAGACCATGTTAGTTGACACATGGCATCAGAGGTCTGTGAGTCAGATGATGACGGGGATGCCTGAATTCAAAAGGAGCATGAAGGTACATGTCTGAGATGTACCGAAGGAAAATCTTACAAGGGGACCATTCCGCTCACATAGCAGGTCCACAAGTTTGGAACAACCCGAGGGGGTTTAAGATTCATCGAGAATCTCATGTATGCAAGTGGAAGAAAGCCCTATATGGCTTGAAGCAAAAACACCCCGCGCTTAGTATGAGAGGATTGATAGTTGTCAGATGAAGCTGAGATTCACTAAGAAAACCATTGTTTGAAGGTTGTGGATGATAAACCTCTCATACCAACATCTTCTAAGAACGACCTATTTCTGATAGGTGCAAACCCTCTCACTTGCAGAAGTAAGAGGGAGTTGGATTCAGGATGTGGAATGGTAAACTGCAAGCCCGTGACTACCTCGAGAATCTTAACTTTCAGACGTTATATGGTGGTGATGCCGAACCAGATTTGGGAAATGCCTTTTAGTTTCATAAACTCATTTGCATTGATATTCTTGGTGAACTTCCGTCCGAATATATGTTTTGCAGTTAGCATAGTGAGCTCATATTTGGTTGAGCCTCACTGGATTGGTGCCAAGAATCTTCTGAGATATCTTCGGGGCACAATCTCTCATGGATTGAGATACACTGCCGGAAATATGAAGCTGCATGATTATTCGAATGCTGACAGGGCAAGCAGTGTGGAGGATCACTAGAGCACTTCTCAGTGCTGGTTCTTTTTGGGTTTTGCTTTGATATCATGGATGAGCAAGAAGCAGAAGTCGGTTGCTATAAGCACCGCTGAGACTGAATACATAACCACGAGTATGATCTCGTATGAAGCTGCCTGGTTGTGGAAGCTCTTCAGTGAGTTGTTTTCACACATGATGAATACCACCGTGATCCTCCGTGACAACCAGGGGGGATTCGATTGTTGAGGAATCCCGTATTCGATGATTGCTCCAGTAGATAGACATCAGATACTACCTTATCTAGGATATGGTAAGTCGATGAGCGAGGAGGCTCCATCGCATTGAGACTGATGTACAGGTTGCAAACATTTTGTCAAATCCCATGGGGAAAGGTCAAATCTGTGACTTTCCCAAACGACTTGGAGTCATTGAGAAACCTTCTTATAAGGGTCCTGCATGTTGCATGCATTGAGCTCTAGGATCTCTGGGGGGATTGGGGTACTTATTGGAGCAACACACGACCATAGGGCGACTCACCCTCCCCTAATGGTACATTGTGTATAGGGTGAATGGCTCAGCCTTCCCCTGTCATACCCCGAGGCGACTTTGGGATAGGATGATTAGTTCTCTTGTCGAGGCATCCTACCCATGCAGTTTGGGACTCATGGGAAGTACCTCTCATCTGATCAATGAGCAGGGAAATGGGGTTAGGGACCATAGTAGTACTATCGATGGACGCATCGTTGTATCTACTGTACTCCCTATGCTAGGATGACCAACATTGATCTGGGATTAGTATGAGTGGTTTGAGACACTCTCTTGTGATATTGATTTGGGATCAATGAAACTGACTTCGGGTCAATAAGAGTGGTATGACACACTCTCTTCATATGGAACTGACTTCGGGTCAATAGAGAATGGTATGAGATATTCTCGATCAATTCTTCTTCTTCAGGGTTCAGCAGAGCAGAGCAGAGCAAGGCTCAGCAAAGTAGAGCAAGGCTCAACAAAACAAGGCTCAGCAGAGCACAACAGAGCAGAGCTCAGCAGAGCAAAGCTGAGAAGAGCAAGGCTCAACAGAGCAGAGTAAAGCAAGGCTCAACAGAGCAAGGCACTAATGGAAGAGATAGTACAGTTGGACATATGGATTAGCGAATGGAGTTCTCCCTAGTTGAGAGGGAGTGTTACAATTGGAAACTAGGGCCAAACTCCATGCGGGTCATCTTATTAATGGCAGCTGATATTTTTCTTGGATCCCTCTCATCAAGAGGTGTAGGATTGATCTAAGGATCATTCAATTCCGATAAGTATTCATGGAGATATGAATTTATTTGTTGTTATGGGACAATTTGTCAAGGTCAGCCAACAACCAAATAAACCCCACTTGTGATCAACATTTTAGTATAAATAGAAGTGGCCTTCAAATCATGTCTACACACTCACTTGGGATCTCTTCCTCTCTACTTGTCTTTGGGTTTTAGTAGGAGGAGCGATCCTAAGGGATAATGTTGCCCTAATGGAGCAAGGCTCTCTGCTTCCCTAATGAAGAAGCCCTAATGCAGTTAATCAAAGAAGGCTCTACGCAATCCTAGGAGGAGACACCTCTACGCAGTCAAGAAGGGTTCTACGCTATCTTAATGGAGATGAGATGCCCTAGCCGCAGTCAAATCTAGGAGCTCAAGTCATCTGTCAGGGAAGGGCTAGTGCTGCCCTATACACAGTCCTAAAAGGAGGTAGATCTTGCCTTATCTTAGCTGCAGGTAAGGGAGAGTCTTAGCCACAAGCAAGGGAGAGATTTGGCCACAGTGAAAGGAGAGCTCTAGCAGCGTTAAGGAGGAGATAATCTGCAATCCAATAAAGGTGCCCTAGCCGCAGTCTAAGGAGGCCTAACGAGCAGCAAGTAAAGGAGGCCCTAATATGCAGTCCAATCAAGGATACCTAGTCGCTATTTTATCTACAATATGCAGCCCTTATCAACAATACAAGGAAGCCTATCCCTATGTATGTTGTAGGTGACAACATGAAAATCTAAGTGTAGGTGCCTATGTGTGTTGTAGGTGACAACATGTAAATCTATGTGCTTTAGGTGCCTATGTATGCTGTAGGTGACAACATGTAAATCTAAGTGCTATAGGTGCCTATGTGTGTTGTAGGTGACAATATGGAAATCTAAGTGTGTTGTAGGTGACAACATGGAAATGTGTGTTGTAAGTGCAGCAATGTGACAGCAATGCAGCTTGGTGAAGCATGGATAGCAGCAGCATGGTAAAGCATGGACCGCTGCAAGCATGGTGATGCATGGAGCAGTGATGAAGCTTGATGGAGCAGGTAAATGAGACAGCAATATAGCTGTACATGATCAATACATGGACAGCATGTACATGATGCAATACATGGACAGCAGTACATGAAACAATAGATGGGACAGCCAGTACATGGAGCAACAAGGTGCATTATGTCTAGATGGAACAACTATTACATAGAGCAGCAAGGTACAACATGTCTAAATGGGACAGCTAGTACATGGTTCAGCAAAGTGCAGTATGGTACATGGGACAACAGTGGCAGCATAAGGTGCAACATGATGATGTGTACAGCATGGTCATGAGGTCCAGCAACATGGTGATGAATGCAGCATAGTGCAGCACAGTGAGGTGCAACATGATGACGAGATGCTGCACAATGATAGGTGAAGGAGTCACCTTGGAGAATCAGTTGAAGCAGCATGTCTTCAACTGATCTCATGTAGAGATGATCTATTCTCTTATCTAGAAAGTCTAAGTGTTGACTTCTGTTGTAAATGTACTATCTCTCTCTCTCTCTCTCTGCTGAACTATTGAAGAAAATATAAGAAGAATTGATCAGGGGTTTCCCCGCATTGGGGTTTGTCCCTAGCTAGCACCACATCTTGGGTCCTCTTGTCTTGGCTTGTCTTCTGTGATTTATGTTTATGTTCTATCTACAGTTTACTTTAATGCTGATGTGATTGCTAATCCGGTAAAGATATTGAGCTAACTGTGAAAATTGAAATAAATTGCTCTAAGCATAGAACATACCTATAATTAACAAATGGCTTGATGAGGGTTATCAATCTAGGGTGGTCTCCCATCCACATTCACTGACCTTTGCACCCATATCATCAATCAAGTACATCACATCAATGGCCCAATCACGCTTTGACATCTGTGGCAATTTCTTCCAATAATCTCCCCCTTTGTCATTGATTTCAACACTCATGCTCCCCCTATCATCATGCTCCACTTATCTTCATGCTACCCTTTTCTCCATGCTCCACTTCCTTTTCTCTCCCCTTTGACATCAATGGCAAAGGGTGACTTTTTTGTTTTGGTTTCTTTTGGGTTGCACCCCCTAAACACATGGCACTCAACACTACTTCTGCCTTCTTTGTTGTTCCTGAAGCTCTTTTGCTTGGATGAAATTTTCTTTTGCTCTACTTGGTCTAATATGTATATGTTGTTTGGGCTTCTTGTAGTTGTTGCAACCAATCTTAATGAGTCTTCTTCTCTGATTTTGCAATTATGGGAATCAAACAAGAGATTACACCCTTGATCACACATTTTGCCGACATTGAGAAGATTGTGCTTCAAATCCTCAACCAACAAAACATTTGTTGCTTTGACATTTTCACTTCCAAGATTTACTACACCTTTTCCAAGTATCTTGACGGAGAAGTTATCTCTGAACGCAACACTGTTGCTTTTTCTTTTTAGGCCGACAAATTTGTTTTTATCTCTTGTCATATGTATTGAGCATCCATTGTCTATGTACCATTTATCTTCTTTGGCTTCAACGATCAATGCTAGATTGCAATCTTCCTTCTTTTTCCTTTCCGATTCGATAGCTAGCTTATCTCTCTTTATGGTTGGTGCATTTTCCTTCACAAAGCCTTTGTCCGAGGGTGGAGTTTGTAGACTTCAAGGACAAGCTTAAAGTAGTTGAGAATGCTTCTCTCAATTAGAGGGAGTGTTGATGTTGTAGCATCAAGGGGTAGACGTTCTCCCTAGGTCAAGATATTGAGAGGCCAGGGTATTGACCAAGGGCCATGTAATGTGGCTAGGAAGAATGGCCCATAGTGCATCAAGGCCCAGAGTGCTCCCTCGGACAGAAGGTTCTGACCATTTTGCCAAGAGTTGCTTGGCTAGTGGGTAGAGGGAGTGTTTTTACCATTCAAATGGCATGGATGAATGGTTATTGGCCTAGGGTTTCACCATAGATGAGAGGTATTGGCCAAGTTCCAAGTGAAGACTTGGATAATTGGTGACCTTGCTCCAAGTGATGACTTGTTGAGCATGATGTTGATGCAGGATGCTTTCCACATGAAGTGGATAGATGCATTAACATAGCAAGCTCATTCAATCTTTTTTTAGAGAGGAGATTTTTTTAACAAAGTGGACATCTAAAGAAGTCAAGGTGAATACCTCCCTAGCTAAGAGTGTTGATATTTAGGGTACCTCCCTAGCTAAGAATGTTGATTTTTGGGGTAGCTATGGTCGGTATTTCCCAATGTTCCACCAAGTTTCTGGGACGAGGAGGCGAGGGAGCGGGGATACGCAGGAGCAGCCTATGCAAAAGCTCCCCACCATTTTTTAGGAAACGTGGGGGGACGTCGGGGTCTTAAAAACTTATAAATATAAAATATAAATCGATGAATCATATAACTGAAACAAATTTAAAACGAAAAGCATGATCATTGATATCATTATCATATAAATTATAATCATACATCATACAAGTTTGTAACTGTACAATCTAACTACTAGTCTACTAACTTACTAACAATGCACAATGAAAATAAATTATAAAATTTTAAATGTTTAAAGTTTTAAACATTAAAAGTCAAGACTGATACATTAGCGGCAACGTCCCATTCAACAAAGGAGCAGAAAGAAGGCTGCTTGGCGATGGCAACAGTGTTCAATTCAACAAAGGAGCAAAAAAAAATGAAATGTGAAATGCACATAACGTAGACCAGGAAAGGCCGCTTGGCGATGGCAACAAAGTTCAGTTCAATGAAGAAGCAAACAGAAAATGAAATGTGAAATGCACATAACGTAAACCCTTCCCAGTCAGTCAACAAATATTAAAAATTACAATTTTTTTGTTTCATAAAAAAAATTGTGATTTTTTTCTAGGGAAACGACCCATCAAGACACCTTAAGACCCCTTTTGCCTAGGAAATGACCCCAATTGGAGGAAACGACCCCAAAAATGGAAGAAACGACCCCTTTCAAGTTTCCTCGTGTACCCTGTTTTTTGGGAGCTTAGGGAAACGTCCCCCTCTCGTCCCCAAGTCCCCGAAGCGCAAGGGAGCTAGGAAACTCGACCCCGTGGAACACTGAAAATAACTCAAAATGAAGACATGTCGGCTAGCTAAAAGGACACAACGGATCACTTGGTTATGTCGGCTCATTATGGAGGCATGACCACTATATATACCCACCTAGGGTCACCGCATATAGGAGGAACAAGATCTCGCATTCCTCTGAAGCAACTCGGATAAGAACTAAGTCTGCAACTCTGCATACAAAGAAGAAGTATATTCTCGGATGGGATAATATGGAACAGGATTTCGGTGACAAGGTACAGTAATACCTTCGCATTCCACTCTGAGATCTCAATTAAATTCAAAGTGTTGGAACTTGGATGGGTACAGAACTATGTCTCTTCGCATAAGGGTAAGTCTTTGAACAATATCTTTGTGATCTCAAATAATAACTATTATAATGATCACCTTCTCAACATAAGTCTAAAGACAAGGATCTCGGTGCTACTCTCTACGGTCATAACCTTAAGCACAGTGATGATCTCAATGGTGACTCTGTCTCAAAGATATAATCTCAATAAAGGGGCAGCTATGGTGAAAACAGTGAAGACCTCGATGGTGCAGACACGATGATAACCTCAAAAAAAGCACAGTGATGATGATGATTTCAACAATATGAAGAAGAGGATTGATGTCTTGGTCTTTGAGTGGCTCAGTTAGTCAAGGGTCATGGTCTTGGTGTTCGTCAATGAGAATCTCTATAAGAAGAATTATGTGTGGCTTTTCCTCTCCAAGAGGGAGAGGTTTTGGCCCTAGCAGAATGCCACTTCTTGTGTTCTTGTCTCTTTGTTTTGGTAGCAGTTTGATGAAGCAAACACACACACTAATAATAAGAAGAAGATCAAGCTAAGATAAATTGTAAAAGCACTTCACAAATTGTCATCATGCTAAGAAGAATCACTCTAACTCTAAGGGCCCTAGATTCTTCAACGTAACTAAGAGCACCTTCAAATTTAGCTAAACCTTTCCTCCTCTAACTCCATTTAACACTACCTCTACACCCAATTTATCTCTGAAGTACACAAATTTGCCCCTTGTCAATGCCTCAGTCAGGATATTTGTTGTTTGCTCCTCTGTAGGCACATACTAGAGTCTGACTTTACCCCTCTGAACACAATCTCTACTATGGTGGTACCGTATCTTGATGTGCTTAGAGCAATCATGAAACACTGGATTTTCAGAGAGCTTGATGCAGCTCTGATAGTCACAGTGTATCATTGTGGGCTCCAACGTGTAACTAAACAACCCAACAAGTAGTTTCCTTAACCATATGGCCTTGCAAGCTGGCAGCTAAGCTCAGTGCCACTAATCTTTGCTTCTTATTGAACCAGGAAACAGTTGTTGACCCAACATTGAAAGTACAACCTGAAGTGTTCTTCATGTCTGTTGACCCCCCTGCCCAATCTGCATCTATGAAGCCCTAAAGGCTCACACCAAATAATTTTTTTTTAACTATTTATTTATTTATATTTTTATTAAATTTAAATTTTTTTATTTTTATTTTTTTTAATCCTCCTCCTATTATTTTTAATTGACTCTATTAATTTATTTTTATTAGTTAAGATTTGGGGATTGAAATAAGATTTCAAATTAAGATTTATTAGGTTTATAAAGGGTTAAATAAATTAATTATTATAACTATAATATTTTTATAATAAAATTTTAAATTATTTCTTTACCTTAACCCTTTTTTATTCCAATCTTTTCTCTGCCCTTAGTCAAACTAGTTGTTACTTGATAACGACTAGTTAGCAGCTCTCTACATCTATTTATTTCATTGCCCGGATCTGGTTCCTCATCTTATCCTGAAGATGAACCACGTTGGCTAGTTTGAAACACGTCTATAAGAATATATCTTATGTGATATTTTCTGAAAGATGTTGTTAATAACCCATAATCTGTTGTGCCTCTAAGATACCTCAACACGTGCTTGGCAGCAACCCATTGTACTCTAGTCGACTCAACCATGAACTGGCTCAATTGGTTGACTGTGAAGCAAATGTTTGATCATGTGTTCACTAGATACATCAACGACCCAATAAGTTGGTTGTAAAGTATGGCATCAACTTGCTCTGCTATGGTAGCGTCCACCTTCCTCCAGTTTGTGACTAGAGGCATGCTCATGGCCCTGAACTCCTGCGTGTGGAACCTCTTGAGAATCTTTTTCGTGTACCTTCCCTGTCCCAAGAAGATCTCCCCATCACCCCGCCATACCTCCAGCCCAAGGAAATACTACATGAACCCTATATCCCTCATCTCAAACTCCTCTGCAAGATCTCTTTTGTAGTCATTGATGAGCTTCTCGTCTCTTGTCAATATCAAATCATCAACATATAACACAAGAATGTAAGGTTGACCCCCAACCACAATATAATACAAGTTAGGGTCAGCTTTGTTGAATTTTCTAAGTCTATCAGTTAGAAAATTAATCTGTATTTTGCTAGTTTATTTCTTTTACTTGTTTAAATTCGAACAAGTTATTTAATACATTTAAATACCGAAATAAACACAATTCAGTCACAACATCTACAAATCATCAATTGAAAGAAAACAAGCACACAAGTGACACCGTTATTTTTGGACAAATGTCCCTGGAAAAACCCAATGCGGGAAAACTGGTGTAGCTATTCTGAGTGTTATATTATTAAGCAGACTTTCTGAGTACAACTGGGTGCCTAACCGGCTCACCGACAAAGATACACAGCAACAATACCTTTATATCCAGAAACAGGTATTCAGAAAACCTGTCCCACGAAACCCTCTCTGGCAAAACTGAAGCTCAGCGTTGGCCCTTCTGGCCTCTGCGTCAGCCCTAGGACACTCTGCATCAGCCCTCTAAGGCACTACGCAGCCTCTGGGAGCCTCTACGTCACTCCATCTGCCCTCTGATGAGCTTTGCGTAGCCTGGACTGACTGCTGCTCTAGCTCTCTCTGCTTCTGTGTTGGTCTCCCAATATTGTCCTTGCCTCTCTGCCTCGTACTCACTGCCCCTCGCTGCTGATCACTGATTCAACTTTGCTTAGCAACCCCGCTCTAGCAAAATGAATGACTGATCGATCACTCTAGTGTATTCCCCAACTGACCCTCAAGCCTATTCTTATACTTTTCTCAGCAGTCCATCAACAGCCGAGATTAAATCTCTAATCAACGGCTAAGATAGATTTGGTTTGATCCATGACTTTTGGACCCTTCTAACCCAGTTTTATATTAATACCCATTAATATTTTATTTTTCCTAAGTTTAAACTTAGGAACTCCATTAATAATATTAATTATTTTAATATCTCCCAAACCGAGTACAAGTTGTCCAAACCATTTCTGGGTCTTGGAGATCTCATATGCTTTAGCCTCCCCACCAATTTTCATGGCTAGAGCACATCCGATGCTACCCCAAATCAACAAGCTTCACTCATGGTGAAGCCCAAACGAAGAAGGTAGTTGTCTATCCCAGCATACCAAGCCCTCGGCACCTGCTTGAGCCCATAAAGAGCTCTCTTCAGCCTGCAAACACACGTGTCTCTTTTGAAAGTCTCAAACCCCTCAGGGTGCTTGACACATATCTCTTCCTAAACAACTCTGTTAAGGAAGGCAGTCTTCACGTCTATTTGGTGGATCTTCCACCCCCACTGCAATGCAATCACCAATATGATCCTAATGGACGCGTACCTAGCCACAGGTGCAAATATCTCATCGTAGTTTATCCCCTCGACCTGAGAGAACCCTTTGGCCACAAATCTAACCTTGCACTTTTCCACACTCCCATTAGTTGTGTGCTTGATCTTATACACCCAACGTGAACCCACCACTGATTTGCAAACTAGTATTGGCACTATCTCCCAAACGTCGTTCATCATGATGGAGGAATAATCCTAAACCATGGCATCTCGCCATACCTGCTGTGAGGCTACCTCCTTGTAGTAAGAAGGCTCCGAGACTATCTTTTACTTTGTCTGAATGTGGAGTTGGGGGCTCCAATTCTCTCTTGAGCCTCCTAAATCATGATCAACTGATCTGCCCACTTAGCTCATCCTCTCCTTGTGTTGGAAGTCATTGGCTGAATGGGCTCCACTTGTTAATTTTCCACTACTCTATTCTATATCAATTACTTTAGCCCAATTTAATTTATCAATATTTTCAATAACGATTAATTCTTCCAATAATCAACAATAATTGAAGATAGAACAGTAAACGAAATGACAATAAGAGACAATCAAGAGCATCAACCAGAGACACCAAATTGGACAAAGACCTGGGAAAAACCCCACAAGGGGGAAACCCTTCGAAATTCTACTTCTATTAGATTGTCTTCAAACGCTCAATAGAGAGTACAATGAACCAAATTCAATAATAAAATTCAAATTCAAAGCCTTGACTTATCTAACAAATCAACCAACCAATATGCCAATGATGAAGTAGTCAAATCTGGACAACTATCATAAATCTACAATTATGTCCAAGTCAACAGCAGTTAAAGTGTACCCTAACTAGTCCACAAAGTCAATGGTCAACCCTTTCAATCAGCTCGGTCAAATCAATAATAAATGCAGCTAGTGTTGGTCAAATTCAACCCAAAACAGTGTTGAATACTAGGTCAAAAGAGAGAAATTCTACAATCAATCCTTGCAGTCAACCCTGAAGTGAATGCCAGTCAAACAACCCAGATCACCTCGGTTTTTGTGCTAGTCAACTCAGCCTCGAGAAATCATAATTTTCCCAGTCAAAGCATGTCAAATGATGAAGTCAAACTTGGTCAAATGAGAGAGAAACTTCTACTATAAAAGTCTGCAATTTTTCATGCGGTCAACCCAAGTCAAATAGCTCCAAAATCCTTGGTTTTTGTGCCAAAATATGCGGCCTAGTGAGATAGAGATATCCTAGAAAAATCGAACCAAAATGATGCCAAATAAACTTTGGTCAACACTGGTCAAAGCACAGATTCGCTGCCATTTTCGGCCCCCTAAAATTCATCCTCCTTGCCCACACGTGTGGAAAAGAGTTGCCTCAGACATGTACGAACCAATCAGATTGAGAGAGAGAAGATGAGATGATGTGATATGATGTCCAAATGAGATTGAAGTCACTTGTATTTATATGCGTTGGAGGAGGGGCAATATGTCCTTAGGTCGACCTTGACAACTTTTGTACCTATGGGCTTGACTTCAAAAATAAATTTTTCCTTATCCAAATTCAGTGCTTCAAATGTCAATTTTGGTGCTCTCGGAAAGAGAAGTCTAGTCCAATGGTTGGAATTTGTCACTGAGCTGCCAAATTAACACTCCCTCTCAGCTAGGGAGAAATTCCAACTACATCATGTGATCATCACAAGTGTCTTGTCATGTCTCATCTCTACTCAACTCTATTTGTTGAATCATTCATTCTTAAATCTAAAGAAGAAGAATCTAGGGGAGCTTTAGCTACCACCCTCTATCCATTGGGGAGTCACTACTACCACCCGAAATAACTGCCCATGGGGAGCCAATGTTACTAGCGGAGAATTATCTGCCAGTAGGGAGCCCAATGCTACTACCAGGGAATCATCTGCCAGCGGGGAGACCATGCTACTACCTAGGAATCTCTATCAGCAAGGAGCCAATGCTACAACTAGAGAGACGTACAAAAAATAGGAGGGATGCCACTTACCTTATGAGGTATGGATCGCGCCTATCCCACTGCCTGGCGATAATAAGAAGGATACCACTTACCATAAATGGTAAGGATCGCACCTATCCTATTATCTGTTCATCTTCCCAACTTTACCCTCAAGAGTCAATGGTAGAACACCTGCATCTCTAGCTTGAATGGGATGCCACTTACCACAAGTGGTAAGGATCATGCCTAACTCAAGCAGCCAGCACCCATTAGCCAGATGGGTAGAAAAAACAGATGCCAACTGGAGTATACTCTATCAAACCCAGAGGACCCTCACCCTGAGAAGTCAAACAAGGGGGGAGAGTATAGCTCAGTGTCCTCAATCAGCCCGGACCCTTACCCGGGAGAGTCACATCCATCAGACCAAGCTGCTTTATGTCTGCAATTTTCTCATCAATAGAAGTATGATGGAGTCTCACATTTCCTCTTTGTACCATATCACATATGTAGTGATATATGATCTCAATGTGCTCGAATTTGTCATTAAACACAGGATTCTCTGCCAATCGGATTCCACTCGTTGTCGCAATATATCATTGTCATATCTAGGACCTGCTCAAACAACTCTTCCAAGCTAACAACGTATCCTGCCTTGGTCGTGTTTAAAGCAATAGACTTTTGTTTCCTGCTTATCCATGATATCATCGTAGATCCCAAGCAACACCCAAATGTGCTCTTCCTATCATTAACGTTTCCATCCCAATCATCATCAGTGTATCCATGCAGTCTCATATCTCTGGAAGTGTATCTCAGACCAAGATCTTTCATCTTGAATTCACACTCAATCATCAGAGGCTCACTACCTGTCAAGAATAGATCGTCAATATATAAAACCAAAATCAAAGTCATACCTTGGACCAATTTGAAGTAGAGGTTTAGATCGACATTGCTTCTTGTGAATTCAAGCTTCACCAGGTAACTGTCAATTCGGGCATACCAGGCTCGGGGAGCTTGCTTCAAACCACATAATGCTTTCTTCAATCTGCAAACGTGTCTTCTTGTCTTGTACTTCAAACCCCTGAGGTTTCTCAACACATACTTCTTCCTTGTACTTTTCAATGCTTCCATCTGCTTCATGCTTTATCTTATATAGCCATTTTGAAGTTGCATTAGACTTTCCTTGAGGTCTCGGAAAAACATCCCATACATCATTCTTCATAATCCATTCTTCAGCCATAGCATCCTTCCAAACCCATTCATTCGCAACAACTCCATTCTGTTCGAGATTATCATCAGTCTTGATCCAGCTAGAGGGTAATGGTCCCCTTGACTTCTTTTTACTTTGGTGCCATAGCTCACTTCGATAATTAGTGTGGTGGACCATTGTTAGAAGAGGTTTTCCCTTGACTCTATAGAGTCCTTCAACTCTAGATCCCAATATAAAATCATCTCTCATTTAGGATTTCTTCGGCCAAGAGAGGACCTTTCCATTGATGAAGGCTACTCTCATTCTTTTGTCTTCCAAGGCAGAAATAGATATCAGGTTCTTCTTTAGTTCTGGAACATACATCACTTCATGAAGAATAATAGATTCTCCATAGTCCAAATCAAATTTGACAATACCAAAGCCCTTCATTGGATATGTAGTGTTGTCCCCAAGAATAATTTTCAAATAATAGATTCTCCATAGTCCAAATCAAATTTGACAATACCAAATCCCTTCATTAGATATGTAGTGTTGTCCCCAAGAATAATCTTCAAACTCGTCTCCCTTTCAACCAGATTTGAGAGGATTTCTTTATACCCGAAGAGGTGCCTAGAAGCCTCACTATCTACCAGCCGGCTATTATACGAATCCGGAGGAGAAGAACCAGAAAGAACTGAAATAAGAATCTATTTACATTGACGAGTAGCTACATTACTTTCATACCAAAAGTTTCTTGACTTCTTTTGAGGACGAGGACTTTCTTCACAATCATCTGAAGCATCTCTTCTCCTTCTATCTTCCCTTCTTCTTTTATCATCTCCTCTTCTTCTAGCATCTCTTCTTCTTTTATCACCATTACTTCTCCTATCATTGTACCTAATGTTGTAGCTTCGGTCGGATCTTGGAGCATCTCTGTTTCTCGGATAGTCTCAGGCATGGCGACCACGCTTGTGACAATTGTAGCATTCAATATCCCTTAATCTTCCATTAGAGTCATCTGACTTGGGAGAAGGCCTATTTGAACTAGATGGTTTTCCTTTTCCCTTTTTCTTCTTGTCTTGAGTAACAAATTCAGCAGGCTCTCCTTCTTCATGCTTTTGAAATCTTCCTCTTGAAATCATCCTGGATTCTTCTTGAGTGCATTTTCCAACTAGTTCATCAAATGACGGGAAACTATTGTTATAGCTTATGGTGGTAATGAAAGTTTCCCAGATAGGAGGGAGATCTTTAAGGGTTACCAGCACCAACTCCCTGTCAAGTACAATTTCCCCAACTCTCTGCAATTGATCTCTAAGACGAGATATCCTCATGATATAAGATTGCACAGATTCCGATTTATTCATTTTCATATCTTTGAGTTGATCTTTCAAGGAGATGATTTCACTCAAATTGTTGACCCCATACATGTCGAATAGCTTATCATACATATCCTTAGATTTCTTCGAATTTCCAACATAAAAAAGTAAATGATCTTGCAAACCATCAACAATAATTTTCTTTGCTTTTAACTCACATTTCTTGTACTTGTTCTTCACAGCAGCGGTAGCACTTTCCGGGGGTTCGGGAACTTTTTCTTGTGTGTACTCTAAGACATCATTGTCATCTGACATGATTTCCAACCTTATCTTCCAAGCAGCAAAATTTGATGAGTCTCCCAACTTCTCAGTTTCCTTTAAGTATGAGGTAGTCATCTTGACCTGTTCAGAAAGATTCCTTCAACTTTTCCAAAGATGATTGCTCTAGCTCTTGTCTCTTTTGGGCTTGTCCTTCACCTTAGCTCTGATACAATGTTAATTTTCCACTGCTCTATGCTATATCAATTACTTTAGCCCAATTCAAGTTAGCAATATTTTCAATAACAATTAATTCTTCCAATAATCAACAGTAACTGAAGATTGAACAGTAAATGCAAAGACAAAAAGAGACAATCAAGAGCATCAACAGGGGACACCAAATTAGTCAAAGACTAGGGAAAAACCCCACAAGGGGGAAAACCCTTTTAAATTCTTCTTCTATTAGATTGTCTTCAAATGTTCAGCAAAGAGTACAATGAGCCAAATTCAATAATAAAAGTCAAAATCAAAGCCTTGACTTGTCGAACAAATCAACCAACCAATATGCCAATGATGAAATAGTCAAATTTGGTCAACTGTCATAAATCTGCAAATTTGTCCAAGTCAACCACAGTGAAAATGTGCCCTAATAGTCCACAAAGTCAACGGTCAACCCTTTCAATTAGTGTGGTCAAATCAGCAATAAATGCGGCCCCAAGCATTGGTCAAAGTCATCCCAAAACAATCTTCAATACTCGGTCAAAAGAGAGAAATTCTACAATTAATCCTTGTTGTCAACCCTAAAATCAACGCCAATCAAACAACCCAGATCACCTCAATTTTTGTGCCAATCAACTCAACCTCAAGAAATTGAAATTTTCCCAATCAAAGCATGTCAATTGATGAAGTCAAACTCGGTGAAGTGAGAGAAACTTTTGTTGTCAAAGTCTGTAATATTTCCTATGGTCAACCCAAGTCAAACAGCACCAAATTCCTTGGTTTTTGTGCCAAAAGATGTGTCCTAGTGAGACAAACCCTAGAAAAATCGAACCAAAATGATGCCAAATAACGCTTGGTCAACGATGGTCAAAAGTGCAAATTCGCTGAGATTTTCAGCCACCCAAAATTCGTCCTCGTTCTTGCCCACACATGTGAAAAAGAGTTTCCTCAGACCTGTACAAACCAATCAAATTGAGAGAGAGAAGATGAGATGATGTGATATGATGTCCAAATGAGCTTGAGGTCACCTTATATTTATATGTGTTGGAGGAGGGGCAATGTGTCCTTAGGTCAACCTTGACAATTTTTGTACATGTGGGCTTGACTTCATAAATACATTTTTCCTTATCCAAATTCGGTGCTTCAAAGGTCAATTTCAGTCATCTCAGAAAGAGGAATCTAGTCCAATGACTGGATTTTGTCACTGAGTTGCCAAATTAACCCACTTGCTCTACTCTCACCTGCTCCTGTGCTTTCTCCTCATCTGCATGTTGCTCGGCCTACCTAATGACTGGTTGTGATGAAGTTTGAGGGGTTGGTTGAGCCTGTTTCTCCTCCTCCTGTGTTGCACCTTGCTCACGCTCTAAAGACTTCTTGAGAGCCCTTTCATCCTCGAACTTCACGTCATGCCTGATCACTGTCTTCCTGAACACTGGGACGTACATCCAGCATGCCTTAGAGGTCTTGTTGTAGCCCACAAAAATGCCCTTCTTTGTCGTGGGTTCTAGCTTCTTCGGATTATCAGAAGGTACATGTTAGTAAACAAGACTACCAAAAATCCAAAAATAGGACACATCAGGCTTCTTGCCTATGAAAGTTTCCCCTGGTGTGACTCTGCCTAGCACCCTGTGTGGGCTTCTGTTCTGCAAAAAGACTGTAGTGTTGCAGGCCTCAGCCTAAAGAAACATTGGTAGCCCTTGGTCATGCAACATGGTCTTAGTCGCTCCAACAATGCCCTGATTCTTGTGCTCAGCCACCGCTCAGCTGAGGGTTACAAGGCATGGTGAGTTGTCTGGTCCCTAAAGGCATTGGAGATGTACTCCCCACCGTTGTCTGACCTTAGTGCCTTGATCTTTTTACCTGTCTGGTCTCCACCAAGGCTTTGAACTCCACAAACTTCGAGAAGACTTCATCTTTCTTCTTCATGAAGAAGATCTAAGTCTTTCTCCAGTAGTCATCCATGAAGGTGACATAATATCTGCATCCCATAAGGGTTGGAGAGGCAAAAGGTCCACAGACATCCGAATGCACCAGCTCTAAGATGCTCTTAGCCCTGTTGTCTTTGTTGGGGAAGGATGTCTTGGCATACTTTCCAAGTGTTCAGCCCTTGCACACATCATGCTGTTCAACACTGCGTTGCAGCAGTCCTGTGGAAATCTCTCTCATAATCTTCAACACTCCATGGTGTAAGTGACCCATACACCTATGCTAAATCTCCCCAAGGTCTTTGCTCACTAACTCCTTTGTTGCTCAAGGTTGCGGCTATCTCAAACTGAAGCCTGTAGAGATTTTTCACTCTAACTCTGATTTGCTTAACTGTTCCGGAGTTCAAAGGTTTAATAAAGGCCTTTCCTCTGTTGAAGATAACCTCATAACCTTATTCTCCAAGGTTGAGACCGAAACAAGGTTTTTCTTCAAACCTGGGACATAGAGGATATATCTGAGGTAGAGAGGGTTCTTGGACTCCCTATCAAACTTGGCAGTACCCACGCCCTAGACTAGGTAACTGCCATGCATGTCCTTCTCTATCAATTGGTTGAAATATCCCTTGTTCACAGTCATATGACAAGATGCCCCACTATCAATATACCATATGTTATTGGCCACCAAGCTTGCCACGCAAGCTATGAGCAAGAATTCCCTCTCAAAGTGAGAAGTGAACTCCACCACCTTTGTTGATGCTGCCACATGGTCCTTCTTAGACCCCTTCTTGTTGTTTGGACACTTAGTGGAGTAATGTCTGAACTGATGGCAAGAGAAGCATTTTATCTTACTGAGATCTTTCTTCTTCTTGCCTCTAGAACTAGGACTCAGCCCCTCCTACACTTCTCTTGCCCTTGGTCTTGCCCCTGTTTCCAACTAGCACAAAGTTCTTCTCTTCTTCAGTTTTGGCATAAGACCCATATTTGGCCTACTTCCAGATCTCCTCTTGTACGCAATCACTCCATAGCCACTCCTAATCTGGAAACTTTTCTCTGCCACTCATTGCATCAAAAAAGTTTTCCCATGACTTGGGAAAACCCAATAGTGCAAAATGCTCACAAGGTCTATGTCTGAGACTGTCTCCTCAACACTAGCTAACTCGTCCCTCACTTGGGTGAATTTGGTGAGATATGAGACCATGGACTCAGACTTGGTCATTTTAATATTTCTGAGTTTATCTCTGAGTACCAACTTCGTAACCTCACTCAAACCCGAGTACAACCCTAAGATGGTTGCCCACATAGCCTGAGTTGTCTTCTTTCTAAATAGGTAAGGTATGATGTGATCCTTGACTTCTTCAAGGATTATTCTTTTGGCCTTTGTGTCCTTCTTGTTATGTTGGGCCAATTGTTGAAGGTCTATTGGTTGGGCTAATGGACTGCCCACAAACTCCCAAACTCCTTACTCCTCCAGCACTACACCAATCCTCTCCCTACAAGAACAAAAATTTTGGCCCCATCAAGGAGATCCTCAAATATCAGCCCCAAATATGCCATTTTGTTATTCGTGTTGCTCAGAAACCCTAGCGCAGAGCTTGCTAGGAGAAAATCTTTTGTACCGTTGATTCTGGTAAACCCTAGTGCATGTCTTTCTAATAAATTGTACCCTTCACTACCTTTGGGTTGCTCCTGAGGAAATAAACATGCTTTTTGGTCTTCAAACAAAGAATCGCTATGATACCATGTTAGTCTTTTAAAACCCAGCAACTAATTTAATGAAATTTCTTAAACGAAAGAGTTGAACCTAAACTTTCAAAATTCGTTCATCAAATATTACTGAATTTCCTAACTAAATATAGCAGCAAAAAAACAACTTGAAGACACAAGCACAAAATAAAACAATACACTAGTAATTTACCCAGGAAACCCCAACTGGGGAAAACCTACCAACTTGTGTGTTCTTATTATGCTCAATAGAATATTCAAAAATGATTACAAAAAGAGGGAAAACTTCCCTTAACTCAGCAAATCCCTCAACACAATTGATCTACGCCTTTCTCTCTTACTTGACTTGCCTGCATGCGCACTATACGGAATTGTACAAGCCCGTATGGCCACTCTACGCAACTGAATGCAACCCTGACCAAAGTGTGCACTGGTTGGGAAAAAAATCAGGTTGTTTGAAACTTTGACTCTCTTTTTGCCCTAGATGCGCTGATTTGAAAACCCTATGCGTTGAACTGAACACCCTTTTCTCTGTTGATTTGAACACAAGTTGTCTAGTGCATAATGACCAAAGTCTATGCCCTTTTTCCTCCTTTAAAGTAGACGTCGGCCCACCATCTCCAGGAATGGCTGAGATTAGATCTCAATGGATGGATGAGATCACTTCACTTTTTGACTATAGGAAAATTAAAATTTTCCCAAGTCCAAATAATGAGATAAAGCGTAAACTGTGCCTTTGCCCACCTGTGGGTCCCCCTGCTAGATTTAGCTTAACGCTTCCTCCTCTAACTCCATTTAACAAGGAATAAATCTTGATTTAACATAAAATAAAAGGAAAAACAATGTTTATATTTTAGGTGTTTGCCACAAGATAGATGGACTAATGCCTTTTCAATCTAGGGCATCAGGAGTCTAGGAATCAAATTATTTTAGGGTTTCCTTATAGTGGAAACAAGATTCAAACAAACTAGGGCATGTAAACTAACTTACCCTAGTGTTTAATATCAAGGTCCTCAATTTCCGAGAATGATGAAGGAAAGGAGCAAAATAGCTACTTCCTCAAATACTTGGAAGAAGGTTAATTTAACAAGAATCATGCATCAAACATAAAGCAAACTAGCTTAACACATGAAACATCCATCCAACAAAACATGAAACCAAGAAAAAACAATTAAACCAACTTACTTCACCATACAATCATCCAACATTCACCATAATCATCCATGTAAAGAGATCACTTCACATGACAAGTATGCCCATGAAAAGTCGCTCAACTAGTCCATAGCACATAAGAGAGAAATTATATATCCAAGGGATGAATGATATCAAGTGTCACAAAAACGAATCCAAGAGCTGAATTGCTCCCTGATATATCAAGCATCGATCTAGGGCACAGATGCTAGATTGAATCCAGGTTCATTTGTATTGTGTATTTTCTCAGTTGAGCCATTATCCCTAGACAAGAGCCCACGCAAGTTTGTATTATTAAAGAAAAATTTTGTTCGGCAAAATTTGCACATCATTTTATGAGATCGGTTATTTATCTTTTGCTTTCGCTAACTAAGTTGAGAACCTAGTTGTGTAAGTTATTCAATAGATCTTGCTTCTGGTAGGTTAATAATTTACTAGAGTTGTGTTTAACATAAATTTAACAATTAGGTGCTTCCAATCTAAAGGGGAGGAACAATTCCTTGGCTAACCCTTTCAAATAATAGGTGTAAATGATAGGTGTTATGGCTTAGGGTTTACTTCATGAAAGGTCTCATAGTCTCATAGAAGGTTATGTAAGACCATCTTCCATGAGCACCTTTGTAGAGGTAGCGCTTAGCTGCTTGAGTTACATTCCCTGCCTTTGTTTTTCCAAAACCCTTTAATTACTCTTTTTCTTGATTTGATTGGATTTTTTAACAAGCTTCAATGATTATCATGTAATAATGATGATTTCCCCTTTAATTATGGGTAGTTCATTGCTTCATCAAGATCAAAATGTTCTTTTAAAGTTCCATTTAATTTGTTAGGTGTGAAATATGCATGAAACTTACAGGTGATGGCCTATATAAGAGGGGATAAAGCTCAAGCAATTATTTGGCTTTTAATTTTCTTTACATCCTTTGCCATTCTTTTGCATTTTGACATTTGGCTTATGCTTTTTCTTTTCTTACAACTACATCAACCTCTTGCATTTTCAGTCCCTACTTCTCATAGGATGAGGTATACAGGGAACCAGTATGAGCAACTAACACCAACCAAACAAAATATGGGAGAACGAATAAGGACATGGCAACAAGTGTTAAGTATGAGTAACATGGAACACAACCACAATCATAGCCTCTTTGTGCCCCTCCCAAATAGTGAAAGAAAAAGCCCTAAGTAAGTCACACTAGACTAGAAGCAAATGACAACCACCAAGGTGAAACAAGGGTACAAGTATACATCCCAAGCATCATAGTATATCAATCAACTTCAACCTATGATCCATACTAGAATGTCAAAAACATTACATGAAAGCACTTGCATGCAAAAATGGTTAATGTACCTCACAATTTATGACCCCACCTTCATCAGATGAGTGGGCTAGTCAAATACACAAGTCAATACCATGGATGGGCATGAGGCATTTAAGGCTACTATATGTGGAACACGGTGAGGCTAATGGCTAGAAAACTACATCATTGGAGAAAAAATCTCCTAGGGTTACCCATGTATGCAAATGGGTAACATACGTATTGCATGTTGGCTTGGTTATTGTTACCCACTAGTGGGTGATATCCATAGGAGAAATGTTTCTCCTAAATGGTCCTCAGCTGGAAGCCACCAGATAGCTTGATGTGCCACCATCTACACCACCCAAGCCAGCCATTAAGCTCCCTCACCCATTTGTTATGATCGTATGCTTGAACGTGGGCCTTCCAACCCCGAAGGTATGGCTTTAATTATGAAGTTGGGTAGTTTTGTTTACTTATCATAAACACTTTTGGGCATGGATTAGTGGGTGGATACGGCGAAAATAATGGGCATGGTTTGTACTTTTGTCCCCTCTGTCCAACATGGGGGTTAACCTTGTATCTTAGTCCCATGGGATCTCCTTTATTGGCTACTAGCTTTAGGAGTGCCAGTACATGGGAAATCTCGATCTTGGTTGCGCGGTCCTGCTTTCCAACACCATATACATCCCTCCCCTTCGCTCATTATAAACCCTTTTCATGTATTTCCCATCTGCGTCCACATTTGTCAATGGAGTCCACAAGGAGTTAGCCTTCCCCCTTCCCTTGTCCACACTTTGGTCGGGCCTAGAACGATGCCCCGGAGGTTTATGCAGCTAAAAAGAAAGTAAAAAGCATACTTTGGCCACTCTCAACAAGAAATGTACCATTAAATACAAAAGATGGTCGAGACATACAAATTTAGCATGTGGGCAAAAAGCCATCATGAGCACTACCCCTATTAGTATGGTCGTCACCCTGGTTCCTAAGGCCCCTTATATTAGCCCCCCTACATCATTAAGGAACTCATGCTTGTCCCGACCCCTGATAGGCGATGAACTACCCAACCGTAAGAGGGTATTCGTTGTTGTATCTTATACATCATGCTCTCATCCCCTGGAGCTCCAAAAAATTATAAAAGAAAAATCAATAAAAGGCAAAAGGCATATGAAGAAGGGTGGAAAACAAAGGTTGGCGTTACTCATGTACCTCGATTGCTCCCTTCTACACTCATACACCCAAGTGTGGCCTTCCCTTAAAATAGCTACCCTTGTACTGTGTCATGTGGCTAGGAGCTTTCCCTTCATGCCCCACTACATTCCATCATTATATCACATGAAACCTGCCACTTGAGGGATGTACCATGGACCTGTCACTCCCTTAGAGGTTGAAACCACTTAATAGGGTCTTTGGTTAACCTCCTTCTTGAACTTGGAGACACCTGTACACTCTAAAGCCCATTATGGAAGGGCATGCCACTGTGAAGTGCACACTTGATTCCATGATTTGTAAACTCATTTGCTCAATTACATTACTGATTTGTTGTACTTGGAGGTGAGGAGAAGCATTAGATCTTAATACGATATTGCAGGTGGGTCTTCATCTTGGGGTTTGGTTTCTCTATACAGGGTCCAAGCCCTCCAGAGGGTCATATTGGCATTTGTAAGGTGTGCGTTGAGAGCCACGGGCCTCCAATATAGCAAAGAGAAGATAGCCATGCCATGAGACCCTTCAATGCTATCCATTGCTCGCTTGTGTTCCACCTATTTGATGATGATGATGCACCTGGACCACTTTGCCCAGCCAACTACACACTTGTACCACACTTGGCAGTTGACCCAGGGCCCAGATGGGGTTATGTCTCACTATGGGAGACAAAGGGAGGGCTTGCATCATTGTTTCAGCCCTTACAGACAGAGTACAAGCTTGTTCCATCCACTTGGAGACCCATGAGGATGTTTTTGTGCCCCCACAGCCATTTGGGAGCACCACATGTTATTTGCTTGGAGATAAGGGGCCACCCCCTTTATCACTATATTTGGAGCCCTTCCATTCATTTTGGCACATATTGGACACCACTTGGCTTTTCAATGGCCCTCCTAGCTACTTATCTATCATTTTGGCCCTCTTGAGAGGCTTATTTTTCATGTTATGGAGCTATCTTGGTGGGCTTGTCACCGAGTAATGTTATTTTGGACATAATTTTATTATTAGGGGCATCATTAGGCCTAATTAGGCAAATCGAACTCTAAGAGGATGATATATATTGATGAGAGGATCATTCTACTCCTCATCATCACTTGGATTTGTATCTCTCTCTTCTTGAGATTTTTGTTATAGCTATTGATTGGCAAATTGGATGAATATTGATGCATTTCGATGTTTGGATATCTTTCTTAATCTTGGAGCTTCGATTTTTTGTCTCTTTGATGATTGGATATACTCATTATACTTGTAAGTGATTTTCATGATCTATTTCTCTCTCTTTATTGCATACATGTATAATGTATAGAATTTTTGCTCATGAAATATGAAATTTTGCCCTAATTTAATGTGAATTAGTCAAATATTGATCTTGTGAGGGAATTGCATATGTTAGATGTTTGGGTATAGTGAATGAATGTTCCTAGGGGTACATTATCTCCATAATTGCCTTGAGAAGTCATCAAATTGTTGCAACAAGAAGTATAAATTCCTTTGGTCGCCTATTTGTTGCCTTCAGGGCTATGCGAAGTTGCTAGAGGACTCCTTGATTAGGTAAAAGCACTCCAAAAATTGAAAGCACATTGACTCCATTCTCCCAATAGACTAGGCACTGATCTTATCCTTAGTGATCACTCCAAAGAATATCTTTTCGCCTCCTTTTATCCGTTCCTAAGCCCTAACCCTAGAGGTCTCCTAGGGCATCAAGCAAAATCTTAAACCATCCATTTGAAGAGCGAGTTGGACAACAACTGCACTAGGGTTTTCCCTAGGTCCTCACAAATTTTGAAGGATTTCTCACGGCTAGGTTTGGAATTATTCAAAGCCCTAGCTCCAACTCTGTTCCTGACCCTAGGCTTCCATGGTTAGTGGCGTCCTCAAGGGTCATTCCACTAAAAATTCAAGCCAAATTCAATTCCATTGACCCTCTTCTCCTCCCTTGCTTGGTCAAGATCTTTTGTTTGAAGTTTCACCCAAAACCCTTGCCCCTGCTTGGGTTCACTTGAGCTTCTTTGTTATCCCACACCCATTATCACTCTTTATCTCACAAAGACCATCTTAGAAACCTTTCTCGTAAGGACCTTAGGTCTACGACATCCTCTATCAAGAAATATCCCTCATCCCTGTGAAAATTCCCAATCCTCAAGGAATCCCTATTGCAACAAATTTGAATCTACTTCACCTACTTGATTTTAATATACATTATCAAGTTATTCTCTGAATACTGAAGCAAATTACTTCTGCAGCCTACACTACTTTAAATTCGATTATATGAAACAAGAAGTTGAGCAAAGAACAAGATACATAGGACAGTTATTTTTGGACAAAATAGTCCCCGGAAAAACCCAATACGGGAAAACCGGTGCAGCAACTCTGAGGGTTTTCTATTATTAAGCAGTACTTCTGAATATAAATGTTGGTTGCCCTCCCGGCAAACCAGTGACAGAGAAAATATAATGGCAGAAAAACTGAGTGAGTTTTACCTCACTCCACTCAATAGATTCCGACTGATCCAGCAACAAAACTGGCTAACCCCAACTACTTCTGCGTTGGCCCTGTGTAGGCCCTGTGTCAGCCCTATGGGCTCTGCGTTGTCTCTTCTGCCCATTGCGTCAGCTTTCCTGACAGTTTCGGCTTTCTGCGTGGAGGGCAACTTTTGCTTCTATGTTGGCCCTTCCGGCTCTGCGTCAGGCCTGCATGGGCCCAGATTGACCAAGCGTCAGTCCTCTTAGTTGTTGCACTGCCTCCAGTAGCTTCTCTCTGCCTCTTTGTCAGTACTCCTGAACTATCCCTGCCCCTCTGCTGCAATTGATCACCTAGTTCGAATTTCTCAGCTTCCTAGCCCCACAAATCAAAGTCCAGATCAATTTGTTCTTTCGGTGTGTGTTTCTAAATGAACCCCAAGCCTCCTTATACTTTTCTCGTTGAGACTTCAACAGCCGAGATTAAGTCTCTAATCAACGGCTAAGATTAAAACATGACTTGATCCGTCTTCTAGATCATTCTCACCCATATTTTGATTATACCCATTAATATTTTAATTTTCCTAAGTTTAGACTTAGGAACCCATTTAAAAATATTAATTATTTTAATAAAATACAATCCGGGTGGAATTTCACCAAACGGTTTCTGGGTTCTTTAGAACTCATGTGCCTTACCCTCTCCACTAATTTTCATGTCTAGAGCACATCCGATGCTACCAAAAACCAAAACTCCCTCTTAGCGAGGAAAGTACTCTAGCAATAATGTCCAACTGCATGTTACTCTGTTTCTGAAGCATCTCCTTTCCGCACTGTTGTTGCCACCAACATTGTGTTGTTGTTGCTACTGTATTGCTGCCCATGACACTGTCACTGTTGCATCTGCACTACAGCTCTCTCAAATGTTGCATCTGTTATGCTGCTAGCACTGCCATTGCTAACATTGCGTTCGTACTGCAACTCAGTTGTTGAGAGAAGCAACTAAAAAACATCCAAAATTACCAAATTGTGTTCAGCACAATACCATGAATGTTGGAATTTGATTGCTACTAGTCTCTGACCCTCTAAATCTTTTGCGTTGTTGCTGACTCCTGCATTGCTGCTAACCTTGCTCTGTGTTGATAAGTCTCAAGCTAAGTCACATGACACGAGGACACGAGACACGGAGGACACGTAAATACGAGGTATTCAATACGAAACGCAGTGACCTGGAAACAGGACACGGGGACACGTTTTATATATATTTAATAAAAAAAAAAAATATATATATATATATATATTATAAGCCTCTACCATTACCCATATTTGCAGCACAAATTTTTTTACACATTTTACCCTTTCTTAAGACATTATGAAGGGGCACAAATATCTATTACCCTCTTCTATCTTGTTTTCGGTGGTATTACTAAGGTTTCAGGATCCCTTTAATCAATTTTCAATATGAAAAATATTCCCCTAATCGTACATGTTCACCTAATATATGGCTCAACTAATTTCAAAAGTATGCAAAGAATTGCTAAGTCTTAATTTAGAAGATTGGTTTTTCACCTTACCTAAATTGCAAGAATAGAACATAGGAAGGGGTCCCATTAGGAAAGACTTCAATTTTGGATGAAAACGACTATAATTTATATATATATATATATATATATATAGTATATTTGCACCAAAGTTTAAATACATTGATGAAGCCTTATTTTATTATATTTTTCATGAAGATATGATCATATATATAACTTGCTGTAATATACCATGTTACATAATCTTATAAAAATACATGAATACAGATATTATTAGCATATTTATTCTCAATACAGAATTGAGGAAATAATCAGGATTTAATGCTATATGGTATTGATGGCAACGTTGTTAATATGACATGGAAGAAAGGTAAGTAAGCCCAAGTTTCGAGATCGTTTTACAATTGATTATTTTCTCATTCCACTTTCAATTTCCTATGGACTATATAGCTTTGTTGATAGTATGGCGGATTTATTTAAAATTGGCCCAGAAAAAGAAAAAGCACACAATGATTTGAAAACTTGTGACTGTTTCAACATCACCTCACCGCTGCTCGCTCCACACGACAGAACACTCCCGCAGCTCGCTCCACACGACAGAACACTCCCAACAACCGAAAATAGGCCGGAATAGACCGACGCTTACGTTATAAACCACGCTTTTTTTTCAATACGTATTCAAAAATCGAAATACGTTAGGGCAACGTATTTTATGTACCAAATACGCGTATTCCAAATGTATGACACGACTCGAAAACGTCGAATACGTATTCGATTTTTATGACACGTTAAAAATCGTATTGGACACGTATTAGGGCCGTTTTCGTGTCCAATACGTAAAATACGGGACACGGGACCCTAGGGGACGTGTCCTGTGACTTAGGTCTCAAGTTATTGCATCTGTCTCTCCAAACAATGCACTACATCATCTGACACTAAGTCCATCTCGCTATTGCTGAATCTCGAGCTCCAGTAGCAAGAAATTGATCCAAGAGGTGGACTCTTCAAGGATCCTGCCCACATGTAGTCCTCCCGACTACAGCTCAATATCGCCCCATTTCCCTCTTGGAGATGTGTGGGCACTCATGGCAAACTCTTCTTCGTCAATCTTTGTTGGCGCAGACTTAGAATCATGTTTCTCATCCTTATCATTTTGCTTCAAAGGACATTTTGATGCAAAGTGGCCCACCTCGCCTCATCTGAAACATTTCACCTTCGAAATGTCCTTCTGTTTCTGTTTCTGTTTCTGTTGTCCCTTTGATGCTAGAGTTGCGTTCTCCTCCTCCTTGGTCTTCGTGCCACTCCCACTGCTGCCATTGAGGTTGACCTTAACCAAATCCCTCAATAGTTCTTCCTGTCGAAGGGCTGCACACATCTCCTCCCATGAAGGTAGTCTTTCCCTGCCCAATAAGCTTTGGTTGAAGACTAGCAATTCATCTGAGACTCCATTTAGGGTCGTCCTTACCATCGCGGTAGACCGAGGAGTAGACCCCATTGCAACAAGTTGGTCTCTGGTGTCCTGAAGACATTGAAGATAGGAGTTAACCCCTTCTCCCTGTTGCATCAATGTTCGTTGCAACTTTTGTTCTAAGTACATCTTCCACTGTTCAGAAGAGCCTTCATATAGTGAAGACAAAGCTTCCCACATCTCTCGGGCTATATCCTTGCCCTGCAAGTGTGATACCACATGGTCTCGAACTCCATCAAGTATGAACCTCTTCGCCTTTCCCTGCTCGGCCTTGTACTTCTTCTTCTGATCATTGTCAGCCGGAACGGCCACAACACTCTTGACGTAGGCTTCAAGATCATACTCCTCCAGAACAGCTAAGATTTTGGTCTTCCATATGACATAGTTGGAAGCTCCTTCCAACCTGTCGTGATCTTTGAGCCTATGTGATGCCATCTCACCCAAACTGTCAAATCGACTCGTCTAGTCACTACGCAACACTAATCTGTTGCATGGCAAGTGAAATATTCGAACTTTTGGCGAGAAAAGTCCTTTGAGGAGAAACTTCCCCTTCTATGTGTCTTCTCTCTTTTCCGATAGATTTATGCCCTGGCGGAAATTGAAAAAATTGCACCCTTCAAGCATTGCGCTGAGGCTCTGTGTCACTCCCTCTGCCTCTGCAAACTCGCGAATTGGAAATGGTACCTCTTTGTCAACTCTCTAAGAGAGATTTCCTCGGAATCTCTACTTCCTAGCGAGGATTGCGCAATCCCTTCAAGTGGATTCGAATTGCTGCCAAGTGCAGCTTTTGGCCTCTCTTCTCAGAGCTGGATTCACAATTCCTGTTTCAAAATCAATGCTCTGATACCATGTGAAAATTCTTAATCCTCAAGCAACCCCTACTGCAGCAAATTTGAATCTACTTCACCTACTTGATTTTAATATACATTATCAAGTTATTCTCTGAATACTGAAGCAAATTACTTCTACAACCTACACTACTTTAAATGTTGAAATGTGATGACTAAAAAGTTTCCTGCAATCCCAACCCGGTTTTAGTTTCACCTTATCACACCCATTCAGTTAAATGCTCTTTCCCATAGACATACATTCAACATATAGAATTATGGAAATGCAATTTTCAGATTAAAACACATGGGACTGTCAACACATGTTGAAATAAATATGGGCATAAACAAACCAGCAACACATAAAAATACACAGATTTTTGGTCAACTTAGACCCAAGCAAAACCCCTTCAATCTTCTCCGGGAACAACCTGTTAGAGAGCTCTTCAAATTTATTTATCAGTAAAGTTCAGGAAAAATACATTTGCAGATAAAACAAAACATCAAAATACAACTTACCTCTTCAGCCCAAAACTCCTTGAAAACTATGCCCACTTTGTCTCAATTTTGTTAAGTTATGGTATGTTCTATGCTTATAACAGTTTACTTCTTTTTCTTATTATATTCCACCGATTAGCAATCACATGTACATAAAGTAAAGTGCAGATAGAACATTAAACGATCGACAGAAAACAAGCCAAGACAAGAGACACAAGATGTGGCGGCTAGCCAGGGACAAACCCCACAATGTGTGGGGAAACCCTTTGATCAAATCTTCTTTATCTTCAATAATTCAGCAGAGAGAAATAGTACAATAAATCTTATTCATATCAGCAGTAGCAAACCCTAGATCAGCAGCATCAGCATTAGTGGCTTCATTATCAAACTAGGGGAGACGATATCTCACAAACCGACCGTCGGATTGACTTCATTCCACCACCAAAAGTTTCGGCTTCCAGAGGAGGTTCAGATGAACCTACAGCGCAGTTCAGATGAGGAGATCTTCTAGGCCACGCAAGTCAATCTTTACTTCTGCAGTTGCAGCTTCGGTTTCAGCAGTTTCCGGCTTCAAACTAGGGCAGTCGATATCTTGCAAACCGTTCGTCGGATTGACTTCATTCCACCACCAAAAGTTGCGGCTTTCAAAGGAGATTCAGATGAACCTACAGCGCAGTTCTAAAGAGGAGATCTTCTAGGCCACACAAGTCAATCTTTACTTCTGCAGTTGCAGCTTCAAATTCAACAGCTTCCGGCTTCACATGTGTGAGAGAGAGAGACCCATTTCAGCGCAGTAGAGAAGAGACTCATATCTGCGCAGTAGAGAGAGAGAGATGTGATGAGATGAGTGAGTCCAAATGAGGAAAAGTCCTCTTATATTTATACACAACGTTGGTGGGTGAATAGATGCGACTGTTGGGCTTTTGAGCCTACATGAGTTGTAGGTCGGCTTGATAATAATTCCATAATCAAAATAAATTCATATCTCCATGAATACTTATCAGAATTGGATGATCTTTATATCAATCCTACACCTCTCGACAAGAGGAATCTAATAAAAATATTATCAGCCATGAATAAGATGACCCACATGAAGTTTTGCCCTGGTTGTCAATTTTAACACTCCCTCTCAACCATGGAGAACTTCATCTGCAATCTGTCTATCAGTCGTTACTATTCATCCATCAAATGCACTACCCTGTACAGCCTGACCCTTGCCCTGCTCTGCTCTATTCTGCCTGTTCTGCTTTGTCTTGTTCTGCCTGCACTGATCTGTACTGTTTTGCTCTGTTCTGCTCTGCTCTTGCATTGTTCTGTTCTGCTCTGCTTTTGTCCGAATTATGAAGAAGAAGAAATGATCGAGGATGTATCATACTGACTCAAAGTCAGTCTCAGAGTATGTACCACTGGTCCCAGACTAGTCTCAACCAACCCAAAGTCAGCGTCATAGTGAGTACAACTCCAATGGTCCCAAACCAATATCATCCTCCACTAACTCAAAGTCAGTCTCAGAGTATGTACCACTGATCCCAGACCAGTCTCAACCGACCCGAAGTCAGCGTCATAGTATGGTACAACTCCTACCACTGGTCCCAGACCAGTATCATTGATCCCAAATCAATGGAGGTCATCCTAGCGTAGGGAGTACGGTAATTACAACGATGCGTCCATCGGTACTATTATGGTCCCTAACTTCATTTCCCTGCTCATTGATCAGATGAGAGGTACTTCCCATGAGTCCCAGACTGCATGGGTAGGATGCCTCGACAGGAGAACTAATCAATCCTGTCCTCACAGGAGAACACATCAATCCTGCTACAATTGCCATGGAGAACACATCAATCCAGGCCTCACAGGAGAACACATCAATCCTGCTACAATCGCCATGGAGAACACATCAATCCAGGCTGCCATGGAGAACACATCAATCCAGGCCTCACAGGAGAACTAATCATCCTGCTACACAGGAGAGCGAATCATCCTGTTCCACAAGAGAGCGAATCATCTTGTCCCACAAGAGAGCGAATCATCTTGTTCCAGTGTGCACCACCAGGGGAGGGTGAGTCACCCTGTGGTCATATGTTGCTCCAGTAGGAACCGCAAGCCCTTAGAGCTCCCAGAGCTCAATGTATGCAACATGCTCTTGCCGACTCCAAGTCGTTTTGGAAAATCACAGATTAGATCTTTCCTCGGGGCTTTGACAAGGTGTATCAACCTGTACATCATCTTAATGTGATGGAGCTTCCTTACTCATCAACTTACCATATCCCAAATGATGTCTATTTTCTAGAGCAATTGACGAATACGGGATTCCTCAATAATTGAATCCCACCTCTGGTTGTTACAGAGAATCACAGTGGTATCCAATGTAAATCCAAACAGCTCACTGAAGAGCTTTCACAACCAGACTGCCTCACACGAGGTTATGCTACCAACAATATCTCCTGCTTTGGTGGTGCTCAAAGCTACCGACTTCTGCTTCCTGCTCATCCAGGATATCGAAGAAGATCCCAAGGTGAAATAGTACCCGTAAGTGCTATTACGGTCCACCACACTGCCTGCCCAATCAACATCAGTATATCCAAGTAGTCTCACATCTTCGGCAGTGTATCTTAATCCATGAGAGATTGTGTCCTGAAGACATCTCAGAAGATTCTTGGCATCAATCTAGTGAGGCTCAACCAAATATGAGCTCACAATGCTAACTGCAAAACATATGTTCGGACGGAGGTTCACCAAGAACATCAATGCCAATGAGTTTTTGAAACTCAGAGGCATTTCCCGAGTCTGGTCCGACATCACTACCATATAACTTCTAAAAGTTAAGATCCTCGAGGTAGTCACAGGCTTGCAGTCCATCATACCGAATCTTTCCAATATATTTACCACATATTTTCCTTGAGATAGGAAAATTTCCCTTGGCTTCTGCCACACTTCAAGTCCTTGGTCCTTCATTTCAAATTCAAAAGCCATCTCCCTCTAACATTTGTGAATGAGAGGGTTTGCACCTGTTAGAAATAGGTCATCCACATACAACACCAGTATGAGAGGCTTGTCATCTTCAACCTTAAAGTAAAGGTTAGGATCAGCTTCACTCCTAGTGAATCCCAGCTTCATCAAGTAGCTATCGATCCTCTCATACCATGCTCGGGGTGCTTGCTTCAGCCCATAGAGAGCCTTCTTCAACCTGCATACATGAGATTTTCAACCATAAATCTCAAATCTTTCAGGTTGCTCCACATAGACCTCTTCTTTGATAGAACCATGCAAGAACTCAGTCTTAACATCCATCTGATGTAGGTTCCATCCTAGTGAAGCCACATGGGCTAAGATCAAGCGCATGGTCGTATATCTGGCAACAGGTGCAAATATCATAGCCTATACCTCCCTTCTGGGATAAACCACGAGCAACAAAATGAACCTTATACTTTCCCATACTTCTATTTGCTACATGCTTTATCTTGTAAAGCCATTTTGAAGTAACAATTGTCTTGTCGAGGGTCTGGGAACTACTTCCCAGACATCATTCTCCATAATAGACTCATATTCTATGGTCATAGCATCCTTCCATAGTTAATGCTTGATGACATCTGAGAATGATGAAGGTTCATTTTGTATGATCGTGCTCATGATCGTCAGGTATCCCTGATACCTGTTAAGTTTCTTACTTTGATGGAAGGTTCCTCAGGGTGTAGCATGTCCTTCAGCATCATCAAGTATCCCCCTAAGCCATGAAGGCCTCTTCCTAGAAGAGGAAGGCTCATGTGAATGAGGATCAATCGGATCCATGGGTTCTTCTACATCAGGCATTGATTCATCATCCTTTTCTTTCGGTTCCCTGGTGTCAGCTTCTTAAGAGCTACTCAAAGTCAGCAGATTGTCCACCTTGCTGAGAGCCATATCTTTGTCAAAGGTGACATCATGACTAATCACGACTTCCCTTTGACCGGTGGTGAACATTTCTTCAGGAGTTTAGGAACCCAATGCTTGATGAGGGCATCAATTTTGTACATATACGACGATGATTGTAGTTTCAGCCCATAGAAACTTTGGAAGTCTTTGATCATGTAGCATGGCCCGGACAACTTCCATCATCGTGTGGTTCTTCCTTCCTGCCACACCATTCTGCTCAAGAGTATGTGGTGTAGTAGTCTCCCTCTTAATGCCAGCCTCAGATATGCCTGAGTGAACCAACTGTAATACATCGAAGGTCTTGCTTTGGCTTGAGGGGAACGGTCCCCTTTCCTTCGACACATCCCAGACATACACCTTCTTTCTCTACTTGGAATTCGGGCATCCCTGTCACCATTTTTTTTACACCAATTAGAGCTTTGTAATGAAGGTGGGCAAACCTCTAATGCCAAAGTTCGGACTGAAGAGTTGTGTCACAAGACATGACACCTAGCGGACTTTCATCGACCTGATATGATGAATCAACACTAAACCCAAGAGTAAAGGCATTTCCATATACATACCTTGCCATTGCTTAAGGTTACCTTGTAGCCTTTGTCTTCCATTGCCGAGATGGACACTAGGTTCTTTTTTAGGTCAGGTGCATTTAATACATCCTGGACTTTCTAGCCTTCTTGAATGGTTGTCCTCTTCCTCTATCCCCAGCTCTCCTCTTACCTTTGCTGTTGAATTTGTCATTCCTTTGATTTTCCATCAGAGGGATTTTGATCATTGTCCCGGTGTGAGTCCTTTCTATCAGGGCAATCCCTTGCATAGTGACCTGCTTTATCGCAGATGTAACATCATCCTTTTCTTCCACCCTTAGGTCCAGCCTTTCCTTTTGATTTAGACCCAGAATTATTTCTTTTCTTAGCATGAGAAGAAAAAGCAGCAGGAGGACCTTTAGGCAAGGGCATTTCCTGCTCTTCTACCCTTGTTTGTTCTTGAATGCATCTAGCCATTAATTCCTCGAAACTAGGAATTACATTATTGTTCAGAAGAGTAGTCCTGAACACATACCATTCAGATGGTAATCCTCCGAGAGTTGTGAGTGCCATTTCTCTGTCAGTAATGGTTTCCCCAATAGATAGGAGATCGTTCTTGATCTCGGTGATTCTTAAGAAGTATGCTTGCATACTTTCATCTTTACCCTTCTTGATTTCCCTCAACTTATTTCTAAGAAACAAAACTTGATTTGCATCATTAACTTTAAATAAACTCACCAGTCTGTCGTAGATTTCCTTGGAGGTGTCTAGATCAGAGATGTAGGCCACCAAGCGCTTGTCGATAGAGTCCCGGATGATCTTCTTTGTTTTGACTTCTCCATTTTTCCATTTGTTCCAGGCAGCAGCAGATGCATTTGATGAAGGCTCAACAATATTGCCTCTTACATGGTCCAGCACTCCTTGATCTTCAAGGGTTAGATCGATAGACATCTTCCATCCGTGATAGTCAGCTTTCTCACGGAGCTTGTCTTCGGCAGGAAAGAGTGTAGAGGACCCCATAGTTCTTTTAGGATAGTCTTGCCAATCTTCTCTTCAATGATTGCTCTTGCTCTTGCTCTTACTCGGGCTTTGTCTTCACCTCAGCTCTGATACCATGTTAAGTTATGGTATGTTCTATGCTTATAACAGTTTACTTCTTTTTCTTATTATATTCCACCGATTAGCAATCACATGTACATAAAGTAAAGTGCAGATAGAACATTAAACGATCGACAGAAAACAAGCCAAGACAAGAGACACAAGATGTGGCGGCTAGCCAGGGACAAACCCCACAATGTGTGGGGAAACCCTTTGATCAAATCTTCTTTTATCTTCAATAATTCAGCAGAGAGAAATAGTACAATAAATCTTATTCATATCAGCAGTAGCAAACCCTAGATCAGCAGCATCAGCATTAGCGGCTTCATTATCAAACTAGGGCAGACGATATCTCACAAACCGACTGTCGGATTGACTTCATTCCACCACCAAAAGTTTTGGCTTCTAGAGGAGGTTCAGATGAACCTACAGCACAGTTCAGATGAGGAGATCTTCTAGGCCACGCAAGTCAATCTTTACTTCTGCAGTTGCAGCTTCAGTTTCAGCAGTTTCCGGCTTCAAACTAGGGCAGTCGATATCTTGCAAACCGTTCGTCGGATTGACTTCATTCCACCACCAAAAGTTTCGGCTTCCAGAGGAGATTCAGATGAACCTACAGCACAGTTCAGATGAGGAGATCTTCTAGGCCACGCAAGTCAATCTTTACTTCTGCAATTGCAGCTTCAGTTTCAGCAGTTTTCGGCTTCAAACTAGGGCAGTCAATATCTTGCAAACCGTTCGTCGGATTGACTTCATTCCACCACCAAAAGTTGCGGCTTTCAAAGGAGATTAAGATGAATCTACAGCGCAGTTCTAAAGAGGAGATCTTCTAGGCCACACAAGTCAATCTTTACTTCTGCAGTTGCAGCTTCAAATTCAACAGCTTCCGGCTTCACATGTGTGAGAGAGAGAGACCCATTTCAGCACAGTAGAGAAGAGACTCATATCTGCGCAGTAGAGAGAGAGAGATGTGATGAGATGAGTGAGTCCAAAGAGGAAAAGCCCTCTTATATTTATACACAACGTTGGTGGGTGAATAGATGCGACTGTTGGGCTTCTGAGCCTACATGAGTTGTAGGTCGGCTTGATAATAATTCCATAATCAAAATAAATTCATATCTCCATGAATACTTATCGGAATAGGATGATCTTTATATCAATCCTACACCTCTCGACAAGAGGAATCTAATAAAAATATTATCAGCCATGAATAAGATGACCCACATGAAGTTTGCCCTGGTTGCCAATTTTAACAAATTTCCATGCCCACTTAACGCTGAAAATATGTACTATATGGATACGGATTATACTGTACCGATTTCGTACGGACTGTACGAATTTCGGTACTGCTGTACGACCTGTACGGATTTTTCAAAAAAAACTCAAAAACTTCTCTCAAATGACGTGCAGTGCATAGTATTAAATGTTGTTCATACTGTACCTTCTATTTTCTTCTATGCCTTGATTTTTGTGCCCATATTTGCCCATAAATCATTCCTTTAGCTTGCTGCAACAAATTTCTCTTTCATAACTTTTCTCCAACTCTCAGCCTCCTTTCTCCAATCTGCTCATGATTGAATGAATGCAGTCTCTCTCTTCTTTTCCCCCTTTTGTTTCCCTAAATGACTTTTGGGCAACCCTAAGATCTAATGGCTCAAATTCATTTAGATCAAAGGATAAGAATAAATGTGCATTTAATTCTCACTTTCTATTTTTTAACTCACCCATTAAATAAGTACCCACATTGTACTTTATGTCTAAAGTCACTTTTCACTTTATAATTGAACATTGACTTTACCACTTATAAAGTCACTTTCATTTTATAAAGTCACACTAAGGAAAAGAATTATTTTGGTCACTTTTCCCTAGGTAGAGACTAACCCCATGGGAAACCACTTGTCCAAGGTATATTAAAAATCAACATTCCCTCTTACCAAGGAAAGTGTTTCTCACCACACCCATCTTGTCCCTGAAATGGACATGCTTGCCTCTTGGCAAGGACTTTGTGAGAACATCGGCCACCTGCTCAACTGTCGATATATACTCCAGCTTCATTGCCCCCTTCTGAACATAGTCCCTGATGAAATGATATATGATGTCAATGTGTTTTGACCTGCCATGAAACATTGGATTCTTCGTGAGTTTAATGCAACTCTGATTATCACAGTGAATAACCGTCAGTCTCAACTCCGGATCAAATAGTCCATACAACAACTTGCAAAGCCAAATGGCCTCACAACTAGCCTGGCTAGCAACCATATACTCAGCCTCAGAAGAGCTCACAGCAACTGACTTTTGCTTTCGACTGAACCACAACAGAACTTCCAAACCCAATCTAAAGCAACACCCTGAAGTGTTTTTCTTGTCAAAAGCACAACCTGCCCAATCTGAATCTGTGTAACCTACCAACCTCACTCCATCTCCCCGCGTATAGTCCAAATCATAATCAACAATCCCCTGCACGTAGTGAAAAATGTGTTTTGCAACTACCCAGTGCACCCTCCTGGGCTCAACCATGAACTGGCTAAGTGTGTTCACTGCAAAGCATATATCTAGCCTAGTGTTGACTAGATACATCAAGAACCCAATAAGCTACCTATATAATGTGGGATCCACCAAACTAGAATCTGAAGCATGAAGCTTCTTCCAATTGGTGATCATAGGTGTAGACATGGGTCTACAATCTGCCATATGAAATATGCTCAACACATCCACAGCATACTACCCTTGCCCCAGAAAGATATGCCCCTCCTCTTGCCACACCTCAAGCCCTAGAAAGTAATGCATCAGCCCAATGTCCTTCATCTCAAACTCCATAGCAAGATCCTTCTTGCAACCATTAATCAATCTCTTTGCCCCAGTAATGAACAAGTCATCAACATACAGCACAAGAATGAGCGGATCATCCTCTACGTCAATGTAGTATAGGTTCCAATCTACATCTCTCCGTGAAACCCATCTGCTGCAAGTATCAATCCTCAAATACCAAGCTCTCGGCGCTTGCTTAAGTCCGTAGAGTACCCGCCCCAACCGGCATACATGGGTCTCCCACCCAAGTACCTCAAAGCCCTGTGGCTACTCACCATACACCTCCTCCTCTATAACTTCGTTCAAAAGTGTGGTCTTCACATTCATCTGATGGATCTACCAACCCATTCTTGCAACAATAGAAATAAGGGACCGAATAGAAGTGTATCGAGCTACGGGAGCGAAGGTCTCATCATAGTCAACTCCCTCTATCTGTGAGAACCCTCTAGCCACAAACCTCACCTTGAACTTCTCAATGCTGCCATCTGCACAATGCTTGATCCTGTAGAGCCACCTGGAAGTCGCAACTGACTTGCCCTCGGGCCTAGGCACCACTTCCCAGACATTGTTCTTAATGGTAGAGGCATACTCCTCCACCATAGCCTCTCTCCATACCTCCTGGCTGGTAGCCTCCTCATACCTAGTAGCCTTGGCTACATAACTGCAAAACTGCTCAAGTGGCACACTCTCCCTGTTCATCCTCTTCGGAGGACCAACGAACTTCGCTTCCTTCAGGGTGTCTTGAAGCCACTTGGGCCTCCTCTTCCCTGAAGAAGCTTCTGTTAAAATTTGGGTACCAAAGGATAAGTGGTTCCCTAAGGCTTTGATCTTTGGCCTAGAGAAAAGTGTCCAAATTTATTTTTTGCTCCTCCTAAAATGACTTTATAAGTGGTAAAGTCAATTTAATTTAAAAGTGACTTTATAAGTGGTAAAGTTACATTCTAATTTAGAATTGACTTTATAAGTGATAAAGTTACATTTTAATTTAAAAGTGACTTTATAAATGGTAAAGTTACATTCTACTTTAAAGGTGACTTTATTAAAGTGAATGAAGAATTAGAGAGTGAAAAAGTGACTATGGAACTAAAAGGCTAAGTGGGTCTTTATTTAAGTGGGTGAGTTAAAAAATAGAAAATGAGAATTAAATGCACATTTATTCTCATCCCAAAATCTAAATGAATCTCAACCATTAGATCTTAGGGTAACCCAAAAGGTCATTTAGAGAATAAAAGGGGAAGAGGAGGAAAAGATCAATTCATTCTTTCATGAGCATTTGAGAAAAAGAGAAGAGAGAACAAGGAGAATTTCTGAGCAGTGAGAAAGTGAAGGAGAGCAACAAGAAGACATTTCAGCAAATCTAGGCAGCAGCATTTATTGGCACGCATCCCAAAGAAAACCGTGCAGCAGGAGAAAGGCACAAAAATCGAGGAAGAGGGGCAACAAGTTCTGGGCACATTTTTCGAGGCTAGACATATAGTATTTAATGTCGTTTTATTGCTGTAAAAATTTCTGTTTTGGATGTTTGCTGATTGACACGATTTTGGAGGTGGAATTCAAGCACGAAAATCGAGATAAGTTGTAATTTGTGGTTGTTGGAATTTTTATTGTGTATTTCAGTTTCTCTGTAAAATCATTTTCAGAAATAAATGAGAGCTCTTAAACTGGTTTTCCCCAAGAGTTGTAGGGGGTTTTTCTAGGGTTATATTGACCAAAAATCATTGTGTTATTTTCTGTGTGGCTGTCATAATTTTGTTGTATTTTATTTCTGCAATTTCAGCAGTTGTGAAATCTCTAAATTTGTATTTTCATAAAAAATATTATCATTTCCAGATTTTAGAATTTTTATCATGCTTGGATTTAAAACTAAATGCATGGAGTGATAAGGAAAACTGATAACCAGAGTGGGGGTTGAAATTTCTTCATGGCATCAAAGCTTAGTTGGCTGAAAAGTGCAATTTGGGATAGTAAAGTGAAAATTACATCGCGCTGATTTTTACACAGACAAAAGTAAAACAAAAAAAAACAAAAAACCTTTACCACAGATTTGAAAATTTCAATTTGGTAGGACAATGAAACATGTCTTTGGGTTTGAGAGTTGAAGACAGGTTGGATGGGCAGAACAACTACAGTGCATGGAAGGAGAGAATCCAGAGCATCTTTGAGGAAGCAGAAGTTTGGGACATTATGGTAAATACCACACAAAACCCAGTAGTAGTACCTACTGACCCTGTACAGTTGGCAAAGTTTAACAAAAAGAATGCTAAGGCAAAAAGATTGATTCTGGAAGGAATGAAAAACCATGTCATTTCTCATGTGAGAGGAAAGACTTATGCACGAGATGTGGACAGCCTTGACCAGTCTTTACCAGAGCTCAAATGAAAACAAAAAAATGGTTCTAAAGGAGAAACTAAAGGCCATTAAAATGGCTAAGACTGACAGCGCTACAGCATACCTCACAAAGATCACTTCAGTGAGAGATGAGTTGGCAGTGGTAGGTGAGATCATTGCACCCACTAAGTTGGTGAGAATTGCTTTGAATGGTCTTCCCAAGACTTGGGAAAATTTTGTGGATGGCATTGTTGCACGGGAAAACCTTCCCGATTGGGAGAGGTTGTGGGATGATTGCATTCAAAATGAGATCAGAAAGAACCATCTTGGGGCAGCCAAACAGGTGGAGGAGGATGACAATGTGGCATTGTTAGCAAGAGGCAAGAAGGGCAGAGAAAAGAAGCAAGCTACCAACAGTGGAGGCAAAAGCAAAGGTAAAAGCAAGCAGCAGAACAAGGAGAAGGACTATTCCAAAGTCAAATGTTGGAATTGTCAAAAGTTGTGACACTATGTTGTTGTGTGTCCTGAGAAGAAGAACAAGAAAGGGAAAGACAAACCCATGGCAGCTTCTGCAGAGATAGAGAACTTCTCAGAGAGATTTGATCGGGAGTTTGGGTTCATAGCTTGTGAGGCCACTAGTGCAGGATCACCTGCCATACAGGTTCAGAGGGAGTGTGCATTCCCCGCTACTAGCAGAGCATCTTCTAGCATTTGGTATCTTGACAGTGGCACTTCTCGCCACATGACAGGAGTCAGAGAGTACTTCTCAGAGCTTTTAGAGGGTGATACTGATATGCAGGTAGTACTTGGTGATGACAGCATTGTTAGAGCAGTCGGTGTGGGGACATTGGCATTTGATAGCGGACCCAAACCTCCCTTCAAAGTGTCAGATGTTCTATATGTGCCTAGAATGAAGAAGAACTTGATATCTGTCTCAGCACTTGAGGATAGAGGGTATGATGTGTTGTTCAGGAGAGGGCAGGTGCTTATATATCCTAGGGGAACTCCAACTTCTTCAGCTAGAGAGATTGGTGTGCGCCATGCCAAGGTGTACAAGTTCTCATTCCAGCACCTGATGGCATTGAGTAGCAGCACCCAAGACAAGACTGACAGCTGATCTAGCAGTTCAGAGTTGTGTGAGATTTGGCACCGCAGGATGGGGCACATGTATCATGGGGCCTTGAGTACATTGCGGGAAATCACCACTGGTGTGCCAGATTTCAGTTATGATCACCTTGATGTATGCAAAGGATGTGCTATGGGGAAGTTTTCCAGATCCCCTTTTCCCAGCAGTGACAGCAGAGTGACCGGGATCCTTGACTTGATACATACCGATGTGAGTGGTCGGATGTCTCATGTATCATTGAGTGGCTATGAGTACTATGTTTTATTCATTGATGACCACTCCAAGAAGACCTGGATTTATTTCTTGAAGACCAAGAGTGAGGTCTTCAAGCGGTTTCAAGAGTTCAAAGCTCTTGTGGAGACCCAAACAGGTAGGAAGATCAAGGTCCTCGGGTCAAACAATGGAGGGGAGTATACCCTTGGTGAGTTTGTTGATTTTTGTGTTGAGGCAAGCATTAGGAGGGAGTTCACAGTTCCTTACTACCCCCAGCCGACTAGGGTTGCAGAGAGGAAGAACAGATCCATTGCAGGGGTTGCCAAAGCCATGCTTCATGATGGGGGGTTACCTTTATTTTTGTGGGTAGAGGCCTGCAACTCTATTGTGTACTTGCAGAACAGGAGTCCACATCATGCCTTGGGGAATGTGACTCCGAAGGAGGCTTTTTTTAGGAAGAAGCCTGATGTTGGGCACTTTCGTATCTTTGGGTGCCTTACATATTCATATGTCCCCAAGGGGAACAGGACCAAGCTAGAGCCCACTGCAGACAAGGGCATCTTTGTGGGTTATAGTGAGACCTCGAAAGCTTATCGGATTTATATTCTTGCGCAGAGGAAAGTGGTTGTCAGGCAAGATGTGAAGTTAGAGGAGGAGAGAACTTTCAAAAGGTCACGGGAGTTAGAGTATCAAGAGTCACCAGACCCTCAAAAGCAGCTAGTCAGTCACAGGGATCCAATGGTCAGGGATCAGGAGGTACGTTGATTACAGTGTCAGGTCCATCAGTGAGCAGTGGCTCTCAGAATCGGGTGGGTGGTTCTTCAGGCAGCATGCAGGGCAGTCCACAAAGCAATTCACAGGGTAGTCCACTAATGGACAGTTTGCACGGTACTTCAGCATCTGCAAGCACAGGTTCAGGCATGAAGTCAGTTGTGTAGAAATTTCTGTTTTCCCACCCCGGTTTTCAGTTTCTCCTTATTTGTCCCATATAGTTAAATGCCCTTTCCCATAACCATACATTTAACAAGCTGAAAAAAAAAAATTTGCTGAAAACACAAATTCTGGAAATTTTACAGAATGCTGGAAATTGCAGAAATAAAAATCAGCAGTAATAAACAGCCATTAAAACACATTTAAACACTGAGATTTTTGGTCAATGTGACCCTGGAAAAACCCCCTACAACTCTTGGGGAAAACCAGTTTGAGAGCTCTTCTTTATTTTTGAAAATTGCCTTTTTACAGTGAGAATTATTCAGCAAAAAATCAGCAAGCAAATTTACAACTTATCTCCTTTCCCGTGCCTCACAGCAATCTGGAAATTACAGCAAACAGGACAGCAATAAATGTTGTACGACCTCCGTTTTGTGTGCAGAAAAATCAGCAAACTGCTCCTCGATTTTTGTGCATAAATCTGCCTTTCACTATGTGCTGAATCAGCTGTACAAATCTGCTCAACTGCTGCCTTGGAATGTGTGCCAAGCTGCTGTCTCCTTCTCCTCCCTGCTCAGAAATCTCTCTTGCTCTCTTGCTCTCCTTCTCCCAATCTGCTCATGAAAGAATGAATGATCTTTTCCTCCTTTTCCTCCTTTAATATAACTCCAAGTGACTTTTGGGTGATCCAAGTGACTTTTGGGTGATCTCTAAATCCAATGGCTGAAATAGATTTAGATCAATGGCTGAGATTAAATGCTCATTTAAATCTCACTTTCTATTTTTTAATTCACCCCACTTTAATAAAGACCCACTTAGTCATTTATTTCCAAAGTCACTTTTCCTTTCTAATTTTTCATTTACTTTATAAAAGTTACTTTAAAATTAGACTTAGTAACTTTATCACTTAAAGTCACTTTTAAATTAGATTTAACTTTATAAAATTATAAAGTCACTTTAGGAGAAAAATTAAATTCTTTTGGACACTTTTCCCTAGGCCAAAGATCAAAGCCTAAGGGAACCACCTGTCCTCCGGTACCAAATTTCAACACTCCCTCTTACCGAGGAAGGTGTTCCTCACCACACCCATCTTGTCTCTGAAGTAGACATGCTTGCTCCGTGGTAAGGCTTTGGTAAGGATATCTGCAACCTGCTCATCAGTGGAAATATACTCAAGCTTCACAGCTCCCTTCTGAACATAGTCTCTGATGAAATGATATCTGACCCCGATATGCTTTGACCTGTCATGAAATACTGGATTCTCCGTGAGTTTAATGCAACTCTGATTATCACAGTAAATCACTGAAGGTCTCAACGGCTGACCAAATAAGCCAAACAACATCTTGCGAAGCCAGATGGCCTCACAACTAGCTAGACTGGCTGCCATATACTCTGCTTCCGCTGAACTCAGTGCTACTGACTGCTGCTTCCGGCTGAACCATGACACTACTGCTGAACCCAACCCAAAACAGCACCCTGAAGTGCTCTTCCTATCAGAAGCACAACCTGCCCAATCAGAATCAGTGTATCCTGCCAATCTCACTCCATCTCCCTGCCTGTAGTCCAGACCATAATCCACTGTCCCCTGCAAGTACCGCAAGATGTGTTTTGCAGCCACCCAGTGAACCTTCCTAGGCTCACTCATAAACTGACTCATCGTGTTGACTGCAAAACAGATATCTGGTCTAGTGTTGACCAAATACATCAAGGAACCAATCAGCTGCCTGTACAATGTGGGATCCACCAACTCGGAATCCGAAGCATGAAGCTTCTTCCAGTTGGTGATCATCGGTGTCGACATGGGTCTACAATCCTCCATGTGGAATCTGCTAAGGATGTCCACAATATACTTCCCCTGCCCCAGGAAGAAATGCCCCTCCTCCTGCCACACCTCCAAACCCAAAAAGTAATGCATCAAGCCGATGTCCTTCATCTCAAACTCCGCCGCAAGATCTCTCTTGCAGTGCTCTATGAGTCTCTCTGCACCTGTAATGATCAAGTCATCCACATACAGCACCAGAATGAGAGGCTCCTCACCAATCACAATAAAGTAAAGGTTCGGATCTGCCTCACTCTTTGTGAAACCCATCCCCTGCAAGTATGCATCTATCCTGGAGTACCAAGCTCTGGGAGCTTGCTTCAGGCCATAAAGGGCCTTCTTCAATCTGCACACATGGGACTCCTTCCCATGCACCTCAAAGCCCTGTGGCTGCTCAATGTACACCTCCTCCTGTATGAAGCCATTGAGAAATGCGGTCTTCACATCCATCTGGTGGATCTTCCAACCCATCTCTGCTGCTATCGATATAATGGAGCGGATCGAAGTATATCGAGCCACGGGAGCGAAGGTCTCCTCATAATCAACTCCCTCTACCTGGGAGAACCCTCTAGCCACAAACCTCGCTTTGAATTTCTCATTGCTGCCATCTGCAGCATGCTTTACCTTGTAAAGCCATCTGGAAGTAACCACGGATTTTCCCTCAGGCCTCGGCACCACCTCCCAAACATCATTCTTCATGATAGAAGAATACTCCTCCTGCATGGCCTCTCTCCAGACCTGCTGGCTAGCTGCCTCCTCATAGCTAGAAGGCTCAGAGTCAAGGATGCTGGTAACCATCGCCATATAGCTACAAAACCTCTCAGGTGGTCTACTCTCTCTGACCGGCCTCTTCAGCTCAGCAACAGATGTGGCATCTCTCAAGGTGTCCTGAAGCCACTTGGGCTTCCTCTTCCCTGAGCATGCTTCTCCCATAGGAGAATGAAACTCCTCCTCATAACCATCAGTAGCCTGAACTCCTGACTGTCTGTCTGCTGTCCTCCTGCCTGCACCTGAACCTGTAGAAGCTGAGGTACCGTGTGAACTGTCCATCAATGGACTCCCTAGTGAACTGCTCTGTGAACTGCTCTGCATGCTGCCCGGAGCACCACCCCTCTGGCTCGGCGAGCCATTGCTCACTGACGGACCTGACATCCTCATAGATGTACCTCCGGATCCTCCTGATCCCTGCCCACTGGATCCCTGCGACTGACTCAACTGCTGCTGAGGGTCTGGCTGATCCAGATACTCTAACTCCCGTGACCTCCTAAAGGCCCTGTCCTCCTCGAACTTCACATCCCGTCTGACAACAACTCTCCTCTGTGCAGGAATGTAAATCCGAAAGGCCTTTGAGGTCTCACTGTAGCCCACAAAGATACCCTTCTCTGCGGTGGGCTCTAGTTTGGTCCTCTTCTCCTTGGGTATATAGGAGTATGTAATGCATCCAAAGATATGAAGATGACCAATATCAGGCTTCTTCCCAGAGAAAGCCTCCTCCGGAGTCATGTGCCCCAAGGCACGATGCGGACTCCTGTTCTGCAAGTAAACAGCTGTGTTGCAGGCCTCTGCCCACAAGAACAATGGCAACCCCTGATCATGTAACATTGCTTTGGCAGCCCCTATGATGGATCTGTTCTTCCTCTCCGCAACCCCGTTCTGCTGGGGGTTGTAAGGAACAGTGAACTCCCTCCTAATGCCTGCCTCCGCACAATAGTCAACAAACTCTCCAAGGGTGTACTCTCCTCCATTGTCCGACCTCAGGGACTTGATCTTTCGACCTGTCTGTGTCTCCACAAGAGCTCTGAACTCCTGAAACCGCTTGAAGACCTCACTCTTGGTCTTCAAGAAATAAATCCAGGTCCTCCTGGAGTGATCATCAATGAATAAGACATAGTACTCATATCCACTCAAGGAAACATGAGACATCCGACCGCTCACATCGGAATGAATCAAATCAAGTATCCCAGTCGCTCTGCTGTCACTGCTGGGAAAAGGGGATTTGGCAAACTTGCCCATCGCACAACCTCTGCAAGTATCAAAGTGATCAGTACTGAAATCTGGCACACCTGTAGTGATCTCCTGCAATGTCCTCAAGGCTCCATGATACATGTGTCCCATCCTGCGGTGCCAAATCTCACACAGCTCAGAACTGCTAGCTCTGCTGTCGGTACTACTGCTCAATGCCAAAAGGGGTTGGAATGCAAACTTGTACACCTTTGCATGGCGTACACCTATCACTCTAGCTGAATCAGCTGGAGCACCCCTGGGATACATTGACACCTGTCCTCCCCTGAACAATACCTCATAACCTCTGTCCTCCAAAGCTGAGACGGATATGAGGTTCTTCCTCATCCCTGGCACATAAAGAACCTCTGACACCTTCAAGGGAGGTTTGGACTCCCTCTGAAATGTCACTGTCCCCACCCCGACTGCTCTAACAACTCTGTCATCACCGAGTACTACCTCAATATCAGTGCCACTCTCTGAAAGCTCTGAGAAGTACTCACGGACTCCTGTCATATGACGTGAAGCCCCACTGTCCACATACCAGATCCCTGAAGATGCTCCGCTAATCGAGGGAAAAGCATGCTCCCTCTGAACCTGTGTGGCAGGTGATCCTGCACTAGAGGACTCACACGTAGTGAACGCAAACTCTCGGTCAAAACGACCAGCAAAGTCCTCAATCTCTGCTGAAGCTGCCACGTCCTGGTTCTTCCCCTTCTTCTTCTTCTTCTCCGGACACACAACTGCATAGTGTCCCATCTTTTGACAATTCCAACACTTCACCTTGGAATAGTCCTTCTGTGTGTTCCCCTGTTTACCTTTACCTTTGCCCCCACCACTGCTTGTGGAAGCCTGCTTCTTCCCTTTGCCTTTCTTGCCTCCTGCCACCAGTGCTACATCCTCATCCTGCTCAACTGGCTTGGCTGCCCCAAGCTGACCTTTCCTGATCTCTGTCTGAATGCAATCATCCCAAAACCTCTCCCATGTGGGAAGGGTCTCACGTGCACAAACCCCATCAGCAAAGTTCAACCATGAACGGGGGAGGCCATTCACTGCAATCCGCACCAACTCAGTGGGTGGAATGGCCTCTCCAATCGCTGCCAACATCTCTCACATTAGTAATCTTTGTGAGATATCCAGCTGCACTATCATTACCCATCTTAATGTTCTTCAGCTTCTCCTTCAGGACCATCTTCCGGTTCTCATTGGTACTCTAGTAGAGATTGGACAATGTTGTCCACATCTCATGGGCATTGCTCTTTCCTCTCACATGAGGAATGCAATGGTCTTTGATTCCGTCTAGAATCAGCCTCTTACCCTTATTGTTCTTCTTTTTATACTCAGCCAACTGAGTAACATCAGTAGGCACAACAACAGGGTTCTGTGCGGTATGCACCATGATATCCCAGACTTCTGCCTCCTCAAAGATACTCTGCATTCTCTCCTTCCAAACACTGTAATTTGTATGCCCATCCAGCCTATCCTCCACCCTCAATCCCAATGACATCCTGCTGTCCTAAATCTGAAAAATAGCACTGCTGTAGTAAAGGTAAAACTGCTGTTTATGAAAAAATCAGCTTGCTGGAATTTTCTGAGTGAAAAATCAGCAACTGTAATTTTTCCTTTTGCTGTCCCAAACTGCCCTTCAGCACTCAAGCTCTGATACCATGTAGAAATTTCTGTTTTTCCACCCCGGTTTTCAGTTTCTCCTTATTTCTCCCATATAGTTAAATGCCCTTTCCCATAACCATACATTTAACAAGCTGAAAAAAATAAATTTGCTGAAAACACAAATTCTGGAAATTTTACAGAATGCTGGAAATTGCAGAAATAAAAATCAGCAGTAATAAACAGCCATTAAAACACATTTAAACACTGAGATTTTTGGTCAATGTGACCCTGGAAAAACCCCCCACAACTCTTGGGGAAAACCAATTTGAGAGCTCTTCTTTATTTCTGAAAATTGCCTTTTTACAGTGAGAATTATTCAGCGAAAAATCAGCAAGCAAATTTACAACTTATCTCCTTTCCCGTGCCTCACAGCAATCTGGAAATTACAGCAAACAGGACAGCAATAAATGCTGTACGGCCTCCGTTTTGTGTGCAGAAAAATCAGCAAACTGCTCCTCGATTTTTGTGCATAAATCTGTCTTTCACTATGTGCTGAATCAGCTGTACAAATCTGCTCAACTGCTGCCTTGGAATGTGTGCCAAGTTGTTGTCTCCTTCTCCTCCCTGCTCAGAAATCTCTCTTGCTCTCTTGCTCTCCTTCTCCCAATCTGCTCATGAAAGAATGAATGATCTTTTCCTCCTTTTCCTCTTTTAATATAACTCCAAGTGACTTTTGGGTGATCCAAGTGATTTTTGGGTGATCTCTAAATCCAATGGCTGAAATAGATTTAGATCAATGGCTGAGATTAAATGCTCATTTAAATCTCACTTTCTATTTTTTAGTTCACCCCACTTTAATAAAGACCCACTTAGTCATTTATTTCCAAAGTCACTTTTCCTTTCTAATTTTTCATTTACTTTATAAAAGTTACTTTAAAATTAAACTTAATAACTTTATCACTTAAAGTCACTTTTAAATTAGATTTAACTTTATAAAATTATAAAGTCACTTTAGGAGAAAAATTAAATTCTTTTGGACACTTTTCCCTAGGCCAAAGATCAAAGCCTAAGGGAACCACCTGTCCTCCGGTACCAAATTTCAACAAGTTGACAAGCCTTCAGGAGCGCAGGCTTCTAATGATGATGAGGATTCTTTCACGCCGGTGGGAGAAGTATGCTCAGGAAAGAGGAAGCCCAAGTGGCTTCAAGATACCTTGTGCGGGGCCACATCAGTTGTTGGGCCAAAGAGACAGGTTAGAGAGAGTAAACCCCCTGAGCGGTTCTGTAGTTACATGGCATTGGTAACAAGCATTGTTGACTCCGAGCCTTCTAGTTATGAGGAGGCAGCCAGCCAGCAAGTCTGGAGAGAGGCCATGATGGAGGAATATTTTTCTATTATGAAGAATGATGTTTGGGAGGTAGTGCCGAGGTCTTAAGATAAATCAGTTGTTACTGCCAGATGGCTCTACAAGATAAAGCATGTTGCAGATGGCAACATCGAGAAATTCAAGGCTTGATTTGTGGCAAGAGGGTTCTCACAGGTAGAGGAAGTTGACTATGAGGAGACCTTCGCTCCCGTAGCTCAGTATACATCTATTCGCTCCATTATATCAATTGCAGTAGAAATGGGTTGGAAGATCCACCAGATGGATGTGAAGACAGCATTTCTCAATGGCTTCATTCAGGAGGAGGTTTATATTGAGCAGTCGTAGGGCTTTGAGGTGCATGGGAAGGATTCCCATGTATGCAGATTGAAAAAAGGCACTATATGGCCTTAAGCAAGCTCCTAGAGCTTAGTACTCGAGGATTGATACATACTTGCAGCATTTGGGTTTCACAAAGAGTGAAGCTGATCTGAACCTATACTTCATTGTGGTGGGTGAGGAGCCTCTCATTCTGGTGTTGTATGTTGATGACTTGATCATCACTGGTGCAGAGAGACTCATTGAGGGCTGCAAGAGAGATCTTGCTTCAGAGTTTGAGATGAAGGATATTGGCTTGATGCATTATTTTCTGGGATTGGAGTTGTGGCAGGAGGAGGGGCATTTCTTCTTGGGACAAAGGAAGTACATTGTGGATATTCTTAGCAGATTTCACATGGAGGACTGCAAACTCATGTCTACACCTATGATCACTAACTGGAAGAAGCTTCATGCTTCTGATTCAATTGGTGGATCCTACTCTATATAGACAGTTGATTGGTTGTTTGACGTTTTTGGTCAACACTCGACCAGATATATGTTTTGCAATTAATACTATGAGTCAGTTCATGTGTGAGCCCAGAAGAGTGCAGTGGGTAGCTGCAAAACACATTCTTCGTTACTTGCAGGGGACTGTGGATTTTGGTCGGGATTATAGACAGGGTGATGGAGTGAGACTGGTAAGGTACACGGATTCAGATTGGGCGGGTTGTGCTTCAGACAGGAAGAGTACTTCTGGGTGTTGTTTTAGGTTGGGTTCGAAAGTTGTGTCGTGGCTCAGCTGGAAACAACAGTCAGTTGCATTGAGCTCAGCTGAGGCAGAGTATATGGCTGTTAGTTTAGCTAGTTGTGAGGACATATGGCTTCGCAAGAGGTTGTTTGGTCTATTTGGTCAGGCATTGAGACCTTCAGTAATTTACTGTGATAATCAAAGTTGCATAAAACTCACGGAGAATCTAGTTTTTCATGACAGTTCAAAACATATTGAGATCAAGTATCACTTCATTAGAGATTGTCCAAAAAGGAGCTGTCAAGCTTGAGTACATTTCTACAAATGAGCAGATAGCAAACATTTTCACCAAAGTCTTACCATGCGGCAAGCATGTATACTTCAGAGATAAGATGGGAGTGGTGAGGAACACTTTCCTCGGTAAGAGGGAGTGTTAAAATTTGGGTACCAAAGGACAAGTGGTTCCCTAAGGCTTTGATCTTTGACCTAGGGAAAAGTGTCCAAATTTATTTTTTACTTTTCTCCTAAAGTGACTTTATAAGTGGTAAAGTCAATTTAATATAAAAGTGACTATATAAGTGGTAAAGTTACATTCTAATTTAAAAGTGACTTTATAAGTGATAAAGTTACATTCTAATTTAAAAGTGACTTTATTAAAGTGAATGAAGAATTAGGAAGTGAAAAAGTGACTATGGAAATAAAAGGCTAAGTGGGTCTTTATTTAAGTGGGTGAGTTAAAAAATAGAAAGTGAGAATTAAATGCACATTTATTCTCATCCCTAGATCTAAATGAATCTCAGCCATTAGATCTTAGGGTAACGGGTAACCCAAAAGGTCATTTAGAGAATAAAAGGAGAAGACAAGGGGAAAAGATCAATTCATTCTTTCATGAGCATTTGAGAGAAAGAGAAGAGAGAGCAAGGAGAAAATTTCTAAGCAACGAGGAAGTGAAAGAGAGCAGCAAGAGGACATTTCAACAAATCTGGGCAACAGCATTTATTGGCACACATCCCAAGGAAAAACCATACAGCAGGAAAAAGGCATAGAAATCGAGGAAGAGGGGTAGCAAGTTCTAGGCACATTTTTCGAAGCTAGCCGTATAGCATTTAATGTTGTTTTATTGCTGTAAAAATTTGTGTTTTGGTTGTTTGCTGATTGGCACGATTTTCGAGGTGGAGTTCAAGCACGAAAATCAAGATAAGTTGTAATTTGTGGTTGTCGGAATTTTTACTGTGTATTTCAGTTTCTCAGTAAAATCATTTTCAGAAATAAAGAAAAGCTCTCAAACTGGTTTTCCCCAAGAGTTGTAGGGGGTTTTTCCAGGGTCACATTGACCAAAAATCACTGTGTTATTTTCTGTGTGTGGCTGTCATAATTTTGCTATTGTTTTATTTATGCAATTTCAACAGTTGTGAAATCTCCAAATTTGGGTTTTCAGAAAAATATTATCATTTCCAAATTTTAAAATTTTTATCATGCTTGGGTTTAAAACTAAATGCATGGAGTGATAAGGAAAACTGATAACCTGAGTGGGGGTTGAAATTTCTTCAGCTTCCCCATATGGAACCTCGTCCTCTGCCCCCTAGTCTAGTGAACCTGAAGGTCTGCCAACTGACCCTGGTGTGCCTGTACCAGCACATGTCCTCGAAGAACTTGTACCGGCACCTGTGCCTGTGTCAGTTGAAGTGCCATGTGAACTTTGTACCAGTGGACTCCCTAAAGAAGTGCTCGGTGAACTCACCACTAGTGCCCCAGATGTCACTGATGTTGAAGTACCGACTGTACCAGTCAATCCAGAACCCTAACGTCCTACTCCCTGTACCTGACCTCCCTGGTGAGGAGAAGTCTGTGACTCTCTCTCATCATACTCCCATGATCTCCAATAGGCCCTCTCCTCCTCGAACTTCACATCCCTCCTAATCACCACTCTCCGTTTAGAAGGAATGAAAATCTGATAGGCCTTCGAAGTCTCAGTATAGCCCATAAAGATATCCTTCTCTGCCATGGGTTCCAGCTTCGTCCTCTGCTCCTTGGGGATATAAGAATATGTGAGACATCCAAAGATACTAAGATGTCCCAAATGAGGCTTCTCTCCAGTGAAAGCCTCCTCCAAAGTCATATTCCCCAATACTCTGTGAGGACTCCTGTTCTGAATATAAACAACAGTATTGCAGGCCTCAGCCCACAAAAACAAAGGCAACCCCTGATCATGAATCATCGCTCTAGCAGCCCCAACAATAGCTCTGTTCTTCTTTTCAGACACCCCATTCTGTTGGGGATTGTAAGGAACCATGAACTCTCTCCTAATGCTGTCATGTGCATAGAAGTTAGAAAATCCACCATCAGTGTACTCACCACCATTGTCTGACCTCAAGACCTGAATCTTCCTACCTGTCTACTTTTCCACAAGAGCTTTGAACTCTTTAAAGAGATTGAAGACCTCACCCTTGGTGTTCAAGAAATATATCCAAGTCCTCCTAGAGTAGTCATCAATGAATATAACATAATACCTGTGTTGCACGGGTACCTGCACCCGGGGGTGGGGTTCTCGAACCCGTCCCGAGTTCCCGCACCCAAGTACCGGATTCGGGTACGGGTTCTTCCCAGACGAACCCAGAAGAACCGGGTTCTTCCATGAAGAATCAGGTTCTTCAAAAAAAAAATTGGGTTCTTTTCCTTTAACGGGTTCTTCGGGTGCTTGGGTTCTTCGGGTTCTTCGGGTTCTTCGAGTTGGGTTCTTTGGGTTCTTCGGGTTCTTTGGGTTCTTCATAAAAAAAACTATATTAAAAATTTAATTTTCAAATAATTTTTTTGATTGAAATTTAAAAAATAACTTATAAACTAAGTCACCTGACACGGGGATTCGAGACACGTAGGATTCGGGATTCGTGGTGTCGGATTCGGGACACGCTGACCCCCCGGAACAGGACACGTTATATATTATTTTATTAAAATATATATATATATATATATATATATATATATATATATATATATTACAAATTAGATATTATCATATTTCTTACACAAATTTTAATTAATGATACAAATTTATTGATTTCAAACATAGATCTTCATCTATAGCTATTAGCATGCATAGTACATACAAAATTCAAATAAATGTCAGTGGTACTGGTCACATAAATGATAAATCTATTAAAAATTTAAATCATGATTCATAATTCATAACTGAAAGACAACTTACAACTACAAGATAGTAAGATAAACACACTGACAACTGTAGTTTTCTCATTAAGTCATCAAATCAAAATGTGTTACATAGGTAGTGTTGGTGCAATGCCAATGGCAAATAGAAATAGAAAATATAAAACAACTACAGGTATACAAGCCTCAAGGCATCAATCAGCATCAGAATCAGCATCACTGTCCCCATCATCATGGTCCCCACTGCTCTCCTCTACATCCTCCTCCTCCCCTGTATCCATAGTCGCCTTTGCATCTGCTGGTATGGAGGTTGACCCTCTAAGTCATCAAATCTAACAGGCTCTAGCACTGGATCATTGAGATCCATGTTGGCCAATGCCAACTCAACAATGGTGTCCAGACCCATATCATCAGGAACAGTGTTACTTGGGAGCGGGAGCGAAAGCGGGGAGCGGGAGCGAAAACGGGAGCGGGAGCGACATATTCAGAAGCTCTTGGTTTGGTGCTCTTGATTAAATACGAGTTCCATACCCTAATACATGACAAAATTCAATGGAAACATTGCAATCCCCCAATCCTAAAATCCTGAAAAACTGATAAGTCTGCTGGATTTTGAATGAAATCTAAAATTCTACTTTCTCCATATGAAATCCAATGAGGCCGGAACCACTCTCAAACATCCTGAGTCATTTCATGGTAATGTTAAAAATTTAAGTAAAAGGATGAAAATGAAGATTAAGGAGAATGTCACTTTTACTTTAAGAATTTAACATTACCATGAATAGCATATCAATACTAGGGCCTAGACTTGATTATGAAGCTGCCAAAATGCTCTACTCCTTGCTGCAACAGCACAAATCACTTACCAAATGAAAATATTAATGAGCAAGCACGCCCTTTTCATACCCGCGCTGAGCTTAGCGAGTCCTGGAAACCGGACACGTGTCCTAAAATCGCGACACGCCCCTGAAAATCGCGACATGCCCTCGAACACGACGTGTCCTGTGATTTGGACACGAATCCGGACCGAATCGTGTCGGATTCGCCGGATTCGGGATTCGCAGGGGGTTTAGGACGAATCCGGTTTCCTAGCTTATAACAAAGGTAAAACTTATAACAAAACCTAAAAAACCCTAAATCAATTCTTGTAAATCAATTTGGAATGAAACATTCTTCCACGGTCCTTACCATCAAAACCTATGTTGCACAGGTACCCGAACCCGGTTTTTTAAGTTTTTTACAAGTCTTGTTTTTAAAGAATTCTTGTAAATCAATTTGGAATGAAACATTCATTCCCGAACCAAATAACCATCACATTATAAACTGTAAATGCACACATACAGGTTCAGACATTTTCGGTCAAATAGAAAGTAGGATTGAGACCAACCATAAGCTGTAATCAGTTGATGCTGTTAAATGGCGAAGGGCTATTTTGTACAATGGCTAAATTAAGTATCAAAATCTGCCAATTTCTCACAGCATTCTGATAACATCATGTTATGATTAAAACTAGGAAAATATGCCTAAATCATATATGGTCTCTACAGACTTGTACACCAAGTAATCTCTAAAAACTGCGAAGATGTTTTATGTTTAGATAATTAATATTTAGGCAGAGCTTTGCACTCAAAGACAAACTATCCCTCAAGCCATCAGATGGCTGTTGTGCATTTTATTGGGAAACAAACACTGATAAGCGTGTTTTGTGGAAGGGTAAGGATGCCACTATTTTTGGGATTGCTTTACCACAGAGCACACCATGCATGGGGCAGGTGGATGATTAGACATCAAGAAAATTCTAGACCACTATCAGGTTGAGAAGAATCTCCTATGAAAAAATTGTGTTTTTATATGGGAGAGACTAAACATTCAAAGCAAAGTTACAAGCTCAAGCTCCAGCCAGAATGAGCAATTTCAATAAGGAGAGAAGCTGTCTTGAAATTAGAGCAGGAGGCAGAAATGCTAACACTCATTGGCTGTGTAGGAGGAAGGGTCTGTACAACCACAGCCTGATTCATTGATAGGCATCCTTGCAAATGAACCTAAGATGCATAGTTATTTTAAAGCCTGTGTGTGACAAAATCTGTCACAAGTTTCACCAAAATAGCTGAGTCTAGCATTTATCCTAGTATGTATTTTGAATTTTCAGTTTTAGTAGTAGCATTGAGCTCTCTCACATAGCTGTCACAGTGTCTTGGTTACACGGAAAAGATTCAAAAGAATAGTTTTTTGGTGATAAATTTTGAAATTTCAATTGTCAATGTTGAATGTTCAATGATGTGAATGTTTAAATGATTATCATTAAAGTTTTCTTGTTTAAAGTTGAAAAAATATACAAATTCAAATTTCATATATATTATTAATTATAAATTTATAATTTATAAAATATAATTATTAAAATTTAATATTATTATATTACCCGACGAACCCACGCACCCTGTTTCCAAAAATGTCGTCCCCATCCCCGTCCCCGCACCCACGTTTCCTGGCAACATAGCATAATACTCATAACCATCCAAAGGCACATGAGACATACGACCACTAACATCAGTATGAATCAAGTCTAGTATACCTATAGATCTGTGTCGCTCGCTAGGAATGGTAACTTGGTGTACTTGCCCAAAGCACACCCTCTGCAGACCTCATAATGCTCAACACTGAAATCTGGAACTCCAATAGTGATCTCCCTAAGTACTCTCAAAGCTCCATGATGCATATGCGCCATCCTCCGGTGCCATAACTCGCACAAGTCTCTACTGCTGATGGTACTAGTGTGAGTGCTACCAAATGTGCTACTCACTAATGCTCTTGCCGACTAAAAATTGAACCTGTATAGTTTCCCAGAGCAGACTCCAATCACTTTGGCCGAAGTGATGGAAGCTCACCTGGGATGCATCAATACCTGCCCTCCTGAGAAAGTGATGTCAAACCCCTTCTCCATAGCAGACACTGAAATCAAGTTCTTCTTCATCCTCGGAACATACAAAACATCCATGACCTTCAAAGGAGGCAAAGACTCCCTCTCAAAGGTCACAGTCCCAACACCAACAACTCGCATAATGCAGTCATCTCCTAGCACAATCTCAATATCAAGTGCCCTCTTTGCAAGCTCTGAAAAGAACATCTGTGCACCTGTCATATAGCGGGAAGCCCCGTTGTCTATGTACCACACATCCGATGATGTACTCCTACTAGATGTAGACATAATAAATGCAAAGTCCTTGTCAAACTGTGAAGCAAACTGCTCCACCTCTGTTGAAGCTGCAATGCCCTTCTTCCCCTTGTTCTTCGTCTTAGGACACGTAGCAGCATAGTGTCTCATCTTCTGATATGCCCAACATTTGACTTTGGACATATTCGTATTTTTCTTTTTCTTCTTCTCCTTTCCCTTAGCCCCATCAGATGAGGCCCCTTTCTTGGCCTTCCCTTTGTTCTTCCCCCTGGTTGTCAAGGCTAGATCCTCCTCATCCGTTATCTTCACCCCACCACTGCCAGTCTTTTGTATCTCATGCTGCACACAATCATCCCAGAATCTATCCCAATTGGGAAGATTCTCCCTAGAGATAGCATCATCTCCAAAGACCTCCCAAGACTTAGGAAGTCCCACTACAACTATAGTGGCTAACTCTGTGGGTGAAACTGCCTCACCAATAGCAGTCAAATCATCATGTACATGTTTGACCCTACCAAGATAATGAACTACACTTTCAGCCTTTGTCATCCTAATGTTCTTCAATCGTTCTTTGAGTACCATCTTCTTGCTTTCATTGGTACTCTGATAAAGAGTGGTTAGAGTTGTCCAGATCTGATATGCATATGTGTTTCCTCTCACCTGAGGAATCACATAATCCTTTAGACTATCCATCAAAATCCTTTTTGCCTTTGCATTATTTTTTGTGGATTCAGCAAGTTCATCTGCAACAGTAGGAGGTACAACCACTTGCCGCACTATGTCCCAAACTACTGCCTCCTCAAAAATTGTCTGAATTTTGTCCTTCCAAACGGCATAGTTGGATATCCCATCCAGTATGTCCTCTATCCTTAAGAACATGGCCATGACTGTTGTCCAAGATTTACAAAACCAAGAAAATAGAGAAATGAACTTTCCAGCACACCTTCTTATCCCAAAAGTTCAGTATGTGTGAAATTTCACCTTGCTGTCCCAAAATATCAGTTTGTTGTCGAAACTGACTTTGTTGTCCAAAAATTCAGTTTGTTGTTCAAACCACTGTTTGTTGTCCCAAACTACTGTTTGTTGTTCAAATTGCAATTTTCAGCCTGTAGCTCTGATACCATGTTGAAATTTGATGACTAAAAAGTTTCCTGCAATCCCAACCCGGTATTAATTTCACCTTAAACATATAGAATTTTGGAAATGAAATTTTCAGATTAAAACACATGGGACTGTCAACACATACTGAAAATAAATATGGACCTAAACAAAACAACAACACACATAAAAATACACAGATTTTTGTGTTGAAATTTGGTACCAGAGGATAGGTGGTTCCCTAAGGCTTTGATCTTTGGCCTAGGTTAAAGTGTCAAAAAGAATTTAATTTTTCTCCTAAAGTGACTTTATAATTTTTATAAAGTCAAATCTAATTTAAAAGTGACTTTAAGTGATAAAGTTACTAAAGTCTAATTTTAAAGTGACTTTAATAAAGTCAATGTAAAATTAGAAAGGAAAAGTGACTTTAATAAAGTCAATGTACAACAGTTTTCAAGGAGGTCGTACAGCAGATTTGGAGGAGGCCGTACAGCGGTATTGCTGTTCTGTTTTACTGTTTGCAAGTTTTCCAGTTGGCTGTGAGGCACGGAAAACGAGATAAGTTGTAAAAGTTTGCTTGCTGATTTTTTGTTGAATATTTCTCTTACTGTAAAAGCATTTTTTCATAAATAAGGAGGAGCTTTCGAACTGGTTTTCCCCAAGAGTTGTAGGGGGTTTTTCCAGGGTCACCTTGACCAAAAATCACTGTGTTTAAATGAGTTAAATGGCTGTTTGTATGTGTTGATATTTATTTCTGCATTTTCAGCGTTCTGTTATATTTCCAGAATTTGTTTTTTCAACAAAACTTATTTTCTTGTTGTTGAATGTATGGATATAGGAAAGGGCATTTAACTATTTTCGAGAAATAAGGTGAAACTGAAAACCGGGGTGGGAAATGAGAAATGTTTACATGGTATCAGAGCTTGAGTGCTGAAGTGCAGTTTGGGATAGCAAGGAGGAAAATTACAGCCTGTTGATTTTTCACTCAGAAAATTCCAGCAAGCTAATTTTTCACAAACAGCAGGTTTTATCTTTACTACAGCAGTGCTATTTTTTAGTTTTAGGGCAGCAGAATGTCATTGGGATTGAAGGTGGAGGATAGGTTGGATGGGCATACCAATTACAGTGTTTGGAATGAGAGAATGCAGAGTATCTTTGAGGAGGCAGAAGTCTGGGACATCATGGTGCATACCACACAGAACCCTGTTGTTGTGCCTACTGATGCTACTCAGTTGGCTGCTTATAATAGAAAGAACAACAAGGGTAAGATATTGATTCTAGATGGAGTCAAAGACCATTGCATTCCTCATGTGAGAGAAAGGAGAAATGCCCATGAGATGTGGACAGCATTGTCCAATCTCTACCAGAGTACCAATGAGAACCGGAAAATGGTCCTAAAGGAGAAGCTGAAGATCATTGAGATGGGTAATGATAGTGCAGCTAGATATCTCACAAATATTACTAATGTGAGAGATGAGTTGGCAGCAGTTGGAGAGGTCATTCCACCCAATGAGTTGGTGCGGATTGCAGTGAATGGCCTCCCCCGTTCATGGATGAACTTTGTTGATGGGGTTTGTGCACGTGAGACCCTTCCCACATGGGAGAGGTTTTGGGATGATTGCATTCAGACAGAGATCAGGAAAGGTCAGCTTGGGGCAGCCAAGCCAGTTGAGCAGGATGAGGACGTAACACTGTTGGCAGGAGGCAAGAAAGGCAAAGGGAAAAAGCAGGCTTCCACAAGCAATGGTGGGGGCAAAGGCAAAGGTAAAGGTAAACAGGGTAACACACAGAAGGACTATTCCAAGGTGAAGTGTTGGAATTGTCAAAAGATGGGACACTATGCAGTTGTGTGTCCGGAGAAGAAGAAGAAGGGGAAGAACCAGACGTGGCAGCCTCAACAGAGGTTGAGGACTTTGCAGTTCGTTTTGATCGGCAGTTTGGGCTCACTGCGTGTGAGTTCTCTAGTGCAGGATCACCTGCCACACAGGTTCAGAGGGAGCATGCCTTTCCCTCGATTAGCGGAGCATCTTCGGGTATCTAGTATGTGGACAGTGGGGCTTCACGTCACATGACAGGAGTCCCTGAGTACTTCTCAGAGCTTTCAGAGAGTGGCACTGATATAGAGGTAGTACTCGGTGATGACAAAGTTGTTAGAGCAGTCGATGTGGGGACACTGACATTTCAGAGGGAGTCCAAACCTCCCTTGAAGGTGTCAGATGTTCTTTATGTGCCAGGGTTGAGGAAGAACCTCATATCCATCTCAGCTTTGGAGAACAGAGGATATGAGGTATTGTTCAGGGGAGGACAGGTGTTGATGTATCCCAGGGGCACTCCAGCTGATTCAGCTAGAGCGATAGGTGTACGCCATGCAAAGGTGTACAAGTTTGCATTCCAGTCCCTTTTGGCATTGAGCAGTAGCACCGACAACAGAGCTAGCAGTTCTGAGCTGTGTGAGATTTGGCACCGCAGGATGGGGCATATGTATCATGGAGCCTTGAGGACCTTGCGGGAGATCACTACAGGTGTGCGAAATTTCAGTACTGATCACTTTGATACTTGTAGAGGATGTGCGATGGGCAAGTTTGCCAAATCCCCTTTTCCCAGCAGTGACAGTAGAGCGACTGGGATACTTGATTTGATTCATTCCGATGTGAGCGGTCGGATGTCTCATGTTTCCTTGAGTGAATACGAGTACTATGTTTTATTCATTGATGATCACTCCAGGGAACCTGGATTTATTTCTTGAAGACCAAGAGTGAGGTCTTCAAGCGGTTTCAGGAGTTTAGAGCTCTTGTGGAAACACAGACAGGTCGGAAGATCAAGTCCCTAAGGTCGGACAATGGGGGAGAGTACACCCTTGGAGAGTTTGTTGACTACTGTGCGGAGGCAGGCATTAGGAGGAAGTTCACTATTCCTTACAACCCCCAGCAGAACGGGGTTGCGGAGAGAAAGAACAGATCCATCAGAGGGGCTGCCAAAGCCATGTTACATGATTAGGGGTTGAGATTGTTCTTGTGGGCAGAGGCCTGCAACACAGCTGTTTATTTGCAGAACAGGAGTCCGCATCGTGCCTTGGGGCACATGACTCCGGAGGAGGCTTTTTCTGGGAAGAAGCCTGATATTGGTCATCTTCGTATCTTTGGGTGTATTACATACTCCTACATACCCAAGGAGAAGAGGGCCAAACTAGAGCCCACCACAGAGAAGGGTATCTTTGTGGGCTATAGTGAGACCTCAAAGGCTTTTCGGATTTACATTCCTGCACAGAGGAAAGTTGTTTTCAGGCGGGATGTGAAGTTCGAGGAGGACAAGGCCTTTAGGAGGTCACGGGAGTTAGACTATCTGGATCAGCCAGACCCTCAGCAGCAGTTGAGTCAGTCGCAGGGATCCAGTGGGCAAGGATCAGGAGGATCCGGAGGTACATCTATGAGGATGTCAGGTCCGTCAATGAGCAGTGGCTCGCCAAGCCAGAGGGGTGGTGCTCCGGACAGCATGCAGAGCAGTCCACAGAGTAGTTCACTAGGGAGTCCACTGATGGACAGTTCACATGGTACCTCAGCTTCTACAGGTTCAGGTGCAGGCAGGAGGACAGCAGACAGACAGTCAGGAGTTCAGGCTCCTGATGATGATGAGGAGGAGGAGTTTCATTCTCTAATGGGGGAAGTGCACTCAGGGAAGAGGAAGCCCAAGTGGCTTCAGGACACCTTGAGAGATGCCACATCTGTTGCTGAGCCTAAGAGGCCCGTCAGAGAGAGTAGACCACCTGAGAGGTTTTGTAGCTATATGGCAATGGCTACCAGCATCCTTGACTCTGAGCCTTCTAGCTATGAGGAGGCAGCTAGCCAGCAGGTCTGGAGAGAGGCCATGCAGGAGGAGTATTCTTCTATCATGAAGAATGATGTTTGGGAGGTGGTGCCGAGGCCTGAGGGTAAATCCGTGGTAACTTCCAGATGGCTTTACAAGGTAAAGCATGCTGCAGATGGCAGCATTGAGAAATTCAAAGCGAGGTTTGTGGCTAGAGGGTTCTCCCAGGTAGAGGGAGTTGATTATGAGGAGACCTTCACTCCCGTGGCTCGATATACTTCGATCCGCTCCATTATATCGATAGCAGCAGAGATGGGTTGGAAGATCCACCAGATGGATGTGAAGACTGCATTTCTCAATGGCTTCATACAGGAGGAGGTGTACATTGAGCAGCCACAGGGCTTTGAGGTGCATGGGAAGGAGTCCCATGTGTGCAGACTGAAGAAGGCCCTTTATGGCCTAAAGCAAGCTCCCAGAGCTTGGTACTCCAGGATAGATACATACTTGCAGGGGATGGGTTTCACAAAGAGTGAGGCAGATCCGAACCTTTACTATATTGTGATAGGTGAGGAGCCTCTCATTCTGGTGTTGTATGTGGATGACTTGGTCATTACAGGTGCAGAGAGACTCATAGAGCACTGCAAGAGAGATTTTGCGGCGGAGTTTGAGATGAAGGACATCGGCTTGATGCATTAACTTTTGGGTTTGGAGGTGTGGCAGGAGGAGGGGCATTTCTTCCTGGGGCAGGGGAAGTATATTGTGGACATCCTTGGCAGATTCCACATGGAGGATTGTAAACCCATGTCGACACCGATGATCACCAACTAGAAGAAGCTTCATGCTTCGGATTCCGAGTTGGTGGATCCCACATTGTACAGGCAGCTGATTGGTTCCTTGATGTATTTGGTCAACACTAGACCAGATATTTGTTTTGCAGTCAACACGATGAGTCAGTTTATGTGTGAGCCTAGGAAGGTTCACTGGGTGGCTAGTGGCTACAAAACACATTTTGCGGTACTTGCAAGGGACAATGGATTATGGTCTGGACTACAGGCAGGGGAATGGAGTGAGATTGGCAGGTTATACTGATTCTGATTGGGCAGGTTGTGTTTCTGATAGGAAGAGCACTTCAGGGTGCTGTTTTGGGTTGGATTCGGCAGTAGTGTCATGGTTCAGCCGAAAGCAGCAATCAGTAGCATTGAGTTCAGCAGAAGCGGAGTATATGGCAGCCAGTCTAGCTAGTTGTGAGGCCATCTGGTTTCACAAGATGTTGTTTGGCTTATTTGGTCAGCCGTTGAGACCTTCAGTGATTTACTGTGCTAATCAGAGTTGCATTAAACTCACGGAGAATCCAGTATTTCATGACAGGTCAAAGCATATCGGGATCAAATATCATTTCATCAGAGACTAAGTTCAGAAGGGAGCTGTGAAGCTTGAGTATATTCCCACTGATGAGCAGGTTGCAGATATTCTTACCAAAGCCTTACCACGGAGCAAGCATGTCTACTTCAGAGACCACTTCCACATTCCTTCATAATTCAACAAAGAACTTCGCATTCATTAAAAAAATGATCATGATTCTTAATTAAAAAACACCTTGTACTTTAAATAATTTTCTCCTAGTTAATAGGATAGGCAAGTAAATTTTCATGATGACCACTTTCCTATGATGTATACTATGAAAAGAAAAAATTGTACTATGTTTCTGATAGGGTGCATGCTTGCACTGGTCTACTTGTACCACTTAAATTATGCTATTTTGCTGGTACCATTCTGCTTGCATTATCATATAGGACAACATGCTTGCCTAGTGCAAGCATAACATCTAAAAAAGAATAGGGAATTTAAATAAAATATAGGTTGGACTTCCAACATTGCCTCCTCAACTTATACTGGAAATTTGCTTCACCCTTTCTTGATGCTTCAGAGCATATCCTTTTGCTCTTTGTGTGTGAGGTCCTGCAATGAATTCATGAGGGAACAAAGAAGCGGGAAAAGGGAAATTTCATAATGGGAAGGAATTCTGTTATAGGGATTCTAGAAATGGTACCACAAGAGGGGATAAACAGAAGTGGGATAGGGAAAAAATTCAAGGGTAAAGTGGGGTTTTTTTCGAAACGGACAAGGTAAATTCAAAAGAATATGGGAAGGTTAATCATTCTGGGATTGAAGAAGAAAACTGAGGGAATATTATGAAAGTGGAATATGAAGAAAGGCAGAAAATTTTCTGGAAGGTCTGTCTGCACTGGTGCAAGAGAAAATAACTACAGTGAAAATTAAGCGTTACTTTAATAAAAATATCCATGCTAATTACCCCAATTGTATAAAGGTTGGTTCTACTAAACCTGCTTTTACTTGGTGGTCGCTAGCATATCTAAAGATTAAGAAACATTTTCTTTTTATTAGAAATTTTTGATCTTCCTGCCAGCAAGCTGGTTTTCAGGTTGATCCTTCTGCAATCATGTCAGCGAACTGATTTTCATAATTATAGGAAAATGTATTTTTTTATTTACTTCTCTTTTTTTTTTAGAAGTAGAAGAATTCATGTTTTCAAAAGGTTGGTATTACCATTCACCACTACCGTCCCGAATTGTTGTTGGATTTGTTGTGTAAAATCTTTCCTGGTAAGTGGTTGAAAATACTTCTTTAACCTCTGTCCATTTATCAAGAATACTGAATTTTGTCCATCAATAGTTTTAACTTCTACTGCTCCATTCTCAAATACTCAGATCACTTCATAAGGTCCCATACAACGTGTATGAAATTTCCCTTTAAAAATTTTAAATCTAGAATCATAAAGGAGCACCCAATCACCTGGTTGGAATTGTTTTTTGTAAATAGACTTGTGATTCCACCTTTTGCATTACTGCTGAATTAGTATGTTCTATTGAACATCATCGCTACAAAATTCATCTAACTCATTTAATTGGAGAAGATGTTGTTGTTGTGCCTCAGAGAGATCTAGTCCTAACTGAACTGCAGTTCTGAAAGTTTTGATCTAGAATTCAATTGGTAACAAAACCTGTTTGCCATATAACAGCTCATATGGTGTATGTCCCATGCTGTTTCTCCAAGTGGTTCTGTATGCCCACAAAGCCTCTGGTAATCGTTCAACCTAGTCTTTCCAATGCATATTTACTGTCTTTGTAAGAATGGACTCGATCACTTTGTTTGTGGATTCCACCTAGCCATTTGCTTGCGGGTGATACGATGTGGATTTCCTGTGACGGATCTTGTATTGCTCCATCACACCCTGTACCAGATTAGAAATAAACTGTGGACCATTTTCAGAAACAATTTCTCTAGGCACACCAAAACTAGTAAAAATTTTAGTAAAAAGAAATTCAACAACAGCTTTTTCTGTAGCAAAGGAAACAGCTTTAGCTTCTACCCATTTCGTAACAAAATCTGTACAAACCAAGATATGCTTTACTTAATGACTTTGGATTTATTGGCCCTATAAAATCAATAGCCCATTTTTAAAATGGCTCAATCATAACTTGGGGGCACAAAGGCATTTCATTGGTTTGATTAGGCTGGCCCATTCACTGACAGCTATCACATCATCTGACATATTGTTTGGCATCCTTAAACAAGGAAGACCAAAAGTAACTAGCACGCAATACTTTATATTCAGTCCTCTTATCAGCGAAGTGGCCTCCACAAGGTTCATCATGAGAAGATTTCATTATGTCAAACACTTCCTCCTCTCTTACACACCTATGGATAATTAGATCTGGACTAGTGTAAAAGATATCTCCTTGAATCTAGGAGTATGTAGCACTTTTCTGAATAATATTCCACTTTTCACGAGCAAACAAGTGGGGTGGTGTTTTCCCAGTAACCAGGTAATTAGCAATGTCAGCAAACCACGGAGAATTTGTTGACATAGAAAAAAGATGTTCATCTGGAAAATAATCATTAACAGGAGTTGCTTCAGCAAGATTATCTAATCTAGAAAGAAAATCTGCTACAACATTAGATTTTCCTGGTCTATCAACAATAGTAATATTTATTATTAAGTTCCTGCAACAATAGTAACCACCTAGTCACTCTACTGCTAGTCAATGGCTTATTCATCAAATATTTAATTGCGGAATGATTAGTATGTACAAATACCTCATACCCTGTAAAATAGTGCCTCAACTTTTTAATTGCAAAAATCATAGCTAAAACCTCTTTCTTTGTAACTGTATAATTTAATTCAGTGGAAGACAAATTCTTACTAATATAATAAATAACATAGGATTGTTTATTTTCCTCTTGTCCTAAAGCTGCACCAATAGCCAAATCTGAAGCATCAGAGGAAATGTGAAATGGCAGGGACCAGTTAGGACCTCTCAAAATTGGTACATGTACTGACTTTTCCTTCAATGTTTCAAAATATTGTTGGCAAGCTGTGGTCCAAGAAACTTCACTATCCTTAGCTAGAAGTTGGAAAAGAGGGGCAGCTATCTTAGAAAAAATTTCAATGAATCTCCTATAGTAACCAGCATGTACTAAAAAACCTCTTACTTCCCTTTGAGTCTTGGGTGCAAGAAGATGAAGAATGATTTCAATCTTTGTTGGATCAACCTAGATACCTTTACCAGAAATCAAATGGCCAAGTACCACTCCCGCTTTGCACATTAATCTACATTTCTTGTCACTCAAGGCGAGATGGGCTTCCTAACAACGAAGAAGTACTTTTTCTAGATTTTTTAGAGCTTCCTAAAAAGAATCACCAAACACAGAAAAGTCATCCATATAAATTTCTACAAATTCTAGATCAGAAAAAATGGCCAGGACTGCCCTTTGAAAGGTAGCCGAAGCATTATATAAACCAAAGGGAAGCACTCTATAAGCAAATGTACCCCATGGACATGTAAAAGTAGTTTTATCCTGATCTTCGGGTGCAATTTGTATCTGGTTATAACCACTGAATCCATCCAAAAAGGAAAAATATTTCTTTCCTACAAGGGTATCAAGCACCTGGTCAATGAAAGGGAGAGGGAAATAATCTTTGAGAGTGGCTTTGTGTAATTCTTGATAATCAATACGAATATGCCATCTTCCATCTTTCTTAGGTACTAGAACTAATGGAGAGACCCACTGACTGCCGGAAATAGGATAGATAAAACCGACATCCAAGAGTTTCTGTACTTCTTCCTTCACAATATCTCTTAGAGCTGGATTCATTTTCCTTTGGGGTTGTCAAACAGGTCGGGTTCCTTCTTGAATATAGATATGATGTGTACAAGTTTCAGGAGGAATACCCTTCATATCTTCATAGCCCCATGCAAAGGCACTAAGATGGTTTTGCAACAAATTTACAAGCTGCTCTTCCTGAGATGAGTCCAAATATGAACTAATATGCAAGGATTTATCGGGGCTAATCGCAACAAGAGTAGTATTAGGCTCAGGAGTACTCAAGGCGGTGGTCAAATGCAGTGGTACAAAAGAATGAGAATCATGATTATCTTGAAAATCTAGGCTGAAAATCTGGCTCAATAGCTCAAAATTAGGCATAGTGTCTACATTATTTAGGAAATCTTGAATCTCATCTTCTTGTGAAGACCCAGTATTATGATGGATAAAGGAAATGGGCTGAGTCTCCTCATCACTGCTTTGATCCAACCATAAAGTATCTCGAAGGTCCTAAATGGATCTGGCAAGGGGGTATAAGGTAACTTTCTTCTTAGAATCTCCATGCGAATATCATCGGAATGACATCCAATATATGCATCAACTGTAGCAAGCCATGGTCGACCCGAGATCAAGGGATGTCCTCCTATTGGGGTTCTTTGGCTAAGCACAATGAAATCAACAGGATATTCCCAAGAATCTAATGAGATGATCACATGATCCAATACTCCTTTTGGCTTAATTTTAGATCTATCCGCTAATTCAAGCACAGTGGGAGTAGGGAGAAGATGAGATAACCGAAGCTGATCCATGGTTTGCTTAGTCATGACATTAATGGTTGCCCCCAGGTCTGTAAGAACATTAGAGACAAGGACATTACCAATCTTAACTCAGACAACAGGGTTTTCGAGATCAGTATATTTTTCCATAGACACATCCCATCATCAACTCTGCTGCCCTACCAAAAAATTGAATGGATTGGGGTTCCAATCTCTTCCTCCCAAGTTTCTTGAGATAGATTTCCTTAATAATCTTGATACAAATGGGGATCTCCTTGATGGCTCGAAGAAAAGGTATCTTAATGAAAATATTCCGAAGCTCCGATGCCAAGCTAGTCTCAAAAATAGGCCCACTTCTTTCCATTACTAGCCTCTCTGGGAAGGGAGGCTGGTTGGAAGAAGATGGTAAGGATTTAGAGGGTAAAGGTTGCTTAGTGACAGTTTTCAGAGAATGGTTAAGAGTTTCCTCTTCTCCTTTCTCTTCAACAATCACTCTAGGTTGCTTCTGATTTTCTGATGTTATAGTCCTTCCCGATCTTAATTGAATATCATGAATCACAACTGGAATAGACTAGTACTCGAATGATAAAGGTGGGTTTGTTACATAGATCATTTGCACTACTTTATTATTTTTAGGATTGGGCATAGGTTGAGCAGGAAACTGAGGAGGTCAAAAAGGTGGAGGTAAAGGCAACGGTGGAGTAGACTGACTCGGAAGTTGAGGCATTGAATAAGGTGTATGCGTAGATGGATATGACTGCATGGGTGGCTGGTAGGAATATGGAGAATGAGTTGGCCCTCTCCAACCTTGTTGCCATGGTTGAGAAGGTTTCCCATGCTGATATTGATTCCCATACTGCCACTGCTGATTAGTGTTAGGATAAGAATATGCATGTGAATTATAACCAAAATAGTGTGGAGAAAATTCAGGAGCCATACCTGCACCTACCTAAGGCCAATTCCTTCTTGCTCCCATAGCATACAAGTATTCAGCTTCAAGTTGTCCCCCTGTAAATATAGCTTGAAGTCCTGGTATAGAGGGACATTTTTCTATGACATGGCCTTCTGCACAAATAGCACGCTTATTAGTTTCTTTCAAATTAAGAGGACACTCTTTAGGACGATGCTTGTCTTTACATTTAGGATAGAAAATACATAATGACTCTTGTTCCTTGATGAGTTTTTGCTGAAATTTTAAAGAGTCCAACGGTTTGGTAACAATATTCATTATATCAATTTTCATGTTTTCCATTTTATTTTCTAGTCCAATAATCATAGCATGGGTAGATTCGGTTTTTCTATTTCTGTTTCGAGTTCCTCTACTGGATCTATACTGATTTCTTGAAAATTTCCTGCATAATTCACAAATTTGTTCAAAAGTTTGCTGAGAAATATCACCTTGTCCTAACAGATTTAAATTATTTCTAGCATTATCAGTAAGTCCTCTTAAGAACAAGGTTCTAATAGTACTAGAATCAAGCTTAAGTTTCGACCTTTGTAAAATATACAGAAATATTTCTAGGTAATCTTCAAGAGTTTCATCATCATCCTGTATGATTGTAAAAATCTCATCCTGCATGTCTCAAGTTTTCCAATATTCTTGATATTTAGACAAAAACACTCTATTCATCTGGTCCCAAGAGGTTATAGTGTTTCCTCCCAACCCCATAAACCAACGTAGAGCTGAGTCCTTGAGAGTAATAGGAAATAATCTTAACTTCTGAGCATCAGTTGAATAATCATAACTTCTCCACAAAATATCAAACTCGAATAAAAAAGAGTCAAGATCTTCATGAACTTTACCATGGAAATGAGGGAAAGTTGATGGTGGAATATTCTTCATTTGTGCCACAGTATCAAGATCCACAATTGGAAACACAAAAGTGGATTGTTCTCCACTTACATGGTTTTCACCAGTCCCTTCCACATGATCTTGATGGTCCGCAATTGTTTCCCTTTTGTTCCCAACAGACTAAACCACACCCGAGTTGTTGTCACCAGAATCCAGGTGGACTGTTCCTACATGATGGGTTTGAATTGGATTGGGCTTCTTGCTCATAGAAGGAGACCTAATATAAGAATTGTTTTCAGAATTCTTTCAGCCCTTAGTGGACTTCGAACCCTTACCTTTTCTAGGCAAGATGGGTGTGGTGAGGAACACCTTCCTCGGTAAGACGGAGTGTTGAAATTTAGTACCGGAGGATAGGTGGTTCCCTAAGGCTTTGATCTTTGGCCTAGGGAAAAGTGTCCAAAAGAATTTATTTTTTCTCCTAAAGTGACTTTATAATTTTTATAAAGTCAAATCTAATTTAAAAGTGATTTTAAGTGATAAAGTTACTAAAGTCTAATTTTAAAGTGACTTTAATAAAGTCAATGTAAAATTAGAAAGGAAAAGTGACTTTGAAAATAAATGACTAAGTGGGTCTTTATTAAAGGGGGTGAATTAAAAAATAGAAAGTGAGATTTAAATGAGCATTTAATCTCAGCCCTAGATCTCAATCTATTTTAGCCATTGGATTTAGGGATTCCCTTAAAGTCACTTAGGGTTAGATTAAAGGAGGAAAAGGTCATTCATTCTTTCATGAGCAGATTGGAGAGAAGGAGCAAGAGAGCAAGGGAGATTTCTTGACAGTGAGGAGAAGGAGGCAGCAACTTGGCACACATTCCAAGGCAGTGTTTCAACAAGTCCATACAGTTGAGTTAGCACACAGTGAAAGGCAGTTTTGGAGGAGGTCGTACAACAGTTTTTGTGGAGGCCGTACAGCAGTTTTTGTGGAGGCCGTACAACAGATTTGGAGGAGGCCGTACAGCAGTTTTCAAGGAGGTCGTACAACAGTTTTCAAGGAGGTCGTACAGCAGGGAGGCCGTACAGCAGATTTGGAGGAGGCCGTACAGCAGTATTGTTGTTCTGTTTTGTTGTTTGCAAGTTTTCCAGTTGGCTGTGAGGCACGGAAAACGAGATAAGTTGTAAAAGTTTGCTTGTTGATTTTTTGCTAAATATTTCTCTTACTGTAAAAGCATTTTTTCAGAAATAAGAAGGAGCTTTCGAACTGGTTTTCCCCAAGAGTTGTAGGGGTTTTTCCAGGGTCACCTTGACCAAAAATCACTGTGTTTAAATGAGTTAAATGGCTATTTGTATGTGCTGATATTTATTTCTGCATTTTCAGCACTGTTATATTTCCAGAATTTGTGTTTTCGGCAAAACTTATTTTCCTGTTGTTGAATGTATGGATATGGGAAAGGGCATTTAACTATTTTGGAGAAATAAGGTGAAACTGAAAACCGGGGTGGGAAATGAGAAATTTTTACATTTTGGTCAACTTAGACCCAAGCAAAACCTTTTCAATCTTCTCCAGGGAAAACCTGTTAGAGATCTCTTCAAATTTATTTATCTTTCAAGTTCAAGAAAAATACATTTGCAAACAAAACAAAACAGCAAAATACAACTTATCTCTTTAGCCCAGAACTCCTTGAAAATCGTGCCCACTTTGTCTCGATTTCCATGCCTATTTGAAGCTGAAAATATGTATTGTACGAATATTGACTGTACAGACTATACTGTACGAATTCCATACAGACTGTACGAACTTTCATACCGATGTACAAATTGTATGAATTTTTCAAGAAAAATCTCAATAACTTCTCTCTAACGACGTGCAGCTCACAACATTAAATGTTGTTCGTACTATATCTTATGTTTTCTTCTATGCCTTGATTTTCGTGCTCATCTTTGCCCAGAAATCACTCCTTCAGTGTGCTGCAACAAATTTCTCCTTTAGAATTTTTCTCCAACTCTCAACCTCTTTTCTCCAATCTACTCATGAAGAATGAATGTAGTCTATCCTTTATTTTCCCACTTTTGTTTCCCTAAATGACTTTTGGGCAACCCTAAGATCTAATGGCTCAGATTCATTTAGATCAGGGGATGAGAATAAATGTGCATTTTATTCTCACTTTCTATTTTTAACTCACCCATTAAATAAAGTACCCAATTGTACTTTATGTCTAAAGTCACTTTTCACTTTATAATTTAACATTGACTTTACTACTTATAAAGTCACTTTCACTTTAGAAAGTCACACTTAGGAAAAGAATTATTTTGGACACTTTTCCCTAGGTAGAGACTAACCCATGGGAAACCACTTGTCCAAGGTACATTAAAAATCAACATTAAATTCGATTATATGAAACAGAAAACTGAGCAAAGAACAAGATACATAGCACACAGTTATTTTTGGATAAAACAGTGCTCAAAAAAACTCAATACAGGAAAACTGGTGCAGTAGCTCTGAGCGTTTTCTATTATTAAGCAATAATTCTAAATGCAAATGTTGGTTGCCCTCCCAGCAAACCAGTGAGAGAAAATATAATGGCGGAAAAACAGAGTGAGTTTTACCTCACTCCACCTGGCAGATTCCGGCTGATCCGGCAAGAAAACTGGCTAACGCCTACTACTTCTGCATTGGCCTTACGCAGGCCCTGTGTTAGCCCTACAGGCTCTACGCTGGCCTTGCGTAGGGCATGTGTCAGCCCTACAGGATCTGCATCAGCTCTGCATTGTCTCTTCTGCCCACTGTGTTAGCTTTCCCAGTTGTTCCGGCTTTCTGCATGGAGGGCAGCTTCTGCTTCTGCGTTGGCCCTTTTGGCTCTGCGTCAGGCCTGCGTGGGACCGGATTGGCCCAACATCAGTCCTCTTAGTTGTTGCACTGCCTCCAGTAGCTTCTCTCCGCCTCTCTGTCAGTACTCTCAAACTATCCATGCCCCTCTGCTGCAACTAAAGTTCGAATTTCTCAGCTTCCTAGCCCCAGAAATCGAACTCCGAATCAATCTATCATCTCCGTGTGTGTTTCAAATTGAACCCCAAGCCTCTTTCTTATACTTTTCTCGTTGAGAATTCAATGGTCGAGATTAAGTCTCTAATCAATGGCTAAGATTAAAACATGACTTGATCCGTCTTCTAGATCATTCTCACCCATATTTTTATTAATACCCATTAATATTTTAATTTTCCTTAGTTTAGACTTAGGAACCCCATTAAAAATATTAATTATTTTAATAAAATACAATCCGGGTTGAATTTCACCAAACAGTTTCTGGGTTCTTTAGAACTCATGTGCCTTAGCCTTTCCACCAATTTTCATGGCTAGAGCACATTTGATGCTACCAAAAGCTAACAATCCCTAGGTCTAGGCTTCCTTTAAAAGCCTTTCTTGGAGAGTCTTACACCTTGCTTCTTGAGCAAGTGAGCCTTGTCATCTGGGTCTCTCATATGAATGGGCTCTTGAAGTCACCACCTTTTCATCATTGATATATCGTTCTTAGTGATTTTCCTCATAACGAAACTCCTTCCATCGGTGAAAACCTGTAAAGAGCAAGGGACATTGACTGAGGTGATAGTGGGGCTAGTAATTGCCCCTTTGGAATCGCTCCTAGGACCCCTGCTAGATTGAGCAGTAACAAATTATCATGCCTATTTTTAGTTACATGTCCTCTCTTGGAGAACTCCAATGTATTATTCTTCCCATTTTTTGTTGAAGGCAAGTTCATTAAAAAAGGCTTGTGTCCACATAGCTTAACATGGTTAACCATGGATCAAGGAGGGATTTAACTACTTCATTTTTGTATTATTTTTTTTTACTTGTCATGGAGTTACTTAGCAAATAATGTTTTTTATTATAAGAGAGAAGAGACTCCCCTTATAAGGAGGAACTTTCTCTCCAATTGATGGTTGTTGAGACTTTGGGGACTGAGGAGCTCTCCCCTTGGGCTATAGGTGTACATCATATGCTTGGAATTCAATGAATGATGGGGTATTACCCACCAAAGTGGGTGACCCCATAGGAGAATTTTTCTCCTAGTTATCCTTCAATCGGCAACCCCTGACAGCCACCGATGTAGCTTGTTCGCACTCGAATTTGCCTCAGGCTGAGGAAGGCAGAATCCAAGGCAACATCAAACCACTTAGCCTCGTAGCTAGCCCTACGGGGACAGGAGAGGGCTCTCTCCGGGTCTATCTCGACAAAAGGTCTTCAAAGGGCTGAGATGACCAATAAAGAACACTGATTTTAGGCTAGTAAACTGATAGGGAAAATCTGATTTCAAATTTTTAGGGTTTTGTTGGAAAACTGAGCACGGCAATTTTGGGTGCGGGGATGAGACACAGTTTTTGCAGAGGTCTTTTTGGGGCAAGGTAGGAGATTGTCTTGATGCCTTTGAAGGAAGTGAATGGATAGATATGACTGGTGAGGAGCTAAGGAGAGCAAGAAACCATCAGGAGTTCTCCTTAAACAGATGAAAACATAGATATTAAGCAAACTTAAAGGCAGAGCATAGAAACCATGAATTCTACCTTAACACTTCATTTACTTAATTTGCAGAAGAGAAGAGTAGGAAAATGATACACATAACAAACTTACAAGTACATGAGAGAAACACACCATCAACACAAATCACCACAGGAATCCCAAATAGTGCTGCAAAACCCTGGTCTTTCCTTTGCCAAAAAGAGTAATACAGTCTAAGCTTATCCCTCAAGAGTCCAACCTCTCCAACCCTTGAAAATGATTGAGAAAATACATAATATAGACCATGCCAACCCATTCCCTAGCCTCTAGGGGTCGAGCTCATCATCCTAGGAGCTGTTTCAACCAATTCTAAACAAAGCACTATAATCTAGGCAGTCAAAACAACTTGCCTCTATAAGCTAGGAAACCAATTCATTCATTAAATGTTTGCTATTTTATGAATGAATCTTCTAGAATAGGTAAATAAGTGTCATGTCAACATGAAATTACATCAATTACATCAATGAGGGTGAAAAATCCCATCACAAGTCAAAACTGGTCAAAGCTGGGCGAATTCCTGAGCTGAAGGTGCAAAACTGGCAAATTTCCCTGACGCGTAGCGCGCCATTTCTCAACGCGTAGCGCGCCTTTCAGGCCACTTTTGAGGCACTTCCCGGCATCCAAATGAGGCACAAGTGGGCTTGTTGGAAAGGTCTGGATGTCTACTCTCCAGCCCAAGTGGAATTTCTCAATTTGGTGGCCATTTGCCCCTCCAAAATTGCAATCTCCCAAGACTGCTTCCTGTGTGTCCAAAAAGTGGCAGAAGGTCATTTTTTGCATGTTTTTTGACCTTTTGGGGGCTCAAATCTTCATGAAATTTCTTGGCAGTGGCTGAGCAAGTGTAATTTTTCATGAAAAATCCAAAAATGCTGAGTTTTCCTGAAATGGACCTCCCCAACTTAAGGGTAGCGCGCGGCGCGCTACGCGTTGAGGGAAAAAACCTGTTTTTGGCACAAAAAATTCAAAATTGACCAAAATTGCTCCAAATTTCCTGAATTTTGAGCTGGAGGTGTATCATTGAGCACCATGCTCCCTCAAGGTGGCTTCAGCCAAAATCTGAAGCGGATCGGGCCTTTTCCTCCGTTTTAGTGCCTTGGCAAAGCGTGCTTTGAGTACCTTCATTTTCGCTTTGCACACATGCATGCGGGCCCAATAATGATTCTTCATGTGGCGGAAATTTTCATGGCATCTTTATCATATTTCTTTCACATTCATCTTGGAAAACTAAAACTAGCCATGGAAAAGAAGCTTACTTGTATTTTTCTTGAGTTAAGAGAGAATTTGAGAGCTTGCTGGCAAGTCACTGGGCGAAAAACCCAACACGTAGCGCACCTTGCCCAACGCGTAGCGCACCTTGCCCAACGCGTAGCGCCCCTCTGACGCGTAGCGCACGTGCAAAATAACACTGAGAAAGGCTCCCGACGCGTAGCGCGCACTCCCTGATGCGTAGCGCGACTTTCAGATGCTTTTTGGAGGCCTTCCCGGTGTCCAAATTGGGCGCAGGATAGCTCGTTGGAAAGTTCTTTGAGTCTACTTTCCAACACAACTGGAATTTTTCAATTTGGAGTTACTTTTCCTTGTCAAAAATCAAATCTCCCAAGACTGGTCAAAATGTGTCAAATGAGGCTGCCTCAAGGCAGAGTGCTGTTGCAGTCAACTTTTGAATGTCTTCCTCAACTCCAAATTGAGCTCATGATAGCTCATTGGAAAGCTCTTTGTGTCTAGTTATCATTTGATTCATCAAGAAAGTCATTTTGCCAACCAAGCTTGGAGAAAACTTGATTTTCCCAATGTCACTTCAGAGGTGCATTCGATTCTCCTGAGGCAACAATATTTTTGACATTTCTCTAAAACCATGACACCTGTGTAAAACGTGAAGGAGGCTTTTCTTCCTTGGCCTGTTGTGAACAAAAACCTCTCTCAGTTTTCCAAAATGCATCCTTGATTGCTCAGAAACATCATGTGAGTAAAACCTATCCTGATGTGTGAAACAAGGGATTTTGTCGAAATGAAGCGAAATGAAGGGGATAAAAGGCTTCTAAATTCTTGGGGAAATTTTTGGAAGTAGGTAGGGATGTTAGGAAGCAGGGGAAAGTGGAATCTCAGAGATTGAGTGAGGGGAAAGGGTCCAAAAGGGCAAAACACAGGCCCAACCTAGAAAATTGCCAGGTTGTAGCAAGAAACTAGGGTTTGTGCGAAAATGAGGAATTTGCGGGATCTCAGAGATGGGAAGTGTTTGATAAGGTACTTTAATGATAGGGGAAGGTGTATGAATATCAGGATATAAGTTTTGCTGATGATTTGACCGTCCAAGAGAAATTGCCTTCAAAACCCTAGGAGAGGGAAATGACCTTACCTAGGCGCAACTGAAGCATGAACAAGATGTAAAATGACTCATTAGACATTGACATGATAATGACAACCCTATGAATGATGATAGACTCAGCAGGATGATGACATGGATTGGCATTTGGGCAATTTTCAAAGGAGTGAAAGCAAACCCTAGACCTAATACCTAGTGACCAAATTTTGCTTGAAGACTCACTAAAATGACAAAATTTGACCTTGACACTTCAAAATCACTTTGTAAGAGCATATTTGATCACTAGAGGAAGGTTGGAAAGACTGACACTAACATAGCCGATACTTTGTGTCATTTGATCTTTGCTCCCTACATCAGTCATATGTCCCCTAGCCCATCTGTCAAAAGCATATGTTAGAAAGTGGGCAATCTAACTCTAAAGGTATGTTTTTCATTATGCAATTACTTATGCATGTTTTCTTGGGCATCTTGGGCATGGACTATTGGGTGACTTGGAAGGAGGAAGGGTTTTGACCATGGTTTTGTTCCCTCACCTTAAATGGGGGGTTAATCCTCAATCCTAGTCCCATGTGATCTCATCAATTGACCTATGGTTTCAAGAAGGGCATTACTTGGGAAACCTTGATTTTGGTAGTGTGGTCCCATTTTCCCATTCCACACTTTTCACTCCCCTCTGCACATTACAAGCACTATTTCATCATTCTCCTTCTCTGGGTCCACGTGACCACTAGATCCACAAGGCAATGGCACTCTCCCTCCCCTTGTCCACATATCTAGGTCGGGCCTGGAAATGTTGCCCCGAAGGTTGATGCAACTAAAAGAAAGTTAAAAGCATATCATGGCCACAAGCAAGAAACAAAAACAAACAAACAAAAAATTATAAAATGCAAAAGATGGTCGGGGCATTAATTAGCACGTGGAAAAAGCCAAATATAAGCTCTATCCCTTATCATGGCCATCACCCTAGTTCTTAGGGCTCCATGAATGCCCCCACATCATTAAGGAACCCATGTATGTCCCAACCCCTGGTGTACAATGAACTGCCCCACCTTAAGGTGGTATTAATTGCTTTACATCATACATATCATGTTCTCATTTCCTGGAGCCTTGCGCAATAATACAAAGAAAAATCAAAAAAAGGCAAGTAAAGAGGGGTGGAAAAATAAAGGTTGAGGTAACTCATGTATCCACGTTGCTCCCTTCTACATCTATATAACCAATATGTGGACATCCCTCATTATAGTTCTCCTTGTACCTATGGCATTTGGCCTTGAGACCCCTGTGACCCCATCCATCCCATCATCGTTCATATGCCACTGAAGGATATACTAAGGACTTGTCTTTCCCCTTAGGGACTAGGAACACCTAATAAGGTCGTTTATTAACCATTCCTACCTAGGGAGGTAACACTACTTTGAAATCAAAGCCCGAAATTTGGAAGGGAAGCCCCATATGAAGTCTGAATGTGCTCTTGATTAACAAGCCTGGTTCACTTAGATGCACTAATGAATTATTGTACTTGATGATGAGGATGCAACAATGGGCATTATATGTGATTGGTAGGTGGCTTCATCATGGCTGGGCAACTTAATCGGGGCCCAAGTTGTTAATTTTGAAGGGCCTATATTGTTCTTTGCTTTAAATAATTGCATTTCATCATTTTCATATTTCATTCACCCCATAGCATTTAAGCATCATTAGCAATTATCTAGAAAGAAAAATGACATCATTATAACAACGAAACATAAAAGAATATAAGAAGAAAAGCATGCACAAGGGACACCATGATTTTGGTCAGATACTAGGGCAAAACCTTATGCAAATTTGCCCTTAGATTTGCTAAATTTAGTCCCCCCTTTGGAGTTGGTTCCCTTTAGAAAAAGTGATTAATAAAACCACCGAGTTCAAGTGAATTTCTATAGCCCGAAATCAAAACTCTTCACAACATAACCCTCGAAGCCAAGCGCTAATACACTACGCATGTATGCACCTTCCCCTCAACTTAGAGCTAAACGCTAAGCCCAATACTATACACTATGCGTGTATGATTCGGGAATGAAACCCCAAATAAACAGCGAAAGGACTTCGAAAGGAATTGCCAATGTGTCCCGGCCTTTCCTGCCCAGCGTTAATCCCCTGTGTTCCATATTATAAGTCCGGTTTGGTTTATCTTCAGTCCGCTTCTCTATTAGAACATATAACCCAATGCGGAGTTGGGGTCCACTTCTCCCCTTTGTTCAATCTCTCTAGCCCACTCCTTGTAAGCTTGGCGCTTTACGAACGCGCAATTACAATTGTCGTCGAGGTAGAACCTCCGAGTGGGGTCTACTCCCACATCCTAAACGCTTAGTCATTCTGGCAATTGGTTCTTCCTGTGTATGCTCCTTGTGGTCCCCACTTGCCATAGCCCAACGGTGAGTTGGCCCAACGCTCCTCTTTCTGGTTGCTTAGACCTGGGTTCTAAAGGGTTCTTCGAGTTGTTTCCTCCAGGATGATGTGGCCCAGCGCCTACTTCTCGGTCGCTTAGACTATTTTCCGTCAAGGACTCCATCTAGTGACAATCCCGACCTCTGTTAACTGACGGACTTCTACAGTGGATTGAAATTTTGGCGAAGTGTTAGCCTTTCGGCATTAAGCCCAACTGTGACTCCGAGCCACTATTCGACCTCTTGTGTTTTGTGAAGCCTCTCCACTGCTCAATAATGCATGCAAATGATACAGAAGCCTTCTTCGGCCTTTTGCAATGCCTCCAACTCTGGGCAGGAGTATTAAGGGATCAACCCTTCAACAAATAAAAACACAGAAATAAGGGATAACACACACAGTGTCTACTCATAAGACAGGGAACATTACAGAGACCTGGTTGCAATGTACAAGCTCTTCGAGCGCAGAAAATTTCACACAAAAAAGCCACACTCCCGCATGCATCTTTTTCATTAATTAAAACATATATAAAATTACAATCATTCGATCCCTCTCCCTGAGAATAGGATCAGAGGACCAATTTAGAAAAAATCTACCTAAACAACAACCACTACAACAGTTTGTCTAATATAGAGAATTACATGGAAAATTAAAAACAAATTATGGCCTAACAATGCACTCTTTGAGGAACCAACTCCTCTTAGTAAAAGATTTTGATACTCTCAGTCAAAATAGATTAAATATGCCCCTGCATCAAAACCGCACAAAGGGAAAAACCCATCCAAATTCTTCTTCTTCTATTTAATTGGCATTGAAAGTTCAACAGAGAGGTACAAGGTACAAAAAAATTGTGAGCCATAATAAATCAGGTTATCCAAGGTCTAAATTTGTCTTGTTCACAACCTCGTTTGTGAATAAGACTGCCACATAACACAGACATCAGTGTATTTCCATACTGTCTCATCTCTTCATATATAATGACTAGGGTTACTGATGGGGACATTGTCTTGTGATGCCAATTGTATTACCAAACATATCTAAGATACCATCATATAATAACCAACGTTGACTCATCTATGACAAGAGTTTCTCTTAGAGAAGAGTCTATGCATATCTCTTGAATATGCCACAAAATATCAACCATAAGATACCACTCGTGCTGAGATGCCATATACCAAAACTGTGAAAAAAATGTCATTAAGATGCTAGCAGAGATCATGCACAGTAACAATATTATAACCCAGTACTACAGCAAAAGCATAGATACCATTGTGTTGAGCAAGACCATAATACCAAACTGTAATGTAACCATAAGGATCACTGAGTTGAGTGTAACAATAATGGTCTGATATTCGTCATTACCTGCTATACATATAGTGATGCCACACAAGCTGAATTGAGATAACAACAATGCAATAATTGCAACTGCATTGGGATGCTAAGACCACCATACATGAAACTTGGACTAGGATACCTCACTAATGAAAATCACTGAGAAAGAGGATGTGCCAAAGTCATTCTTACATCACAAAGATATTGTGCCAACAATTGTAATGACATACAAATTGTATTGCGATTGTATGACAGTAGAGCAAGATCTTTGAGATGCCAAAGGATGTAAGACAGAGAACCATAGTGAGACAAAGCCACAAGCCAATGCATTGTGCCATGCAAAGAGAAGATACCAAACCGCTCAGATTATGCGAAGATGCCTCCGAATTTATGCTAGGATCAAAACCATGTGAAGACCTCAAAGCTAAATCCATACGAATATCTCAGAGTCATCGAGCTTACTGAGGTAGCCATCCAAAAATTGCAGATTAAAATTCGCACTTTTGAGCACCCCAATGGGGTATATATAGTGATTTGTTATAGTTCGAAGGATCACAACTATTGGATGGGCCGACATGAATTCATTTAAATAAAATGGTTTTCCATCCAAATACATATTGAGGCCGACTTTGAATATCTTAGGCGGGAGACCTTAATAATTAAAACTCAAATAGACACCTTCGTAACTATTTTCAAAATAAAACTTTGCCAATCAATTTGAATTCACTTTAGGGGATCAAGGGAAATTCTTCCCTAAGTTGCCTCATAAATTTAACACAAGTCCACCACAAGATCATATTGACACCCCCGAGTGAAGCGTTCCATGGGACTCCCATGTGTAGAGCATCATTTCAAACCATGGGCATCTTTAGCACAATCATCGGAGCCCTCACTAGAGCATTTACAAGCTATTCTATCACCACGAGACCCATGAGACCATTTTTTGCGCCCCAAACACAAATTGGGGCCCATGTGACGATTTACCTGGAGATTGAGGGGCCATCCCCTTGTTTGAGATTTATGGAGCCCTCTTACACATTTTGGCACAAAGAGGACTCAATGTTGCCTTCCAAAGGCCCTACATCAGCATGACATCATCATTTCGGCTTGCATTTGGATGGCTAATTCATATTTTGTAAAGCTACATGGTCAGCTTGTGACCAAAAGATGTATCTTGTCCATTTTCAGAATGTTGAGGGGCTTGCAGGCATAATTCGATCTAGTAGGACACATATAAATAGAACATCATTTCATTTGGAATGAATCATCATCACCACTTGGGAATTTCAGCCTCTTAGGCTAATTCGTACTTGTTCTTGGATTGGCTAATGGAGTATCCTCGATGCATTTGGATATTTGGAGTTGAATTTTTATCTTCTTTTGGAGCTATCTCTTGAATTATGGATAGATATGTTGCATGTCATCTCGTAAGTGCCTTTTATTGAAATTTTGATCTTGAAATTATGTTTTAATGTATGGAATTGTTGCAACTAGATTAACGCTAAATTGTGCCCTAATTTTGTAAAAGGGAATTTTTTTTTAAAGCTCGTTGGTTGGTTTGGATTGAATCATCATCATCACTTGGGAATTTCTGCCTCTTAGGCTAATTCGTACTTGTTCTTGGATTGGCTATTGGAGTATCCTGGATGCATTTTGATATTTGGAATTGATTTTTTATCTTCTTTTTGAGCTATCCCTTGGATTATGGATGGATATGTTGCATGTCATCTTGTAAGCTAAGTCACCTGACACGGGGATTCGAGATTCGTAGGATACGGGGATTCAAGTGTCGGATTCGGACACATTGACCCCCTGGAACAAGACACGTAGGATTCGTTATATATTATTTTATTAATATATATATATATATATATATATATTAAAATATATATATATATATATATATATATATATATATTAAAAATTAGATATTTCGTACACAAATTCTCATTAATGATACAAATTCATTGATTTCAAACATAGATCTTCATCTAGATGTTAGTTTCACTGTTTACAAAGTAAGTTAATAACATTATAGCATGCATAGTACATACAAAATTCAAATGTCTACATAAACCCTCACAAACCTCATAAACCCTCCCAAACCTCATAAACCCTCATAAACCTCATAAACCCTCACAAACCTCATAAACCCTCATAAACGCTCACTTTTTTGGGATTCGAATCCTAAAATCAGCACACGAGGTGTCCTAACGGGGCACGATCGGGATTCGATGGTGTCCTGTTAGGACACGTGGTGTCCCATTTTAGGATTCGAATTTCCATCGAATCGTGTCAGATTCGTGGGATTAGAACAAGTGCCCTGTTTTGGACGAATCCGGTTTCATAGCTTGTAAGTGACTTTTGTTGAAATTTTGATCATGAAATAATGTTTAATGTATGAAATTGTTGCAACTAGATTAACGCTACATTGTGCTCTAATTTTGTAAAAGGGAAAAAAAAAAATTAAGCTATTTGGTTGGCAATTGCATATTGATTTTCTCCATAAAACTCCATAATCTTTGAGTAGGTAATTGTTGAGGGTTGGTGCTTAAGGCATCAATTCTTGACGTCTTTACGGACAAATTTGGCTAATATAAAGCATCTAGGACTCCATATCCCCAAAGAACAAGGCACCAATCCAAGCCTTTGGTGATCAAACTCAATTTCTCTCCATAAATTTCCTTTCCTAAAATTTGGTCCCCTAAAGTAGGATGGCTAGGCTAGGGCATAGAGCGAATTGCATTAGAGTGATTTGGTGGATTCCAAGAGCCTAGACACCAAGACTAAGGTCTTATCTTCTTGACCTCAAAATTTGGTGGGCATCTAATTGGTTTTCATCCATAAAATCTCTTGCCCTAGGTGTGCCCTAAGAGGGAAACCCTAGCTTGTTGTTACCTCAACTTGGGGACTTCTTTGAGGGTTGTATGAGCCTCGTACTTGGTGAAGTAAATCATAAGAAGCCCTTTCTCATCCTTGCCTTAATCTTGGAAGTGCCTTTATCCACGATTACCTATAAAACCCTAGGTCTTGCACAAGTCTTTTCTAGGTCTCTTAGACGGAGCGAAATACCTTTAGAAGCATCATTTCATCACCTTGAGCTTCCTTTGAGAGGTCTTGCCACATCACCTAGCACCATAAACTCTAGAATATCTACTAAAGATGATTATCATCCTACTAGGACTCCTTCCATCAGTGAAGGTCCGTAAAGAACAGGGGACATTAGTTGCGTTGACAATGGGCCATTGTCCCATTGTTAGCGCTCAGTCTAGCTCTTTGTCTTGAAGGGTTTCCCTCTTCAAGGCCTGCTAGATTTTGTGGTAACAAGGGGTATAGCATCTTTCTATGTGAGGCCTTGTATGTTTACAATGTTTTTCACTTGTTGATTTTTGTTTTGGGAAACCCTTGTAGCATGTTATGAATGCCTTGCAATGAACTATGAGACATTCAGATAGAGTAACATGAGAATTGTATCCCTCTTATAGCTATTGTAGTTATGTTAGCCTTGCATCTAATAAACCTAATTGTTGTTAGATTAACATGACCTCACCTTGATAGCAATGCTTACGAATGGCATCCCTACCTTTCCAAGGATAAATTTTTGCGATAGATTTCAACAAGTTAAGGTTGATTTGTGGCATGCATAGCAGCCCTTATTGCCTTACATTTTCATGCATTTGCCCTCTTTGATCCATACTTCCTTGACTCCATCTGCCCAAGGTTTGCTTAGGTACTTGGTCTTGGGGTTTTCTACATTTATCTTTTGTTCTGACACCATTTACTTACCTATCCATACTACAACCATTCATTTTGCTTGGGCTTAATCTTCAATAAGTCACATTGTACCTCCACTCTATATCCTTAGCAATCCTATCTTTAGGGAAGGCTCCCATGAATTAGAGAAGAGACAACAAAAAGTGAGAGGAAGAGCCACTATGGTGAAAATGGGTAGCCTTCCTAGATTGAACAAGTCTAGCTCCTTGATGACTGGAACGTTACATCATATGGGGATGCTAGATTTTGTTGTAACAAGGTCCTAGGTTGTTATGAGAGAAATCTCCATCCTCTCTCACCTAAATACTAACACCGTTAGCTTTGGTGTGTGACTTCCCATGTTGATGAAATAACATCCTCCCTCACCTGAATACTAACATCATTGGAATTCACACTTGAATGTCATGTCATGTCGACCTTCTTTAGCTTGAGGTTGTTATCAATATGATGTCCATAATTACAAGCTATTACTATGCTCACATATCCATATAATGGGATTTTATTCAACATTAATACTTCCTCTTATCACGTGTGTGTATGTTGGGTATGTGTATTGTGAATAATACGAAATGTATAACAATTATGATACATAGTTGGTTTATGAGGCATTACCTGCACAAAAATCTTTGCCAAATCGGTAGGCTAGCTTTTGTGTCCAATTCCCCAAAATGCTGTGACAGCATCCTCACTAAGTCCAGTACAATGGTCCGTGGTTTCACTGTCAGGCCTTGGCTTGTGGTGGTTATTTATTTGATGTCCATAATTTTGTGGAGGGGTGAAGTGCTTCGAGAAAAATGCCCCCTGGAGATGTGCTCCTAAGAGTTTAGGTGCCAGGGTCTGAGTGCTATCTAGTCCACCAGAATCTCCAGGTACTCACAGTGTCCTCATCACTTGGGAACACTTAACATTCTGTCGACCTTACCATTGAACTGACACCACCAATGCCACGTTGGCGACAAATCTCATTTCCCCTCACGTTACTTAACATTTCCTGCAATCGCTATTCTGTTCCCATTGAAACACATAGCAAGAATGGAACCCTGATGGACGGATTAACACTCCATTCCTCAAAAGTGAACCGATTCCTCGCCAACGCTGCTGTGTCAAGAAATATCAATTCCGATCCCATTAATCAACAGTTCTTGAAATCTTAATCTGACGTTCTCCCAACACTTTCAAATCGGGAAAAGTTGTCTCCCAAATTCGATTTCTTCCTTTTCATATAGACATCACGATATTTGAAGTAGAAGCAGAGACATCAGTTCCAAGGCAGTATTATAAAATCATTCAAAGTTCCTAAAGCCCTATGTTGTGTTTATGCCTTCAATGCCAAGATACATCTGATAACAGCATTCAATTTAGAGCTCAATACCACTTGTATACAATTACAGTCCTTTGACAAATTGTCACTGATGTTAATTTCAGTAGAGGACTCCATCAGAAGTATAATACTTATAATCTTTACAATTTCTAGGGTTTAAAATCAAAAATGTCAAGAATTCCATACCGCTCTGATATTCGAGTCTTCTGAATCGACTGCGTGTACGGGCCCTTCGCTTTTGAAAACAGGTTCAGCTCTGTCCAAGGCTCCCTCCTCGCTGATCTTTAATGAACTTATATCCACTGCTTCGGAAACCTTATCGTCCTTCTTCTCATCATCAACTTCTACGTCTCCCCACCGCTTCTTCTCTTCAGCCACAGTCACCTCAGTTTTACTCTCCGATGATGATGCATCTCTGGGCTGCTGCTCCAGTACAGTCCCTTCTCCCTCCACATGGTCTGCCATGGAAGCTTTACACAGGAGAAAGAAAACCCAACGAAAATATTGAATCAGAAAATATAACTTAAATACTTTGGGTATTTTTTTTCCGAATTCAGAGCTTCACTTGATACTGAGCGTTATTATTGTTGTTGCAAGTGAAAGCTGGAGTGTGGAGCAAAGTCAGAATATAAAACGAATTAATGGTTGTGGGCAGCAGGCGGTGCGACGCCGAGGCCAGTCCAAAACCTTATTTTACCCATTGAACCATCATAACGATGTTTTTGAAGATGATGCTTTGTTATCACGCAACAGCATTACTTAAACGATAACAGGGAACATCAAATATATGAACTAACATTTTAAATTGGCCAAAAAAGTATTTTGGTGGTACCTTGACCATTTTTAGGCCGATAGGCCTTCTTATAATTTATCCTGCTCCGTTGGATCAGGTGAGACATTTTCGACTGTTATTTGAGTGTGGTTTATGCTACCGATACAAATTATTTACTTACTAAATTCTATTAACAAGTAATACACCTTCCCAAAAATATATCCTGGAATAACTCTCTCGATTTGACTGTTTTTCTGTGATGATCTGCTTTCACTGGTTTTTTAAGCAGACTTTCCTGTTTTTTGCAATGACCCGCTTTCACTTTTTTCTTTTTCTGTTTTTTCGCAAAAGGCTTTCCTGTCTTTTCGAATATATGATTTCAATCGCTTGTTGCAGGCTTTTTTACCCAATTTAAAATTAGTGCGTAAGGAAGAAAGAAACATTCTAAACATACCAGTGATCTGCTGGCTCTCTAATTTTTAAGGCCTCTCTTTCTTTTCAGTTGTAAACTAGTAAGGAAAAGAGAAACGTTTTAATTAAATAGATGGATGTATGATCTGCTCCAAGTAAAGCGTATTCGAATTGCATCAAGCAGGCTTAATCATATCAAGCAGCAGCAACGTTGAGGAGAGGAGAGGAGCGATGGGTAATAAAACAGTAATGGTAGCAGCTTGGATTTTAATGTTAATGGTGATAGTTGAAGTTCCAGGGACCACATCTGCTGTAACAGAGGTAGTTGATGAAGTAGCGGTAGTTGATGAAGTAGGATATTCAGTACGCCTGCTAAAGGCTGTTGTTGCTCCTTCTGCGCCCCCCTCCAGGCCATAATGGTCATCCTCCAATACCAAAAGTCTCCGATGAAATCAATGAGTGAAGGGAAAAGTAAACACCAATGTCATTACATATTCCTTCCATATATCAACTGTTTTGGAGTAAGTTAGTAATACGATAAGTTAGTAACAGTTTTTACAAATGGATGGCAGATTTCCAAGGCATGAAGGTTGATATAAGGGTTTTTTAATTAATAATAAGTTATTTGACAGAATTGTTTATTCATATGAAGAGAGTTTATGAATTAAAGCTGATTGAATTTCTAGTATTTGGAATACTTTTATATCGATGCCATTGATTTATTTCTATGAAATTTCAATATACATGATGCCTAGATCGTGATAAAATTCTAATTGGCATATAATTTCTGCACCGTACGCTTTACTGCATTGAAGGATTCAAACATATGTTCTTTGATGAAGTTTTTTATGATAAATTCGCTCGCAGCTTATAAATTAGTAAGTTTAATCGATAGAATAATATTATGATAATAATACAATTTTAAATTGTATTCAAATTGATGGATAAGGATTTTCTCATGATTAATAAATTTTCTGGTTTCATTTTCTACTGCATTTCTTTCCATGAAATTATAAAGTGTTTTAGGATCACCGTAGCAATGAAAGGTTGAAAGGTGTTTTAGTGTTTTAGGATCACCGTAGCAATGAAAGGTTGAAAGGTGTTTTAGGATCACCATAGCAATGAAAGGACGTCTTCGTATGGAAAGAATTGATCTCATGAGAGTAAAATATTGTTTGGTGTAGCATAATATCAATGTAGCTAATCGTAATACAGTTTGAGCAATGCAATGGATACGGAATACCATATAATGTGACAACTTAATAGAGTTGATTAATTAATAGTGAAAAATAAATAATTTATGATAATGTTTTCTTATGTTTAATTAATTTGAATTTAATAGTATGTTTTGAAATATTAAAATATTTTTGAATTTATGAATTATTATTATTATTTTTATGCCGCTTTTATATGAGAGTTAGTAATAATAATATATATTTTTTATTAATTTATTCTAAAATGAAATAAGACATTCAATGTGTTCCTTGTAATATAGATATAAACAAAATATCTAAAGAAAAGTAATTAGACAATGATCCAATCCAAGAAAACAAGGTTTTCCACAAACCAATTAAGCCTTTCAACCTTTTCAGCTTATTTGATTATATCAAACATTTGTGCAGAGTTTCAACCAATTAACATTTCATTGAGTAGTATTTACAAATCAATGATTTTGGGATCAAATCCCACAAAGCAATTATGTAACTGCTCTTCAAATTCCTTCAAGCTTTTGAAAGTAAAACCAATGAATTACCAATATATTTTTATCATAATAAAAAAAAATAGAAAGCTTTTCGCCAGCTCAACATCTCTTCTAGAAAAATTCAACAATTCCAATTTAATAATCTTATCGGCCTCTCTTTGTACCTTTAGGGACAATTGCTAGTACAAAATCCATATACATATCACTTTCAAGGATTTACTTCCCAATTATAGGTTTATATGGTGGAAAGCTATCTCTATTTGAGAAGGATGAAAAATTCTATTTCTCAATTTCAAATAATTTACTTGATACCATTAAACATTGTTTTATTATTTTGCATGGTTATATTTTAGAGTTAATAACCTTTTTATAGGGTTAATATCTCTTAATTGTATTTCACAATTATCTATATTTTATATAATTGGTTTCAATAGTATTTTTTCATATTTCATATAATTGTGCCACACAACTAGTCTCACCATAGTTTTATCTCACATCTATATATTATTTCATAGTGGCGATGTTTAGGTCTAATTTTTACATCTAGCTCAAGATATATGATCCAGTGGTCAGATCCAACACAAGGAAGAATGGATGTCTCCATAAAGATTTTTTTGCTAATAAGGTTTCTAAAATAAGAAATGTATCAAGTTTACAACCAATTTAATGCTTACCTCATCGACGATTATTTTAGGTGAAGGTTCCATGATTGTGTCCACATCTATGGTGAACATGGATAAGATTGTTTCTTTGAACTCGTGAGAGTTTGTATCTAGCCACCTAATCCCCCCCTTATTTTCTTCTAAGGAATCGCCATAGTTGCATCTTACATCTATATATCATTTCATAATGGTGATTTTTAGGCCCAACTTTTATATCTAGCTCAAGACGTATGATCCAGTGGTCAAATCCAACATAAGGAAGAATGGTTGTCTCCAGAAAGATCTTTTTGCTAATAAGGTTTCTGAAATAAGAAACATATCAAGTTTACAACCAATTTAATGCTTACCTCATCGACGATTATTCTAGGTGAAGGTTCCATGACTATGCCCACAACTATGGTGAGCATGGATCATATTGTTTCTTTGAACTCGTGAGAGTTTGTATCTAGTCACCTAATCCCCCCTTGATTTTCTTCTAAGGGTTTTATTATATTGAAGTTGCTTCCAATTAGGCATATATCATTGGTCTACAATCTTTTGACTTGAGAAAGAGTATTTAATAAGGAAGCATATTCTGGCGAAAGATGAGGCTCATATACAACAAACAGTCAACCCTCTTCACTAGACCCTGGTGGATGGAAGCCACCTGCTAGGATTCAATGCTCTACCATCTAGCCAGTAAGCTCAATTTTTGTAGGGTTTTAGAGTATTATTAGGCCTCCAACATGGCCATTTGTGTCCAAGGCTACTAAGTTACTACTCTTCCAACACTTTTCTACTAAGGAGTCGAGCTTGTTGCTGGAGCACTTAGTCTCTTGGAGGATTAGTACACTGGGAATTTCCTTTTTAATGTGGTTTTTCATGAACCTCTCCCTTTTGCAATTAATTCTATGAATATTCCATGATATAATATTCATTCGAAAACAAATTGAGAGGAATAAATCACCTTCATGATCAGAGTAACTTTACATGAACTAACTAGCAATTCACTCACTTCCTGGATTAGCTACTTTTTGGTTTTTATCCCCCTATTTTTTGTTGGAATATTCAACAATACTGAGAGGTGGGTGTGAACCAGTATTAACGATTTTTAACTTAAAAACTTGTAAATGCATCCACATGTATAAAGCCAAGCACATAAATATACATAACATAGAGATTTTTTACATGAAAATCATGGAATACTTTTTTTAATATTTACAAAGAGTACACTCAAATTTATCAACACACGTTGAAAGGAAGCACCAACTCCTTGGTTTATCAACACCAACTAAAATGAAACACTAACTCTCCAAATAAAAAGAAGCACTGACTCCCTAGTTTATTAGCACCAACTCCCTAATTTATCGGCACCAAAGCTTGTACAAGAGTCAATGTTAGTCAAAGAAAGTATGTTCTTCTAGAAATTGCTCCTTTGTCCTTCACATAGGCACTCGACTTCCTAAACATGGACTTCATAGTAATAAAACTTCTCTCAATAAATGATTTGTGAACTCGACCTCCTTATCAAGAGAACAAGACCTCTGAAGCTTTGCCTCCTCAATAGAGGATAGTGTTAGATCTTCAAAATATACCTAAAACTTGCCTTCAAACACACCAGGATTTAGCCCTCAAAACAAGCCTGAGTTCGACCTTCTTCATACCAAAACTTCAGTCTTGAAATTTGGCCTCAACAAGGACGGGTCACTACTCTCAAGGTAGACCTAAAATTAGACCTTCCACACGTAAATTTGACCCTCTACTATTAGGGTCTGACCCTAACCCATTTATTAATGTAATAGGTCCAAGGAGCCCCATAAGAGTCATGATTAGTTAGTCTAGTAAATAAAGCCCGTAAGTGGTTACCCTCGTTAATGATTGCATGTGGTTGATCCTCATTCTAAAAAGGGGACCATGATTAGTTATTTTAGTTATGGATGATGAATAAACATGTCATAGCTAATAAATAAAGTGGTAAACCTGCATTATGCAAGGGACCACAAGTAGTTAGGGTTTCAGATCTTATGAAACTATGTATAATCAAAGATTGCGAGGGAAATTTTGTCTTGTGTTGTATAATTGAGCTCTGATCTACTGGAGGTTGTCCCTTCGAAGAGACAAGTAAACAATATTGTTACATATTTGAATAGAATATTCCCATTTCCTATCATCACATTGTGTTAATTTTTTGTGGTTTCTATGGCATATTTCACACTTCTGATATTTTCTGCAAGTTAAGCATACTGCAAGTGGTATCATAACTCTTTCTTGAACCAACCGCAACACCAATTTTAGCAAAAAAAAATAGGCCAGAGACCTGTTTTGGCGTCTTTAACCTACAAAAATTTGTCATTATGCCCATCATACTCGCGGGAAATACAAGAGGTGGCCATGTTTGTTAGACTCCCTTGTAACCCCTATTGGTACCCCTTCGAGTAGTAGCACATCCAACTATTGAGAAATGTAACTAGTATCAGTCTTCATAATTGTTTATCTCATGTCATGATGTAATTATTTGTCAAAACAAAAAATATTGTAAAAGAAAATTATTTATAAGCATGGGTTTCATACTCTATCTACTTTTTTTCTAGGTCAAAGGACCCATTGGGTGCTTCTAGGGTTTGTGTTTTGAGTCATTGTCATTGTCATTATATTCTAGACCCTTATTGGGCTTTTGTATCAAGAAAGAAAAACATTTTTGTAACATAAAATGTGTCTTGTCCCTCCTCCACCAAGTCGACTCCTTCAATTGTCTATTTGGCCTCATGAAGGGATTCATTCACCTTGAATATATTATAAATAAGATGGGCATTCGACCTATTGTGACATGATCCAAGCAAGAATTCAATCTGCAATAAGCGGTGCGAAAAAGAAGTCAAGAAAAGGGTGCAAAGGCCAAGGAAAGAAGAGACAAGTCAAGCAAAGAAGGAAGAGAATTTTATCAACCAAAGAGGATCAAAATTTCTATGTTTTCTACCACACATGCAAGGAAATCTGAAGCAAAAGAGCAAAGGTGCAGAGCCGAGGGTATAGGACAAGATTTCAGATACGGAAAAAGGGCTGAGATTTTGTTTGACTGAAATTTTGGAAGGATGACTTATGTTGACTTGTGAGAATTTGGTTGCAGTTTGACTTGTCTACATAGGAGGCTAACTTGGTGGATTGGAGGAATTCTATGTCTTTGCCAAAAGTTATAGGATGTCTCATTTGATTTAATTCTAAAGAAGATTAAAAAAAAATGGATTTTCCCCTAGGAGAGGGTTTTGCCCTGGCTGAGTGCCTACATCTTGTGTTCTTATCTTTGTGATCTTCATAATTTTGGAAATTGTATTCATGACAAGAACTTAATAATAAAAGAAGAAATAATAAGAAGTCATAAGAAATTGCCAAGTTAAAGAGAAATCAAATTAAAGAAACCCTAATAAGTTGCCTTAAGGATTTCTCAACATGGTATCAAAGCTAAGGTCAATGGAATAAAGCATATAGAAGATCATTATTTAGAGAACAAAGAACAAAAGGAGCATTGTACTCATAAGCTTAGAAGGTCGAACTCAAGAGCATATTTTTGGGCATCTTCATAAGTCATAAACACTATGATTAGAGCGCAGACTTGGGCTAGAAAGTGAAGGTACCTGGAAGTACTCGTTACGCATCATTTGTCATCATTTCAAGGTATCTGAGAAGCCTAGATGAGGAAGAAAGTCCTGAAAGGAAATCTGGAGTCTTGAACATAAAATTAAGGATCTTTAAATCATATCATAAATTCAAAAGGTTTTGTACTACAACATTAGGGTAACTAAATCAAAGTTTAAAAGGACTAAGAAGTAGTCTTGACAGCTAGCAAAGAAAATAACTAATACCAATATTTAGAGGTATAGTTTCAAGCTCCAACGAAGGATGTTCTCTAAAGTCTATTTCATTTAAGCCCTAATCAAAGGATCAAACTCAGAATTATATATCAATCTTTAACAAGACCTATAACGGCCTCTCTATCTCACGAATTATGTCATCCTAAAGGAAAATCTAGTCCACATTCATTGAATGAGAACTAGATTTGTTTAAGAAACTATTTTTTTTTGTTTTTGTAAAAGAAGGCCAACTGAATCTCAAAGATACTAAAAGAGGTTCTTTGTGCATAATCTATTGTTGAGCAAACCTATTATCTTTGTCTCAAAAGGGTGAACTAAGCTACAACAATAAGAAGAGTTCGTAATCTTATCATCTTAGAAGCTTCTACAACAAACAATGATAGAATAAGCATAAAGCATATTGCACCAACATGTGGAAGGAGCCTTTAAGATCTTATCAAAGTCAAGATTGTAGCAAATACTTCAAGGATGAAATTAGAGTAGAAAGAAAAATCTTGGAAGAACACTCTTATTTGACATTGTTTGAAGGCAGCACTGAAGGAGGTATAACTTAGGAAGCAGTCACTTTCAAGAAAGGTTAAGGTAAGACTGTTATAAGGTACATATAACATAACATGTTCATTTGTGAGTTTTTGTTTAAAGACCTATATACAAATATACATTAGGGTTTTGTTATATGTTCAAGGCTTGTAATCTTATATATTAACCCTATATGGATATTAATTAGAGATCCATATTAAAAAAACCCTAACCCTATTCTATTTTGTTCCATTATAGAAACCCTAGCATTTGGTTTTTAAGGTTTGGAGGTAGTCTAGGGAGAAATAACAATCCCTAGTAAGGGTAGAATTAGATTTGACATTCAAATCATAAAGTCAATATTTCAAAAGGTAACATCATAATACTTAGGGTTTGGATGTAGAAACCCTAGGAATTCTCCCTCTATAAAGATTCCATAGATTAATGAAATTGTCTTCATGCTTTCGTACTTGTATATTTCGTTTGGTGGTACTTGTCAAGCAAATGTTGTAGGTACATAAAGAGATATTGATCTTATGCAAGAGGAAGCTTCCACCTTCTCACAAAAGATAAGTATTCTTTATCTCCTTCATTATTTTGATTTCTTTAGCTTTATTATCATTGTTCAAATATTATCCTTTCTCTTGTATTTTCCTTTGAAGAAAAGCTTGTAGGTCTATTCTAAAGAATAAGGATTGTGACTAGAGTACGAGGGAATATTCAAAGGGAAACTTGTAAGAAGCTTTGTTGCAGAGAAAGTCCATCAATAAGAAACCCTACAATGTTTATAAAAAGAGAAACTCAAGGTATGTAAAATTTCAAGATTTGTAGTAGATAAGAAGGTATGATCAATTTGAAATTTGATTTAGATTATTTTCTTATGTTTAGGGTTTTGTTATAGAATCGTAAAGATTCTTATTTGTTAGGGTGATTAATATTTATAATAAATCAACCCTTATCATACTATCTATCGGTTGTTCACTTTAGTAAAACCCTAACCTTTGGGTTTCTGTTGATGATGCTGGACCCGCCAACATCTCAAGGGATCTCCCCTGTAAGAAGTCCCAACTAGACCTCAGACCATTTGGAGTAGGAGTCCCAGCAGTTGATAGTAAAGCTATGCCTTGACTACAATAGCACATAGAGGTAAGAAAGATATCCTTATCGGAAGCAAGTGTGTGACCTTGCAGCGAGTCAAGAGAGATGCATGGGGAGGTTCTAACACACGAAGGGGAAAATGAAGTGTACCTCTTAGAAGCCTATAATAGTACGCATCCTGAAAGGAACACACGAGCTTTATGACATCACAAGCAGGAAAGAAGAATAGTCGACAATCCAAAGTGATGGGTTAAACCAACAACATTACTTCAACAAGATTCGTACAATCACATACGAAATATTTCATACACAAATGCGTAAGTTAAACAACATACATTGCTAAAGTAACCAGAATAGTCGAACTACAATAACAACATATGCATGAAGACGTGTTGGCTCTGTTATGTTATATAAAAGTGAAATTTCCATCCATACATATAACCATGACAGCCACTAGCCCCAATAGTTGAACATTACAGTCAACGCCACCTGCTCCTCCAAAGAGATGTACTCGCTCTCCACTGAGGAGAAGCTAAGGCTCGTCACAATACTCTCCAAGCCCTCTCTAAGCAATGCCTAGAAAAATATTGGCTCCCAAAATCCTCTTCTATGAGTTATGAGGTTCTATATATAGCAAGGGTGGGGTGACCCTTGACATTCCCCTTTGGCTCTGGACTACCCACATGACTCTTAAACTTCATTACGTATAACTCTTTACATTACATATGATAGTCTGCATTCTACTAATCACACTTGGAATTTCACTTTACATTATATTTGATTACAACAATTACAGCTCACAGTAGTGAGGTGGATGAGACAACTCATAACACAACTCGACATGACACTAGTGACATGTGCTAGTTGAATGTGGTGTTCGTGTCAAGATGTTGTGTTCTTAAGTGATGGATGTGCCTTTGGATGTACTTTGTCTCCATCTCCGCATAGCTTGGTGTTGTAGGGTCGTCAATGGTCTTGGTCTTCGAAAGATGGTTCCATGCATATGTTTCTTTCGCTTACAGCTTGATGTGCTTCATTCGTTCGTTCAACTGCGAGCAAGTCTTCTAACATGCACTCCTTCTTCATCCCGTTCGTCATCGCACCATGTTCCATCAATGTACATGTTCCTACAATCACTCATGACAAGACGACATCAAATCCAAAACCTCCTAGTCTAGCATGATGCATTATTCTCGTGTTATGGGTGACAAGGAGGTAGGACAACTCAATGAGACAGTACATAGCACAACTCAAGCCGGAATGAGGCATTCCGAGAGGACAACCTGCACTGCCAAGAAAAACTGCACAAAGATCACTAAGAGGTAGAATTGTGAAGTGAAAGTCACCAGTCGGCTGCAAAATGGGACCCTGAGGGGAGCAACTTCTAGAGGGAAGACAAGACGGGTTGCAGGGAATTGTTGGGCAGTTCTGCACAGTTTCAAGAGGGACCTATTGGGTAGCTCTGCGCAGTTTTCAGGAATAGTGCATGATAAAGCTGCAAGGAGGAACTGCCAGACATGACTGCACAGTTTTCCAGGACAATGCAAGATATGCAGCAAGGGGAGTGATAGACATATCTCCGTAATTTCTGGAGGCAGCGTAGAGCAAGGCAGCAAGAGTCAGTTGGGCAGTTCTGCACAATTTCTGAGAATAGTTCAGGACAGGACAACAGATGACCAATTGGACATGTCTGCATGGTATTGGGGAACAGTGCATATCCAGGTCTCAGAGGATTGCAAGCTTCCAGCAAGCAATAGGGAGTATTGATGACTGTGCTTGAAAAATGTGCAGTTCAGTTTGGTCATGGAGGCAATTTTTGCAAAGTTCTGAGAAGGAAGACAACTGCTCATTTCTGGGATTGTGCAGTGCAGCTGGCTCGGGGGATAGCCTCAAGTACTGCATGGTTCCAGACAGTAGAGCAGCACCACTGAGGGCTGAGACTGCGCAGGGTAGCTCAGTCGAGGTTTGGGTAAGTGAAGTTGTTCCATCAAAAGGTTTTCAGGAAAATGGCTAAGTGTGAGAGGCAAGTGAACTTGTGATGACTTCAACATTATAATCACACACTTATCATATTTTGAAAACATGATGACAGTAACCACTGAGACAACATAGCAAATCATGACTCTCTATGGGACTGTTTATAGGTGAAAGCGACAAGTGCAACACTTGGGATAGACTTTTGGACGACCATGATGACACTTGTGCGACAATGCTTACGACTTTGTGTTTCAGTGCGACGGGTGTTCGCATAGCTAAGACAACCCAAACACACAAATACAAACCTTCTAAATCACCAGAACTCGATCGCAAGCATGGCATAACAATCAACATGCTAAAGACGACAATTGGTCCAACAAGTGAACGGGAGTAAGAAAAGTAAAGGAAACATGTGGAATGACCTTCAATGCCTGCGGACATGCATGTTTTTGAAGACAAAATTATATGACAATGATCAATAGTACTTCAAGCTACACTAAGAGATGTACTTTACTTACCATACTTACCCTCCAGATGGTTATGCATCCGACAAAGTTTTCATTTGGTCCCGGTCTTTTGTCATAACTCAGTTTCTTGGTCTTTCTCCTCAACTCCTTGAGAGTCACCTAGCATGCCATCTTTCCATGTGATCACTAAGAGATAGGTATGCGCGGTTTCAGCGAGTAGTGACTGTTGTCGGGATGAGGTCCTGGGAGGCCCATCTGCATAGTTTCTGAATGTAAGGCAGTTTGGACAACCAGGACAACACTATATAGTTTTGAGATGCAAGACACTACTGTGGGATGGGTCCCAGGACACATCTGCACAATTTCAGGTTGCAAGATAGTTTGGGCAGTTGAGGGACAACACTGCGTATTTTTTGAAGACAATGGATTCCAACTAAGGGAAGGACACTGGAGGAAACCAATTCGAAGTTTTGGATGCAAAGGGAGTTTGGGATCTCTACGCATTGCACAGTTCCAACAAGCAAGGGAAAAGGTTTGAGGGTTGCAAAAGAAAAATGTGCAATTCCAAAAAGTTGGATGAGGCTAGGTTGCTCGGGAAACTAGCTAAGTGTGAGATCAGTGAAACTGATGTAAACAATGATAGAACTTGATTATAATCACACATGAACACTTAGTGATACAACATAGATGATCCAAAACATATAAAACATAGTTTTCTTGATGCAACAACCTTCGTGACAAGAGTGCGTGAAGTGAGTGTGAAACGTTTCTATGTGATGAGAACAACCCATATGCACAAAGATTTCCCCTTGAAGTAGAATGAAATTCCCTTTACATGATAAACGATAATCCCTGTTAGAATCCGTCTTGCTATTCTGTTGCCTTGGAAAAGAGGCTAAGGCAAATCTCTCCCTTTTGTATCACGTTTGGTTGCCCTCTGGTCGTGAATGAAGGGCTTGTTGAAACAGTTGGGCGTGAGAATTGAGGAGGCAACTTTTGTCACGTGGTTTCCAAGCATGATATTGTTCCTAGGATGCTCCTTGCACTGATTGAGTCAATTGCTCAGCCCTTTACTACTATTTGTTCTTATTGGCAGGGCATAAATGTGCCTGATTCTTTAATTCAAGATGCTGCCAGGTCTCTTCTAAATCAGATCTTTGTTTCTCCAAGCAGCCCATACAGACCTTTTGGCACTTACATGCTTTGCTCAAACAATGGTGCATCTTGTATTCTTGTCGTCTGAAAAAGCTTAATGTATCAAATTGGAACGTATTTCTGTCTTCAATCGAAGTATTGAAGAATGTGTGGAGATGTTAGAACTTATGGGAATGCTAGTTTTAAGAGCAAAGGGTGAGGCTGAAACACTTTGTGCACAAATAAATAGAGAAGGCCATGGTTGTTCCTTTGGGCATGCTTTATATCTTGTTGCTGGATTATTAGATGCACTTAGACCACATATTTTTGATATATACTACAGTAGTCCTTTGCAGCATGATGCAATGTACTCAGGATCAATGGAAATAGAGCCATGTAGATTTGAGGAACCTAGAAAGGATGTTTATGAAAACCCAACTTTTTGCAGAGGGAGCCTTCTAGTGATAATAGATATCTACTTTGAATTTCTGAATAATCTAGATGCGGTTAATTTGGCACAATACCTGAAGGTTGTTTTGAGATTGATTGATTTCTTGTGTCATTGCGTTGCTGCTAGTAAGCATTGTGTACATATTGTCAACAGACATCTCTTGAACTACACAAAGCCAACATATCAGCGATATATGGTTCGCATTACCTCCATGGTGCCGGTATATGCGATAATGTCATTCATGTCTCTGGTGATGGGCGATAATTTTCTTTCTTTATGTCTAATATGGGTGGATGGTCCTGGTGCTGTAGTCACAAGTTTAAGTGGCCAAGTATTGAAGTCATCATAGAATCTGATGACATGTTGTATTCCTCCTATTTCTCTTGATGGGTGTTTCATTCGACGTTGTAAGCAGGGTGCATTGCAGCCCGTACTTGTTGCAATTACATTTATTTTGTATGCAAAAGGAAAGTACGAGGATGGAAATTTCAGTGCCAAGCAAGCCTACCTATATGTGACTATCATTTACACTATATCATACTCTTTGGCATCGTATGCATTGCTTTTATTTTATGTGGCCTGCAGAGATCGGCTTCGGCCATTCGATCCAGTTCCAAAGTTTGTAATCATCAAATCTGTTGGCAGGGAGTGCTAGTTTTTCTTGCAGCAAAGTCTGGCACGATTAAAAGTGCAGAAGATGCTGCTGATATTCAGAACTTTGTCTCGAGATGGCTATTGCTGCGGTGGGACATTTGTATGCATTCCCATATAAAGTGTATGCTGAAGCAAACATAGGAGCATCTAGTGGTTTAACTAGGAGCCTTGGCCATGCTTTGAAGTTCAATGATTTTTACCATGACACAGTACATCAGTTTGCCCCAACGTATCATGATTATATCCTTTACAACAATGAAGGTGAAGAAGGGACTTGCAGCCGGACAATATGTAGCTTTTACAAGGGAAATAGTTGTTTAGGATCGTGGATTATTATTGATTCTTGGGGAGATCATGATTTCCCAGTTTGCTCTAAGGCTTTGAGATCGCAAGAATAAAAGACAAATCTGAAACTAATGGAGCCATTTAAAATAAAAAATCGGGAATCCTATCCGCTTAACACCTTTACTGCTATGTGGACCTGCGTTGAAAGTTCAAAGCCAAGAAGCATCACTTATGTATGTGTCAGCGCCTGGCATTGTTCAGCAAGCATTGTTCAGCAAATTATGTACGTGTCAGCGCCTGGCATTGACGTGGTATTTAACGCTTGGCATCCCTTTTTATTGGTGGCTATGCCAATATTGATGAAACCGATGAAGCAGGGATGAATTTGATGGATCCAAGGGAAAGAACTTGGTCGAAGGAAGCCATAGAGGCCACTGCTCCAAACTTGGAAGAGAAACTTGGATCATTGGCTCCATCATATGCTCTTACTGGTATGGTAGTTTGAGCTCATATTTTGTAGACAGGTTCATGTTTGAAAAAAAACAAAATGTTTGGTTATCCAGTGGTCTGGAGACAATCCAAATATTTTGGCAGGTTTGGCTTTGAATCCTCCTGGAGACCTTGCAATCAGTTTGGGTACAAGTGATGTGGTTTTTGGAATTACAACTGAACCACACCCTGGCCTAGAAGGACATGTTTTACCCAATCCTGTTGATCCAAATTGCTATATGGTGATGCTGGTTTACAAAAATGGGTCACTAACACGAGAAGAGATTCGAAACCACTGTGCAAATGGATCATGGGACACGTTCAGCAAATTAGCAGATCCGATTTGAAATTGCTTCAATCTGATCTTGAGAACGCCGTGTCAGAGGATTCAGCTGCTTTTGAAGAAGTTACACGTGAGCATTGTGAAAAAGAAGTAAAGGATCTAGTTTTATTAAAAATCGGTGTTATTCAAATGGAAAATCTAACTTGGCAATGAAAGGTGAAAAGTAAAGACCCGAAACAAACACAGAATATCAACCATAAGCAGAAGAATAGGATTCAATTTCCTATTTATGACTTCAGATTTCCTTATTTGAATGGCCAACGCATTTCCAGAGATTTGGGGCGCAGTTATAATTTCCAGAATGTGCAAAGTGGCATACAAGATTCGATTGCCTATGTTTATCTTCAGTAAATGAGATTGACACCTGTAATGCCACCTCTTCATCAGATTCAACATATTCGAGTAGAAGGAGCGCTATTCTATCTTCAGAAGCGCTGATTGTTTCTTTTTTAGTTTTATTTATTAATAATGATAAAACAAATCCCTTGTCTTGGGGCCGATTTGTTTTCCCCTAGCAGAGTTTATTTAATGTATCAAAAAATCATTTTGAGAGGGAAAAAAGAGAGAGTTATGAGCGCTGGTGGAGGAGAGAGAACAGAGCTTCGTTGTACAAATTTTGACAGAGATTTTAATTAAAAAATGCAGCTCTGACCCCTGAGATTCCTGTGGTATGAGATTTAACATTTGTGTCCTCTTTTGTTTCATATGTAGTCTGTTATGTGTTCATGTCATTTCATGATCGTTTCCATTTGAACAAATGAAGTGTTAAGGTAGAATTCATAATTTATATGCTCTGCCTTTAAGTTTGTTCATATTTAATGTTTTCTTCTGTTTGACAAGGATTCATCTTCTATGCCCTTGTCAGCTCCTCAGCAGTCTTGCCATTCCATTTAATCTCAATTTGATGTTAAAATTTCTTGCCTACCTTGCCTCAGGAGATAATCTGTGTTTTTGATTATATTTCTCTGTTCAAGCTGTTTCTTTGCCCCATGCAGCCCATAAAAACCCCATCTTTTATTAAAAACCCCTTTTTATCAATTTACTAGCCTAAAATCATGTTCGTTATTGGTCATCTCAGCCCTTTGAAGACCTTTTGCCGAGATAGACCCGGAGAGAGCCCTCTCCTGTCCTCGTAGGGCTAGCTACGAGGCTAAGTGGTTTGATGTTGCCTTGGATTTTGCCTTCTTCAGCCTGAGGCCAAATTCGAGCGCTAACATATTGGCGACCATACTGGGGAAGAACATTCGACTTGTTGATTGTCTTGTCCCAGTACATGAAATCAAATTGCAGATCTGATGCTAATGGTGGACAGCAGTCAGACACATATGCAGGCTGAACCATTCACCTGGCGACTCCAATTCGATCCAGACATTCTAGTGCTTGTTGATTCACTCATGCAATGGTAGGGTATGTGGCAAACCCTGCCCTGTGTGAAGCTGTAGAAGAAATAAGAAATGAGTTAGCAGATTCTGAATTTGATGAAGTTTTTTTCAGTGCCGTGCTTCATTGGTTTAAATCTCCAAAGTTCCCTTTTGAAACTAAAACTAGATTTTGTGAGTTAGTTGTTGAAAGAGTTGAGAAGGAGATTCAGTGTTTAGATGAGCAGATCCAGTCATATGATTTCCAAGACCCTAAAAAGTTTTTGGAGATCCTTCCTCCATCGAAACAAGAAATAACAGACTTGCCTACAGATGTTTACATTGACAATGTGCAGCTGGAAATATGTATTGTGGAGTTGGGGCAGCCAACAGAGTCTGGCTTTCGCGATCCTATGGCAACTTACATGGACACGTTTTTCAGTTTGATTGATAGATCAAGCTGTCTTATACATAGCCAGATTCATTACGTGCATGAAGGGCTGCCAGCAATTACATCTGTGTCCTGGCGGAAGCATTCTCGAGCGGCATCATTCTCAGGTTTACTTGAATGGTTGATCTGGCACTTCAGTATTACCTGATCTAGTGATTTTACAACAAAGTAGGGTAGATTTTGTAAATAAATAAGCAGCTAAAGGGCAGCATTTCATTCTGAGTTTCATTTACAGTTGTAGTGTGAAGTTTGCTGAGCAAGTTTTTCGATCATTTTAGTCAAGTTTCAATCCATAAAATAAGTCGGAAGTCTCATGTTGTCTGTTGAAATCATGACTCCATTTCCCAATGGATGGAGGCACTGTCTGCTCTGCCAAAGTTCTGCGGTTCTTGGCACCTCAGAAAAGCGGCAGCTGCCATCCCAATTGGAGCCGATGTTAGACTCCGTCTTGCTAGTCTGTTGTCTTGGAAAAGAGGCTAAGGCAAATCTCTCCCTTTTGTATCACATTTGGTTGCCCTCTGGTCGAGAATGAAGGGCTTGTTGAAACAGTTGGGCGTGAGAATTGAGGAGGCAACTTTTGTCACGTGGTTTCCAAGCATGATATTGTTCCTAGGATGCTCCTTGCACCGATTGAGTCAATTGCTAAGTCCTTTACTACTATTTGTTCTTATTGGCAGGGCATAAATGTGCCTGATCCTTTAATTCAAGATGCTGCCAGGTCTCTTCTGAATCAGATCTTTGTTTCTCCAAGCAGCCCATACAGACCTTTTGGCACTTACATGCTTTGCTCAGACAATGGTGCAGCTTGTATTCTTGTCGTCTGAAAAAGCTAAATGTATCAAATTGGAACGCAATTCTGTCTTCAATCGAAGTATTGAAGAATGTGTGGAGCTGTTAGAACTTATGGGAATGCCAGTTTTAAGAGCAAAGGGTGAGGCTGAAGCACTTTGTGCACAGATAAATAGAGAAGGCCATGGTTGTTCCTTTGGGCATGCTTTATATCTTGTTGCTGGATTATTAGATGCACTTAGACCACATATTTTTGATATGTACAACAGTAGTCCTTTGCAGCATGATGCAATGTACTCAGGATCAATGGAAATAGAGCCATGTAGATTTGAGGAACCTAGAAAGGATGTTTATGAAAACCCAACTTTTTGCAGAGGGAGCCTTCTAGTGATAATAGATATCTACTTTGAATTTCTGAATAATCTAGATGCGGTTAATTTGGCACAATACCTGAAGGTTGTTTTGAGATTGATTGATTTCTTGTGTCATTGCGTTGCTGCTAGTAAGCATTGTGTACATATTGTCAACAGACATCTCTTGAACTACACAGAGCCAACATATCAGCGATATATGGTTCGCATTATCTTCATGGTGCTGGTATATGCGACAATGTCATTCATGTCTCTGGTGATGGGCGATAATTTTCTTTCTTTATGTCTAATATGGGTGGATGGTCCTGGTGCTGTAGTCACAAGTTTAAGTGGCCAAGTATTGAAGTCATCATAGAATCTGATGACATGTTGTATTCCTCCTATTTCTCTTGATGGGTGTTTCATTCGACGTTGTAAGCAGGGTGCATTGCAGCCCGTACTTGTTGCAATTACATTTATTTTGTATGCAAAAGGAAAGTACGAGGATGGAAATTTCTGTGCCAAGCAAGCCTACCTATATGTGACTATCATTTACACTATATCATACTCTTTGGCATTGTATGCATTGCTTTTATTTTATGTGGCCTGCAGAGATCGGCTTCGGCCATTCGATCCAGTTCTAAAGTTTGTAATCATCAAATCTGTTGGCAGGGAGTGCTAGTTTTTCTTGCAACAAAGTCTGGCACGATTAAAAGTGCAGAAGATGCTGCTGATATTCAGAACTTTGTCTCGAGATGGCTATTGCTGCGGTGGGACATTTGTATGCATTCCCATATAAAGTGTATGCTGAAGCAAACATAGGAGCATCTAGTGGTTTAACTAGGAGCCTTGGCCATGCTTTGAAGTTCAATGATTTTTACCATGACACAGTACATCAGTTTGCCCCAACGTATCATGATTATATCCTTTACAACAATGAAGGTGAAAAAGGGACTTGCAGCAGGACAATATGTAGCTTTTTACAAGGGAAATAGTTGTTTAGGATCGGGGATTATTATTGATTCTTGGGAAGATCATGATTTCCCAGTTTGCTCTAAGGCTTTGAGATCGCAAGAATAAAAGACAAATATGAAACTAACGGAGCCAGCTAAAATAAAAAATCGGGAATCCTATCCGCTTAACACCTTTACTACTATGTGGACCTACGTTGAAAGTTCAAAGCCAAGAAGCATCACTTATGTATGTGTCAGCACCTGGCATTGTTCAGCAAGCATTGTTCAGCAAATTATGTACGTGTCAGCGCCTGGCATTGACGTGGTATTTAACGCCTGGGATCCCTTTTTATTGGTGGCTATGCCAATATTGATGAAACCGATGAAGCAGGGATGAATTTGATGGATCCAAGGAAAAGAACTTGGTCGAAGGAAGCCATAGAGGCCACTGCTCCAAACTTGGAAGAGAAACTTGGATCATTGGCTCCATCATATGCTCTTGCTGGTATGGTAGTTTGAGCTCATATTTTGTAGACAGGTTCATGTTTGACAAAAAAAAAATGTTTGGTTATCCAATGGTCTGGAGACAATCCAAATAGCTTGGCAGGTTTGGCTTTGAATCCTCCCGGAGACCTTGCAATCAGTTTGGGTACAAGTGATGTGGTTTTTGGAATTACAACTAAACCACACCCTGGCCTAGAAGGACATGTTTTACCTGTTGATCCAAATTTCTATATAGTGATGCTGGTTTACAAAAATGGGTCACTAACACGAGAAGAGATTCGAAACCACTGTGCAAATGGATCATGGGACACGTTCAGCAAATTAGCAGATCCGATTTGAAATTGCTTCAATATGATCTTGAGAACGCCGTGTCAGAGGATTCAGCTGCTTTTGAAGAAGTTACACGTGAGCATTGTGAAAAAGAAGTAAAGGATCTAGTTTTATTAAAAATCGATGTTATTCAAATGGCAAATCTAACTTGGCAATGAAAGGTGAAAAGTAAAGACCCGAAACAAACACAGAATATCAACCATAAGCAGAAGAATAGGATTCAATTTCCTATTTATGACTTCAGATTTCCTTATTTGAATGGCCAACGCATTTCCAGATATTTGGGGCGCAGTTATAATTTCCAGAATGTGCAAAGTGGCATACAAGATTCGATTGCCTATGTTTATCTTCAGTAAATGGGATTGACACCTGTAATGCCACCTCTTCATCAGATTCGAGTAGAAGGAGCGCTATTCTATCTTCAAAAGCACTGATTGTTTCTTTTTTAGTTTTATTTATTAATAATGATAAAACAAATCCCTTGTCTTGGGGCCGATTTGTTTTCCCCTAGCAGAGTTTATTTAATGTATCAAAAAATCATTTGGAGAGGGAAAAAAGAGAGAGTTATGAGCGTTGGTGGAGGAGAGAGAACAGAGCTTCATTGTACAGATTTTGACAGAGATTTTAATTAAAAAATGCAGCTCTGACCCCTGAGATTCCTGTGGTATGAGATTTAACATTTGTGTCCTCTTTTGTTTCATATGTAGCCTGTTATGTGTTCATGTCATTTCATGATCGTTTCCATTTGAACAAATGAAGTGGTAAGGTAGAATTCATAATTTATATGCTCTGCCTTTAAGTTTGTTCATATTTAATGTTTTCTTCTGTTTGACAAGGATTCATCTTCTATGCCCTTGTCAGCTCCTTAGCAGTCTTGCCATTCCATTTAATCTCAATTTGATGTTAAAATTTCTTGCCTCTTGCCTGAGGAGATAATCTTTGTTTTTGATTATATTTCTCTGTTCAAGCTGTTTCTTTGCCCCATGCAGCCCAGAAAAACCCAATCTTTTATTAAAAACCCCTTTTTATCAATTTACTAGCCTAAAATCAGTGTTCTTTATTGGTCATCTCAGCCCTTTGAAGACCTTTTGCCGAGATAGACCCGGAGAGAGCCCTCTCCTGTCCTCGTAGGGCTAGCTACGAGGATAAGTGGTTTGATGTTCCCTTGGATTTTTCCTTCTTCAGCCTGAGGCCAAATTCGAGCGCTAACATATTGGCGACCATACTTGGGAAGAACATTCGACTTGTTGATTGTCTTGTCCCAGTACATGAAATCAAATTGCAAATTTGATGCTGATGGTGGACAACAGTCAGACACATATGCAGGCTGAACCATTCACCTGGCGACTCCAATTCGATCCAGACATTCTAGTGCTTGTTGATTCACTCATGCAATGGTAGGGTATGTGGCAAACCCTGCCCTGTGTGAAGTTGTAGAAGAAATAAGAAATGAGTTAGCAGATTCTGAATTTGATGAAGATTTTTTCAGTGTCGTGCTTCATTGGTTTAAATATCCAAAGTTCCCTTTTGAAACTAAAACTAGATTTTGTGAGTTAGTTGTTGAAAGAGTTGAGAAGGAGATTCAGTGTTTAGATGAGCAGATCTAGTCATATGATTTCCAAGACCCTAAAAAGTTTTTGGAGATCCTTCCTCCATCGAAACAAGAAATAACAGACTTGCCTACAGATGTTTACATTGACAATGTGCAGCTGGAAATATGTATTGCGGAGTTGGGGCAGCCAACAGAGTCTGGCTTTCGCGATCCTATGGCAACTTACATGGACACGTTTTTCAGTTTGATTGATAGATCAAGCTGTCTTATACATAGCCAGATTCATTACGTGCATGAAGGGCTGCCAGCAATTACATCTGTGTCCTAGCGGAAGCATTCTCGAGCGGCATCATTCTCAGGTTTACTTGAATGGTTGATCTGGCACTTCAGTATTACAGGCCATAGAGGTCACTGCTCCAAACTTGGAAGAGAAACTTGGATCATTGGCTCCATCATATGCTCTTGCTGGTAGTTTGAGCTCATATTTTGTAGACAGGTTCATGTTTGACAAAAAACAAAATGTTTGGTTATCCAGTGGTCTGGAGACAATCCAAATAGCTTGGCAGGTTTGGCTTTGAATCCTCCTGGAGACCTTGCAATCAGTTTGGGTACAAGTGATGTGGTTTTTGGAATTACAACTGAACCACACCCTGGCCTAGAAGGACATGTTTTACCCAATCCTGTTGATCCAAATTGCTATATGGTGATGCTGGTTTACAAAAATGGGTCACTAACACGAGAAGAGATTCGAAACCACTGTGTAAATGGATCATGGGACACGTTCAGCAAATTAGCAGATCCGATTTGAAATTGCTTCAATCTGATCTTGAGAACGTCGTGTCAGAGGATTCAGCTGCTTTTGAAGAAGTTACACGTGAGCATTGTGAAAAAGAAGTAAAGGATCTAGTTTTATTAAAAATCGGTGTTATTCAAATGGCAAATCTAACTCGGCAATGAAAGGTGAAAAGTAAAGACCCGAAACAAACACAGAATATCAACCATAAGCAGAAGAATAGGATTCAATTTCCTATTTATGACTTCAGATTTCCTTATTTGAATGGCCAACGCATTTCCAGAGATTTGGGGCGCAGTTATAATTTCCAGAATGTGCAAAGTGGCATACAAGATTCGATTGCCTATGTTTATCTTCAGTAAATGGGATTGACACCTGTAATGCCACCTCTTCATCAGATTCAGCAGATTCGAGTAGAAGGAGCGCTATTCTATCTTCAGAAGCGCTGATTGTTTCTTTTTTAGTTTTATTTATTAATAATGATAAAACAAATCCCTTGTCTTGGGGCCGATTTGTTTTCCCCTAGCAGAGTTTATTTAATGTATCAAAAAATCATTTTGAGAGGGAAAAAAAAGAGAGTTCTGAGCGCTGGTGGAGGAGAGAGAACAGAGCTTCATTGTACAGATTTTGACAGAGATTTTAATTAAAAAATGCAGCTCTGACCCCTGAGATTCCTGTGGTATGAGATTTAACATTTGTGTCCTCTTTTGTTTCATATGTAGCCTGTTATGTGTTCATGTCATTTCATGATCGTTTCCATTTGAACAAATGAAGTGTTAAGGTAGAATTCATAATTTATATGCTCTGCCTTTAAGTTTGTTCATATTTAATGTTTTCTTTTGTTTGACAAGGATTCATCTTCTATGCCCTTGTCAGCTCCTCAGCAGTCTTGCCATTCCATTTAATCTCAATTTGATGTTAAAATTTCTTGCCTACCTTGCCTCAGGAGATAATCTGTGTTTTTGATTATATTTCTCTGTTCAAGCTGTTTCTTTGCCCCATGCAGCCCAGAAAAACCCCATCTTTTATTAAAAACCCCTTTTTATCAATTTACTAGCCTAAAATCAGTGTTCTTTATTGGTCATCTCAGCCCTTTGAAGACCTTTTCCCGAGATAGACCCGGAGAGAGCCCTCTCCTGTCCTCGTAGGGCTAGCTACGAGGCTAAGTGGTTTGATGTTGCCTTGGATTTTGCCTTCTTCAGCTTGAGGCAAATTCGAGCGCTAACAATCCCTATGCCCAAAGATGACACATGTTGCATAAATATGAGAACGTGAACAACTCTTAAGATCAAGGAGGGGCTTGAGATCATCAACTTACCAATAAGTGACCAAGGAATGATCGATCACAAGATCTACGGAAGGCTCCGAAATTTTTATGCAAGCCAAAATTTTGGAGGGTGGTTGTAGCTGCTACAACATTGGTGACACTGTGGTAGAACTCCAACACTCTGTATGGATCTTGTCTCATTAAAAGTGAGTTTAACTCGTCCAGAAGTATTGTTTGATTCTTTGATCGTCATGGCTTCCTCACTAGCTTGTGTGAAATATGTAGTCCCTACCATTATCTTGATCGATCATCACACATACCAAGCCAAGTCAGCTGAGTTATTTTGATTGGGGATGAGGGGTATATTGATACACAAGTAATATAAATGTTATAGTTTTAATTTCATCTGTGGTTTTGCTCAGCCATCAGCAAGCCTGGATAGTACCTCAGTGGAGTCACGCAGGAACACAAGCATTGCTCCGCTGCTAGCGAGCCTGGTCAGTACCTCGACGGAGTTACTTGCATCACCTCTCTATGCAAGAAGCCTTTCTCTTCTTTCGCCTGATTTATTTTCATTTTCATTTTATTTTCTTAAGAACTGTGGATAGGCACTTATTTATTTTTCAGAGGTGGAAGAGGGATCCTAACTTATTGAGAGAAAAAGAGGTTTTCACTTAAGAGAAGTATGTTATATATATCTCTAACATACGTGTTAAGGTTTTCCCCCTCACCCTACTCTACTTGACTGAGCTAACAAGGGTTAACCCAAAAAAACCGATAAGAGTATGTGGTACTAGTTAACAGTGCAAGAGTTGTGTTTTCACCAAGACTCATTCTGAACATAACATATTTTCCATCAAGGTATCGTCGAATGAAAACAACAAGCTCTTCATAAAGAGAGAGGACAACAGATAACCAAATGTTGATAGCTCTACAATTCCTCTTATATTTGCCTGGCTTGTCTCAAGAGCCAAACACGATGTCATGTAAAGCTAACCTATGGGTGTAGACAAGCAAAAAAACGAAGAATCAAAGAGAAGAAGTAAATTAAAGTAAAAAAAGTAAGAAAAACAAAATACACAAACAAAAAAAGCAAACACTACTCCTATTCCTATGGTAAACAGTGCATGGGCCTGCTCACGTAAAGTGATATTTCCAATGCAACCACCAGTGCATTGGTTGGCCCATGTTAGTGAAGGCATGGTTGTCAATAAAGATATACATGAAAACTAGCAAAAATAAAAGATAAAACAGTGAAGACCAACACGCTCCGAGTTTGAAAGCGTCCACAGAAAAGAAAAGGTTAAATGCACAAGACAAACATTTTGCAGACATACCATGGTGTTGCAACACATTGTGCGCAAATGATAAGCATGTACATGCTTTTAACCTTGTCTGACGAACAAACATGAAGAAAGATTAAAACTTACATTTCGCAAGAATGCTCGTTGCATATGACTCCTCCAAGCATGAGCGATAAGATCATGTGATTTTGGTGGATGGAGTGAAATTTGTGAAATAGATTGATCTTCAATGCACACAGGAGAGTGATAAAGAGCCTTGGTTGTTTCAACAGATTTCTGATTAGAAGTGGAGCTGACCTTAGGATAGTAAGGACCTTACATAACGATCAGTGCAAGCTGAAGTGCCTTGACAGTTTGAGGGGTTTCCACTTCATCAGAAGATAGATCATCAAATACTAGTGGCTTAGAAAATTAACAACGAGTGAATCATCATTATGATAGAATGAAGGGGTACAAAGATCACGAAAACCACGATCAGAAAATTCACGATGTTCATTGGCATCCTCATGATCTGACGAATCATGTAGAGGGGTTGATGAGAAACCAGAATGTTCAGACTCTGCATTTCCAAAAATGACAGATGAAAGATTGAATGGATTTTCAGAGAAATATTTGTCCTCTCCGCAATGTAATGACAAACTGACATCTAGTGTTTCCTGCGAACATCTGGTGATGAGTTTTCACAAGGAAAATCAAAAGTAGCAGAATCACAAGGGATGTTAGATAGAGTGGATGAGGTGCAGATGGAAGGGAGTCATCCTTCATCATGGGTTTTTCTTCAGATTCCCACACACTCTCACCATGAATGACAATGCATGTTGGTTGCACAACATCAACTTCGTTGACAACTTGATCCTTGAGAACACAAGATGTGGAGTCCGGAATGGGAGAATATAACTTAGTACAATCTGTAGGACCAACAGAATGAGGGGACGGAGGTTGAGAGAACAAGTTCACGTGACAACCAATAGTCTTGTAAGCCAAATTTGCTCAGATATCCAAAGCAGGTGGGGTGGGAGGATGTGATTAATAGATGGGTGCATGTCTTCTCCCACCTCATACAATAGAGCTAGAGATGTTCGATGAGAAGAGTACAACCAATCACTTGTGACAACGACCTTGTCCGTCTTGGATTTGGAAACTCTAACACTGAGGTATGTCGGGAGGGGTTCGAATGATTGTAAGATTTGCAAATTTTCAGATATGTGAAGAAGATACTTAAATCTTTCATCGAGAAATTTCCAATCAATTTCATCTTCAGGAAATTGAAATGCAAGATTACAAAAGCATATGTGAAATTGTTCAATGGATTCATCACGTGCTTTCCATAATTCAATAGTTTTTTTATTGAGTTCTTTGCAGTCATAACGATGGAAAGCACATGTCAACTCTCTAACTGTTGTGCATACAAATCCCCTATGTGGACAGAGGTGATCCCTCTAGTCCAATGAGAAAGTCTAGCAACAAACTAAACAATCTAACATACACTTTCCTAGCTCATGCTTGACAAATGCAGAGAGAAGCAGAAACCTACCTCGCTCTGATGCTCATCGCTTGGTCCTTGGAGATGGCTTTGAATATTTCGCTCCAAGCCTCACTCCTTACTTGTTCTTCATGTCCAAGTACCTACAAGGGAGATCAAAGAGCTATGCAATATACAAGAGCATATATGGCATACATCAAACATAAAGTACTTATATATCAAGGACTATTAAGCTAAAAGCATAAACATCTACACAATTATGGAAAGTGAACATCAGATGTATGTATTAATAAGCTAAAAAGGGAAGCATACAACCTAAATCTTGATGTTGGAGACCTCCTTTTGGTGGATTCCAAGTCCAAGAAAATACTCTTCAAGCACTCCTTCTCCAAGCTACAATGGGTAGCATGTAAGCATAATCTCAGCATAGGGATGCAACAATCAATGACCAACCATTTGGGGATGGAAGGGAGTGGATTTATAGGAAGGGAGAGGGATTTAGGGATCCACAAAAGAGGGAGGAAGGTCCACATCTCAAGGGGAAAGCCCATGATGATAAGATCAAGAGGCCCAAATGAGAGAGCTCGACCATATCAACAACAACCAATATCCATCTCATTGTTCCCGAAGGTTCTAGTGGGTGAAGCTTCTCCTCCAGTTTGGGAAAACCTGGCTGAAGAGGTTTAGTGCAAGTTTTCCTATGAAAACTCGTGCTAGCAGCACAAGTGTATAACTGAGAAACCTGCCATCAACACAGGCAGGCAGTGGAGCAAAACACGTTGATGCCAAAAATTAGGTTTTTAGGCAACCTTCTCCAGAATGTATTTAGGGAAGTTTTCCTTTGATTCTTCAGAGAGGCTATGGTATGTATATCATGATGGATATGTTGCACAATAGTCAATGTTTTCACACTTCGGGATATGGTACAGGAAGTGAACAAGAGGTATGACAAAATAATGTATAACAGTTGCCCCTAAAAGATGAAGGCAGCACAGGGAGTGATGGTTGAGATGATTTACAAGTCAGTGCAAGGACAAGAACAACACCGTTAGGGGACCTGCAAATCAAGAATATACATATACATATATATCTATATATATATATATATATATATATATATATATATATATATATATATATATATATATATATATATATATATATATATATATATATCTATATATATATATATATAGATATATACACATACATATCTTACATCTCTGATGATCATGCCTAACGATACAAGAATATGTATCTAATAATACATGAATCCGCGGTATGGACACAACCATCCAGAAAAAATGGATCATGTGCAAAGATCCTCCATATGGTCTCAGTCATCTGAATAAAAAGGATCGTGAATATGGACCCACGGTATGGTTGTAGCCATCTATCCAGTAGAAACATGTGTACAATCACGAATGACTCATAACTCCACGCGACTTGGACTTTATCAGAAAAATACAGGGTCTTGCACTCCGTCTCAACCCCACCAATGTATGCATTCTAATCATGTGAATAGATGTGTCAAAGTCGAACATGATAGAAAACCACCTGATTACTGATCAATGATGTAAACCGTTAACAAGCACGAGAGAAACCACCAATGATGACAATGGATCTCAAGGTACAACTGGCACAATCCATGACTGTGAATAGTGAAACTGAAGTTGAACATTCGTCATCTGATAGAAGGTCAATGATGTAAACATGTCGTCGAATGTGAGGAACTTGCCATTGAGGCATGCAAGCTCTAAGGTAATGGAAGAGAGTTTCGAGATCATATTCCCGGATAATGAGTTGAAGTCGATAGGAAGTGATCTGTGGAAGGAGGGCCATAATGAATCCCACATCATCGACACAAAACAAAAGGATGTAGTACAGTAGATAAGTGTGATCCATGACTATGGAAAAAAGTTAGACAATGTACAAGCATTAAAGAACTGAATATAGGACGTCTCTTGAACATATCGGTGACACGACTCTGGAGTTTGGAAGCATTTGACTCAACATAGGATCAGAGGTCATGATGATGGAATAGTATAATCAGATAAGAGGTAAAATGGATTTCCTAAACTCAAGGAGGTAAGTGACTAAGTGAGGATGTCCCAAACCCGACAGGAGCAACAAACAAGTGTCATGTTCAAGAGTGAGATGCTGCCTTTACAAAATACAAAAGATGATCACTTTCACTTTTTCCCCCACCATTTTTTACGAGTACCACATATATTTTTTATCGCAAGCTTGAAGGAGATAACATATGCTTGCCATATAAGTTCACCCTTTCGGATGAATCCTTCCTAGTAAGTTTTACGAGCCCTAGGAAGGAGAAACTCGATCTCGTCATGGTGAGAAGTACTACGTCATTTATGTTTTATGAGTTTGACGAAGGTGAAACTCGACAGCTTTTTCATGTTTAGAGAGTTTGAAAAATAAGTGAAAACTAAAACTCCAAAGGTCCCTTTTCGTAGATAGTCTCTCGAATCTAAAAGGTTAGAAAATAATACTCAATAGAACATCTTAGCCATATTCGACTAAGGTGTTCCTTTTTCGTACAATATTCTATCTCAGTCTTGAAAACGGTTAAACTTATACTGAGTAGACAGCTTTTCATTTACTTTTACGAGTTCAAAAAGACAAGTGCTCGACAATCTTTTTCATATTTTTGGAGTATAAAAAGAGATGAAAGAGGACTCCACCTGGAAGAACGAGAGGGATAAAAGGATTACAACTAATTCCGGTTATGATGGAACTGCTCAAAACATGTAAAGGTCAAGAGGCTGGCTAATAATACCACTCATTGCAGATGTTCCTTAAGCAAGGGTAAAGCAACCAAGTGAAAGTTTATGATTAGCCAAAGAGATGGTGATGATGGAATAAAAAACCAAGGCTCATCTAGCAAAAACACGCTGATAAAAACGAAAATTACGAGAGGTAGAAAGGGAAATGGTTTCATTTTTACACAATCTTGAAACATGGTAAATTATGTTTGAGTATACTTGAGGATGGTTTCATTTTTTCACAAGCTTGAAACATGAGAAAAACTATGCTTGGATTTGGTTTTATTTTTACACAAGCTTGAAATGGAAACAAACTATGCTTGGGTTTGGTTTCATTTTTACAAAATCTTGAAACAAAGATAAACTGTGCTTGAGATAAGTTTCCATGCCCCCAACATAATAACTCAATGGGAGGTACATGCCCTCCCAAGTTTCATTTCATTCACCTAAGTAGACTACTCGTTACTAACGGGTGGATGGAATGAAGGTTTATTTATGAGATCAAGTGAAAGACTCGACTGGGATTTTACGAGATCTAATCAAAGACTCGAATTAGAAGGGGATTTGTTTCATTTTTAACAAGCTTGACACAGGGAAATAACCATGCTCATGACACCTTGTTTCATTTTTACCGAGCTTGACAAAGGAAAATAACTCTGCTCATGGGAACTTATTTCATTTTTTAATGAGGTTGACATAGTAAAAGAACTATCCTCATGGTCTTTGATTCATTTTTTAACGAGCTTGACACAAGACAAGGAACTCTACTCCAACACCTTGTTTTATCTTTTAATAAGCTTGACACAAGTAAAAGAACCATGCTTATGAAATTGATCATGGACTATAAGATACCATGGCTTCTATGAGGTCCTCATCATATGGGAGAATAATAGGCTAGAAAGGATACATGTCCAGGGATCCAATGGAAAAACTGGGCTCCAATGTCCTAAGTACATGATGTATTACATCACCTACTAGATCTTCAATAGATGTGGGCATGGAATAGGTAGCCATATAATTAACATGTGGCGGGGGTGATACCACTTGCACATAAGAACCATCTAGGGATGATGGTTGATTAGGAGTTGATTCACGCCCAATGAACGTAAGTTTATTAATGATCACAATTCTTCCTCCAAGTGGGAAACACATCCCATGAAAGAGAGAACATATAAGAGCTCCCATGACATAAACATAGTCACAGTCAAGGAGTAGATTAGAATCTAAAGGACCTTGAACAACCATCACGTCTATATAGACAATCTTTCCTCCCAAAATAATAGGTAACTTAGGAAGGATCCCTAGCGGTAGACTTGTTCCTCTGTTGAAAGCTAACATATTGTAGGTGATGGGGACAAGTTGAGGAGAACCTAAAGCTTGCCAAGCAGTTGAGTACATAATGCTAACAGATGTGCCCTCGTCTATGATTATGCTAGGTGCGGCCATATTGTAAGTCTGTACTGTAATCTGGAAGGCACATAAGATGGAAGACGATATCCTGCCAGCCGAATCCAATCAAAAGAAGTGACTAAACTACTTTGAGGGGGTGCCTTCAGAACGTGATAGTTTCCCTCTTTTGCAATGGGAACAGGAGAACTGCACTCATGCACATCGGGAACGAGAGGATTTCCCTCCAATTCATTTGAAATTGAAGACACCAGAAGAACCTGAGAAATATGAGGTTCACTCTCTACTTGAAAGGTACGATTAACTAAAGGTGGAGCCAAGTCTACCATTTGCTCAACCAATGGTTGGTCGAGAATGGACTCACGTGACTCACTTTGAGAGAGATCGGGGTTGACTAAATATGGCTTTTGATCAATCACTTAATCAACAAGTGAAGGATCAGGGGAAAGCTTCTGATAACCAACCAAAAGACAAGGCTGGGAAGCTGTAAGGTTTTCCAACTCTTTGGAAGCCTCATCGAGAAAAGGACAAAGGTGAATGGGATGATTACCTTAACACAAATTACGAGGAAATTTTACTTTTCCCATTTTACCATGAGCTTTACTATTACTAGTTGAGGGTCTATCACCAATATGAACTCCAGAGTATTATGATAAATGTTGAAGTGAAACTGTGGACCACATTTCTAAGACCTTGGGAATACCAAGATAATTTCAAAGAAAGTGGTCACCCTTACATAACATGCAATGGAATTTTACTTTTCGGGGTTGGTTTGAATATTTTTCCACATTATTTACATTCATAGCAGTGGATGCTTCATTGCCCCCTTGCTTATTTTAGTTATTCTTCTTCGTCATCTTCTTCTTCTTCTTAGCTTCCCGGTTAATAGAATCCATACTTTCACCAGGCAAAGAGAAATAACGAGGTGAAGAAACAGGTGAAGAAGGTGAGGGGTAAACTTTAGGATCAACATGAGGTTGATGTTGTTCAGATGGAGGAGAACTCGGTTGAAAAATAGTTTGGATACTCGGAATCAGTGAGGTTGGAAATAACCAAACTAGCAGACTAATGGTCAATCCACGTAGGGACAACATTTCCATATAAGGAGCACCAATATTTCCAAAAGAAGGAAAATTATTAGGTTTCTTGTTAGAGGGGTTTCCTTGACTAGTAGACTCAAGAAATTTTTCCATTGGTATCAACCTAATATATACTAAGGAGTATTTCCACAGGAAGGATGTTTTTCGCGGTCAATTAATTGATTTTAGAAATTAGCAAAAAAATAAATAAAAGAGAGGTAATTTAAGCAAGAGGGTTTACCAATTATCCATAAATCGCAATATATAGCTTAACCAAAACAAAGGACTTAACATATGACGACTAATCCCCCCAAATGTTGTGTTCTGTGTATGACGTTTACAAGGCGATTGACTCAATTACCTTTGGCTAAAGGATAACAACCTAGTGGGGTCTCCCAATGTATACACGATGGTATAGGGAACACAAGTTTGTGTTAGCGTTTTCTAATGCATAACCGTTCGATGAGATTGTTCCCATATACTTGTCATACTCGAGTGCCTATGATATACTCGAGAGTACTGGAGAACCTCTTATATACTTCCGTACATGGAACGAGATTTCACCCCTGAGATATAATGTAGGCAGTTAACGACAACTGCTAGGTTTATAGACGTCAAAACACGTCTCTATCCTAGACCTCTAAATGGTTTTCGTTAAGTTCCAAATGCTCCTTAGGTTAATTGAATACATTTTAATGTTTATCTTCAATTATGTTTCAGTTTTGGGCTCAAAACGATGTCACTTGAATCCCCAAGATGTAGCTATATGAAAAAAGGAAAATTTCCACTTCAATGAAATTTAGACTAATCAAGGGAAGAAACTCAATTAATAATGAATAAAAAAAAATGCATCAAACAACATGCCTTCCATTGACTTTCACTTTCGTCTTCCAAATGCAATGCCAAAAGTAAAAATGATTTTCACTTTTCACTATCCTAAATGCAAATTTTCGAAAGCAAAATAATTTTGACTTACTAAGATGCACTTATATGAATTATGCTTTTCTTTTCATTTTGAATGATTTGATGCACTTAATACAGTGTTTAGATTTCAGCCGCCAAAAAGTGTGATCTATTTTCAATATGAATCTAAAAAAATAACTTTTCAATGCAACTAATCTAATGCATTTTCACGAAAAGTAAATTTTGAAAGACAAGCTAAAACAAATGCAAAATGACGTTTTCAATGATTTGCACAAAAAACAACATTCAATCAATAAGAAAAATTAGCATCTCAATGACACACTAACAAGAAGCAAGTGATGACCAATTGACTAGAAACCTTAGAACTCAATCAGATTTCACTTCATAGACAATGAGACAATTTTTTGCAAATTAATCAAGACAATAAATAAAAAAACACTAACAAATTCAAGCTTACAAGATGGGAAAAGGCCTCAGGGGCCAAGAAACACTGGATTTTGACAGAGAAACCCTAAATTTTTGCCAATCTCAGGGATTATCACGGTTGTTAAGACTAAACAGGTGTTGAAAGTGGATAAGCGCGATTGTTTTAATAAAAAACGCATTGGCAGCGTGACTGTGAGATCAAAAAGCACATTGGGCGAGGAAAAAAGGCAAAAAATAAAAAGAATTTCAGAGACACTTCTATTGTCACTCAAAATTTTCCTTAGAAGTTATCAGAAGAAGGAAGAAACCGAGGTAACCACAAACCAATATTTTAAGTATAGGTTCTAGCCAACCTATGACTCAGAGAGGGCTCTCTCTATATAATTTAGCTTTGTTTTTTAATGGGATTTTAGGCTAGCTCTTTGTGTTTTTTGGGTTTGGTTTTGAATTGAAGGTTGGGTGGTGGAATTCTTGGAGCAGATGGATAGAGATAGGTCTTCAAGCCATTGGGCTATGGATTTAACAAATGGATAGCATAACTGTATCAATTAATTAAAGGGAATGTTCACAGGGCAAGCTAGCAAAGCAAAATGCAAATTTTTAGGTCTAATGGGTGAAGTAATTCTAACCAGGGTGAAAGGGAACTTAAGAATCCTTGGACAATTGAAGGACCCTTGGTCTAATTTGACAATTGAAGGACCCTTTTAATGTCTGAACTGATTCTTGGAGGAGGGCTTCATGTTAACATTGTCATGATTGGATGTACAAATAGGTCAATGAAGTCAGCATATGAATATGGGTACTGAAATTTGTGGATTAATGGGGTCTAAAACATGACTAATCTGGGTGACCTTTTGTGTCAAGCTTTTGAAGGGTGATTAGGAATTTGTCTGACTGGTAATATAGAAAAAGGTGATACAAAACAAAGGAGTATTTGAAGACTCTTTCATTGTTCATTCCGAGAAACTTTTCATGCATCCTGTCAACTATAAATTGGGCGTAGTCATAGATAACAGCAGGAGGCTGCCCTGGAGTGTAGATGGACATGAAAGCTAAGACAATCTCATCAATATATTCACTGGTGGTATAACCTAGGGCACTGGATTTCATGGCCACAATATTCCTCCCCCATGGGGAGAAAATGGTAGCTACATACGGAGGAGGATCCTTTGGGATGTGTTTTTTTTTTCTCTTATGAAAGTTTGGAACATCTCTGCCAATTATGCAGTGGTACGTTTAGGAAACTGGTCTAATAAGACTCCAATTGAAAGAGGAGTCAAGTTTTTCCCAGGTTGGAGTTGTAACATTTCATTTATGGGTTCTACAGTGATAGTGAAAAGTATGGCCTGGTTAGGGGACATGACTTCTCTTTGACTTGGAATATAGTGGGCATGGTAGTAATGTACAATTTTTGGGAAAATGTGGACTTTGTGGAACTGGTACTTAGGCAAATTGGACTGCCAAAGACCAATTTCATCAACATGGTTCAAGTATTTATCCCTACTTTGGCAGTACATTTTGAGTGGGGATTCTTGGACAGAGGTGTCCTTTATATGGAAATCTTTATCAGCTAGTGGGAGGTGGTCCAGGTCTAAATGGGGTGTAGAGATGGGTCTCTATCCATAGTAATTGCGGCAACCATTCTCAGTTGTTGTGGATTTGAGTATGGGACAGGTAATTTGTAGTGTTTTTAGGGCAATGACGTTCAACATGGAGTAGGCTTGAGTTATTGAGTATCTTTAATGAATTTTTAACTTAACTAAGAACACTCAACAACTAGTTTCTTTGAAATTGACAGGGTATTTGGTGAATTCTGGTTTAAATACCTGGAACTGGCATGAAGTGGTTTTAAGCAGGTTGACTGGTGACTCCAAGTGGTCGAAGGGGCTCAGTAAAGGTTGCAAGGCAGACTGGATGGTCTGCGACGTATTTGGAGTGCAATTGTACGTAGGTTGACGACTTCGACATTTGCAGGTGTCGTGCATGCATATAGAGGCTTGCATATGAAAATTGAGCAGAAACAAACAATTTGGGGTTTTTTGACTTTTATACAAAAAAAGTTAGTTTTGGCGGGTATGGGGTGAACAATGGTTAATTTATCGTGTAGCGAGAGGGCAGTGAACGGTTTATTTCACATTGCTTTTGGGTTCTTGGTGGTATTTGCGAGGGGCCACCCGATTCCATTCATTGGATGATACATAGCATTGGGGTTTGGGGGAAAAACCACTTTATCGGGTGGGTAAAGGATGGACGTCGGGTTGGCCCGATATGGACGAGGGTCGTCGGATGAAGAGGGAGACGATCGCATGGTGATCGGGCGGGGAAGCTATACAGAGGCTAGTGGGGGGCCCGATAGGCACTTAATTACGATGGTTTCAGGGGTTAATGATGGCTTAAAGTGTGATTAGGCCATGAGGGTAATTAACGAAGGATTAAAGGGGACTTTTTAAACTTTGATTGCAGATCGACTAGTTAAAGGTTTTGGTCAGGGTTTAGGTGAAAATCGTAGTTTATAATTAAACTGGGGTGTAGGGTTAATTAACACGTAGGAGATAAATATATACATGAAAATGGGTTTTTATCGGGATTTAATATAATAAAGTTAGTAATTAATATGAAAAATGAACGGAAAAGGGAAAAACACTAAGCAACTGCTTTTTTGTGAATCACATGTCTTTCACATATTTACATTAATACTTAGGGTAAAGCATTTTTGTGGGTTTTTGATATGAAAAGTGTTTTATGTGGGGGAAAAATGCTTTCTAAGGCAAAAGTGTTTTAACCTTATGAAAAGGAGTATTATTAGGAAAAAGAATGAACTGAAGGAGGAAATGAATTTTTATGAGGGGAATCCAATACTTGATATCCATAAGTCATTGAGTCGAGGGTCCAGTCCTTCCAAAATTCAAATAAATGCTTTGAGCCTCTTTGACTTAAAGGCTTTAGGTACTTTGAACTTTATTATGGGAAATTAGGTAAGTAAAAAGGTGAATTGAATGGGGGGAGTTAATTAATTGACTTTGAAATCCATTTTCATTCTTGATTTTCCATTCATATATGGAACATATGATGAAAATGATAAATATGCTTTTTGTATAATCAATCATCATACTTCTGCAACCTATAATCAATCATCATACTTCTGCAACCTTTCTTATACTTACCTATCTACTTTTCCCTACCATTTTTTCTCCACTTTAATAAGGTGCACTTAAGCTTGCAAACCCTTATCAAATATTTTTCTTTTTCTTTACACTGGCAAACTATCTAAATCTAACCTTATTTCATCCAAGGGCTCAGATTAAATAGTTGAGCTCCTTTTATTTACTCTACTATCTAATTATCTGCCAAGGTTACACTGTTTGGTCAGATTTTTATTCTCTATCTATAGACATAGAATTGGAAACATGAACTAGCCATGTTTAAACATTTTGACTATCATGGATTGTGGCAAGGATCACAAACTACGCACAATCATTTATTATGCATAAAATTAAATAGGAGTGGCATTTTGACATGCTCACTTTCATGGTATTTTTTTCTTTTCTTGGGGTTCATATTTTTCATCTTTTTTGACCTTTTTTGTTCTTTTTGTCCTTTGATTATTTTTTTAGGACATATCCTCTTTACATTTTTTAGTTTTTTGAATATGGAAAACATTTGTAAAAAGCAAAGGTATAACAATATTAAAAGGTTTAATCTCAGTCATTCAAAATTATGACTCGTATTGGTATAGGAACCTAACTGTGGCTCCACTTGGGGATGGCCTTTCTTGGTGAAATGTCGAGAACTTTATAGATCAGTAGCCTTGTGAATTGTTGTGATATTACCCTGCAACATTTCTCCTTTATGTTTCTACATTATTACTATTTATGATAGTAAAACCTTTAAAGCTTAGGGCCTTCTGTCCGGGCTTCAACTTTACAAATCACCATCCAATCAACTCTAGACTTTTGAAAATAAAGTATGTACAAATGAGAAGTGAAATTAGTAGCTAGGTTCAATATAGTGTTTGAGCATTCGACCATTCACTGGTCCACCTTTTGCTTTTGTGCCATCCATTTCTCTTAGGAAGAAAACATTGTTACCTCTAAAAGCATAAATGACATATGGTCATTTCCAAAGGAAATCAAATTTTCCATGTTTACCTTTATCTTCCCTCCTTGAGTCCCATTTTAGGACTTTTTCCCCAAGGTAGAAATCCTCAGCCTTGGTTCTTTTATCAAAAAGCTTCTTGATCCTTTCTTTCACAACCTGAGACTTGATGTACGCTTCTTCCCTGGTTTGTTGTAAATGGATTGTTTGGTTGATTCTTCTTTGGATGTCATTTGGTTCAACCTGCAACTCTTGGAGTGGTTTCATCACTGGTGTTCCCAAGGAAGATGGAAAAAAAACTTCCATTCCATAAACTAATTGGTAGGGAGAAGTACCAATTGATTTCTTTGTGGTTAGTTTGTTTGCGCACAAGGCATTTACTAGCTTTTCATTCCATGTTTTCTTGCTATCCTCTAACAAATTTTTTATGATATTTACTAGACTTTTGTTTGAGGATTCTACTAGTTCATTTCCTTGAGGGTAATAAGCTGTGGAATGGCCCAGGGTTATATGATACTTATTACAGAAATCTACCATTCTTCTGGACTTGAAAGCTGCTGCATTATCAATGATGATCTTGGTTGGGCATCCAAATCTTGATAGAATGTTGGCCTCAAATAAGGTTATGATAACAATGTCAGTGGATTGCCTTGAAGGTACGACTTCTATCCATTTCGTAAAATATTCTATGGTAGTGAGGATGCATTTGTGTTGGGTAGAGGAAGGTGGGTGGATTTCACCAATGAAGTCTAAACCCCATTGTTGAAAAGGTGCTTCAACAGAGATTGGTTTTAGAGGTAAAGGTAGAAGTTTTTTCTTTCCTTCGAAAATTTGACATTTATGACAGGAGGTCACATATTTCTTTACATCAGAAAACAAAGTAGGCCAATAAAAACCGGCTCTAAGGATTTTGTTAGCAGTGGTTTTCCAGTAAAGATGTCCTCCAGAGTCACCTGCATGAAACTCTTGTAACACTTTGTCAGATTCTTCTTTCAATAAATAGTTGAGAAGAATACCTTCATGATTCCTCCAAAACAAAGCATTATCTACTATGAAAAATTTTAAGGATTTCATTTTTAAAAACCTGCTTTTGGTCCTGGATAATTCAAGAGGAGCTTGTAGATTTAGCAAAACATATAAGATGTCAGCATACCATGGTGATTCAATAAAGGCCTAGATGATTGGTGGAGTCGCCATCTCCTCTTCATTATCCATTTCTGCAATAACATTTATATCTAAGGCCTCATAGTTCGATTCAGCCATGAGCTTGGCTAAACCTTAGCCTTTGATTAACTTTTTTGGTTTGATTTCTATGTCATATTCCAAAATAGTAGCAATCCACTTCCCTCTCTTTCCATCTGGACCTTCCTGAGTTAGGATGTCCTTGACTACTGAATTAGGGACATAGGCTACTATATAAGAATATAAAATGTAAACCCTGAAATCCTTAATAGCTTTGACCAAAGCAAAGGCTTGCTTTTCCATTATGTTGTATTTTAAGAGGGCATCCCTCAAGGCTTTGCTAAAAAAGGCAATAGGTTGTTCATAACCCTGATCATTTTTCTACAGTAGAACTGTAGCAATTGTATGTTCCGAAGCAAAGGAAAATAAAATGAAATCTCTGTCAAATTTTGGACTGATCAAAACTGGTGTTTTAGTCAAGGCTAGGTTAATGTCTTCAAAGGATTTATTAGCTTCAACAGTCCATTTTATGGTCGAATCTTTTTTCAACATATTGTTCAAAGGATTAGAAATAAATCTCCTAAGAAAGTTAATTTTCCCTAAAAAGGCTTGTGATTCCATAATGTTCCTAGGATGTTGTATATGCAAGATGGCTTCTATTCTTGCAGGATCTATTCAGATACCATCTTTAGAAATTATATGACCTAATAACTTTCCCTCTTCTAACCCAGACAAATATTTCTTGGGGTTCAAAGAAATTCCATACTTCCCGCGTTTAATGAATACCTGTCTTAGGTGATCTAAGTGTTGATTATCAGATTTTGAGAATACAGTGATGTCGTCCAAATATATTACTAGAAAGTCATGAATTTCCTTGGCAAAAGCTATGTCCATAGCCCTTTGGAAAGTGGCTCCTGCATTCATTAGTCCAAAAGACATCTTCACATACATGAATGTGCCCCAAGGAGTAGTAAAGACAGTTTTGACTTGGTCATCCGTAAGATCTGATTGTAACCAGAAAACCCATCCAATAATGAGATTTTGGTTGACCCAACTACACTTTGTAAAATATAATCCATTTTACGGAGAGGTTAATTTTATTTAAGTGAAACTTTGTTAAGGTTTCTGAGATTTACATAGAGTTTGATCTCATCTGTTTTCTTCCTTGTTGGCACCAAATTTGAAACCCAATCAGAAAATCTGATTGGTGCTATTATCTTGACATCACACATTCTCTGGATTTGCTTTTCAATAGAAGGTAATAGGATGGGATTAATCTTCCTAAGATTTTGTCTAAAAGGTTTCTGGTTTTCTTTTATGGGGATTGTGTGTTGTATGATGTTGGTGTCATAGGACTTGAGGTCCTCATAACTCCAAGCAAAGACATCTTGGAATTCTTTTAATAATTCAATATATTTCACTTTTTCAGTTGGAGGTAATGATTTCTCTTCACCTTCTATTTCATTAATTTCCATGTCATCTTTAAAGTTAGGATCTATTGTTATGTCAGTGTCTATATGCTATTTACAAATTCTTCTTCTAAGGTTAAAAAATTGTTTATCTATTTGTCATTAGCAAATACTTGGCAGTTTTTCATGTTATCTGGGATAGAAGGTCTGTGCCTGACCTCAACAGTATACTGATGGTTAGGTTGAAATGGTAACTTACAAGTGCTGGAAAACATTGCTAAACTATGAGCCTGCATATTATGTTTCCTTGGGATGACTGCATGCTTAGTTTTTAGGAAAGTATTCATTATTTCTACAATTTTACCTCTATAAAAACTTAATCTAGGGTCTTTGTTTATAAATACAACATTAATTTGTTTTATAACTAACTCAGAGTCTCCCATGACAGAAACTCTTTTAGCTCCTAAATTCCTAACTAGTTTAAGGCCTAATATTAGGTCTTCATATTCGGCCATGTTGTTAGTGCATTTAAAATTCAGTCTGTAACCATGGCCTTCTGAGTGATCATTCTCCAGATTGTATATCCACACTCCTGCTTCTACTCCTAACTTATTTACCGATCCATCAAATTCAAGATGCCATAATATCTCATGTTCATAATTTTCACTATCTAGTGGAACAAAATTTTTATTGTTTGCTGTATTTTGATCATCTTGATTATTGGAAAGCTCTAAAGTTTGGACAATTTCATTTTTGGTTGTAACTGCAATTTCTTTTGGTTTTGTAACAATACCATTTAAAATAGTTTTTTGTGTTTGTTCAGCATTATACAAAATAAAAGATTCAATGTCGGAATGCATGGAGTAGATGGGAAAGTTTTGAGGCCAATCCTGGCTACTCACCACATATTTCATTAAAGTCTCTCTGTACAACTTCTTAGATTGTTCAAAAACATAGATTGTGGCATATGACATGTCAAGTTGTAAAGACCCTTGGAGTTTGGCTCCCCATGATCTAGACAATAGCATTCCATATTTGGGTGGGATGTCAGTGACTACTATATCCATGAGAATGCTTTTAGCAAGATATTGTACTAAGTTAACACACATGTCTTTGATTAACCCTAGACACTTTACTTGACTTGAGTGAAATGATAATAAGTCCTTGTAAGGCCTTGTCATAGTTTAATTTTTCCATAACTGATTTGGGCATTAAGTTGTGTGAGGCCCCAGAATCTAACATTACATTGTGTAAGGTTTTATCATGAATTCTAATGCTAATGTAAAAGGGTGGTACCCCTCCTTCTAGTGGTTTTTTGTTAACATCAAGACCAAATATAAGTTCTGGCTGATCATCAAACAAGTTGAAAAAATCTCCATTCTCAACAATGTTTAAAGTTTGGTTTATTTGAGACTTATAGGTTTCACTTTTAATCAGTTTTTGTCAAAGGAACTGAAATCTTTAGTTTAGCTACCTCTGCTCCCAAATTGAAAGGCAAAGGGGCTTTTTCTGTTTGAGGGCTTGGAATTTTTATAGCAGGAATTTGAGTAGGTTGATCTTCTTTTTCTATATTTGGGGTCTTTTTCTGTGGATTTTCTAATATTGTGTTTGGAGCTTGTTTCACTGTTTCCTTGGAGGGGATTGAAGTGGAAGGTTGATCATTAGAGGGTTGATCAGGGGTTATATCTATAATGGTGGGGCCAGAAGGATTCTAGTCTTGTCTAGGGAGGTTTTGGAGAGTTTTAGAAACTGGAGTTGCTTTGATTTTCTTGGGTTGATTTGGCATTATTTTCTTGGTTTGGTCAAGAGTATCAGTGTTCTTTTTACTCCTTAAGTTGTATTGTTTGTGTACTTCAAAGATGGCAAAATCATATCCTTGTTTATAGTCAAATGATTCTCTGGATTGGATCTGCAATTGCTGTAGCATATGCAGTTCCTGCTCATCTTGGGTCAAGAAGACTGTATCCTCATCATCCAATCCCATCAGGTTAATCTGTGTATCTTGTTCAGGGTCTTCTGAATGAGATGTTTCAGCATAGTTTTCTTGAAAGGGAGGCCTAATATTCTGATTAGGTCCATTTTTTCCATTGTTCTAATTTTGGTTCTTTCTAAAGTTTGGGTTTCTAACTAGAGATGCCTGTTGATTATCCCATTGAGGCTTCCTCTCCATATTATCTATCCCGTCCATAAGTTTTTCCATACTCTTGGCCAGAACATCTATTTTAATTTCAGAGAGTGAGGCTTCATATTTTGCATATCATCTCCTTTCATTCCTAACCTTAGCTATTTTTGCTAACACATTTGCTTCTACACTAATTGCTACACTCTGCATATCTTCTAAAGTTGGGGGAATTCTCTCTCTGAGTTGGAATGCCATATCAGTGTCAAACACATCAGGAAATTTTATTAATTCTAGGTCAAGTGGGGTTCTAAGATTAACTAGTATTTTATTGTATATATTGTTAAATCTGGTGCAATAATCCTGGACCGTTTTATTAGGTCTTGTTTTAATATTTTTGTACTCTGAAAGGATCTGCAAAGGGTTCTTTTTCCTTTCCCATCTATTTAAAAATTGCTGATAAAATATATCTAAATTATCTATGCTATTAGCAGGTAACACTCTAAACCATTTCCTAACAGCACCAACGAGATTCTGAGCAAAAAGTCTCATTTGAACATCTCCAATATCAATTTCATGCAATTAAAAGTAGTCTGTCATTTTTTTTACATGATGCTATGCTATATAAGGTCCCATGCCATCAAATTGGATAATTTTGCTTTGGCAGTCTTGTGGCATGGCACCAAGTGGGGCAGGTAACACAAGAGGAGCATATCTATTTGCCATGGCTCTAAGTTGGTTGGGGCTAAGATGTGGGCTTGAGGTACTTGGAGATGATACAGTAGTGGATGGAGAACTAGGAGTAGTAGGTAAGCAATGAGTAATGGTAGGTTGGTAAGGGAGTGAAGGTATAAATGGTGGTGGGGAATGAACTTCAGAGGTAGAAGGGAATAATGGTGAACTAATAGTAGTAAATATTGGTTCCAAAAGCTCGGGGATCTTAGCAGTAGTAAGGGATGACTGTGGGGAATTCAGAATATATTCATCAATTGACTAGTTGTCCTTTTAGACTTCTAGGTCTACAATAAATTTTGGATCTAGAACTATGTCATCAAGTGCACTTCGAGACCTTGTTCTAAATAGGGAAAGATCAAATGGCACATCGAAAGGAAGGTATTCTAAAAACAACCACTCGTATAGGCATGCATCTGCTTTGATTGAAGGTGTTGGACTGACTGAACTTTCTTGTCTTTTGGGTCTTCTCAAAATCAGGTTGGGATTATAAACTACTGGGCTAGGGTTTGGATCTAGATTAGCCCTAGTATAGTGAATTCTCCTTGAAGCCAGAATTTCAAGCTTTCTTAATTAATTTTTTTTTGTGAGATTTTGTAAATAACTTCTAAATAACCCTTTAAGAGGCTTGAATAAAGATTTAAAATTTTCTTAAAGGTTTATTAAGACTTGAGGATTTGAGTCCCCAGTGGAGTCGCCACTGTGTTATCACTATGAATTTTCCTTAGAAGTTATCAGAAGAAGGAAAAAACCGAGGTAACCATAAACCAATCTTTTAAGTATAGGCTTTAGCCAACCTATGATTCAGAGAGGGCTATTTATATATAATTTAACTTTGTTTTTTATGGGATTTTAGGCTAGTTCTTCATGTTCGTTGGGTTTTGGTTTTGAATTGAAGGTTGGGTGGTGGAATTCTTGGAGCAGATGGATAGAGCTAGGTCTTCAAGCCATTGGGCTATGGAGTCAAAAAATGGATAGCATAACTGGATCAATTCATTAAAGGGAATGTTCACAGGGCAGGCTAGCAAAGCAAAATGCAAATTTTTAGGCCTAATGGTGAAGTAATTCTAACCAGGTTGAAAGGGCACTTAAGAATCCTTGGACCGGGATTAGAATGAAGAACGGAGGATAATCATGAACAAAGCACAATTAAGAATCCTTTGCTATAGATCACTAGAGGTTACCTAAACTAAGGAGCAATAAAGAATTCCTTAACTTAGATTTGTGAAGAAAACATACAATAATGCATAACGGTCAAGACAAAGTACATTTAAGCAATTTCTGAAATATCATTCCATATTATAACATTTAGATTTTAGAAATACACAAAAGATTATGGAAAAAGCATAAGGAAAAACAACATTGAACATGAGAGAATACTTATTTGTATTTCGCTTTACACAAGAATCTTGTAAAATATCTGATCTTTATTCCTTGATCCAGCAAGCTAATCTAGTCATTGATACAATAGAATTTCTGATTTGGGAGAAAAAGTCTATAGAAATGTTTTGGAATCCACACCACATACTTCGAAATATGAAGTATATATACAAAACTATTTACAAAATATCTCAAAACAACTTGAGACTTAATCTAGGGAATATAAATATCTTCTTGCATGAAGATAGAGATTGATGTTGAACTGCTTCATGCTATCCCTTTTATTGTGATGGTGCTGGCTGTTACAGTTGAATTGAAGCCCTTTAAGTTGGCTGATATTTGTGGCATTACGTTGGAATTTTCTTTACTTTCATCTTTCAACTGATACTCTTTGACCCTGCTGCCCTGTTTTCACTTGTTTTACCTAGCTACCTTCATTTTTACTATGCAGTAAATTTCTGATGTAAATTTATCACAGTAAATCTGTCATTTTTTCCCACCATTCTGCATTAGGTAATTTTACATTCACCATTCTCCTGTAGATTTCATCAACTTCAGTATACTTTACAAAATTTGGCTTGGTGAGGAACAAATGTTTCACCTCATGCTCTGGGAAAAACAAGTTCTCAAATGTGTCATATAACACTTTGCCTGTTGGCAGGGCTTTAATGGATGAAGAACTGGCTTGTTCCTTAGCCAATTTTCTAAGTCTATCACAATAGTTCACCTGGGTCATGAGTTTATCATTGATGACCATAGGACTGGGAAGACCCTTTTCCTAAATCTAGAGGGAGATCTAAATCTCCAGGAAAACCTGTAAAGGTGGTGTGCTGGAAATGCGGAAAGGAAGGGAACTACAAAAGGGACTATAAATCTAAAGCTCCTGATAAAGGAAAGGGATCTGATGATGCTCCTTCTGCAAAGGCAAAAACCACCTCAGATGAAGGTGGGGATGTGTACTTCGCTTCTTCAAGTGCACATGTAGATCATGAGGCATGGTTGATTGACTCAGGTGCATCCTTTCACTTCACTCCCCATTGAGAGTGGTTCTGCGAGTATGAGAAATATGATGGAGGTGATGTCTTCTTAGGGGATGATAGGAAGGCTAGAATCATTGGTCGCGGAAAAGTAAAGTTGAAGTTGCAAGGTGGAAGGGTTAGAACACTTCCAGGTGTTCTGCATACTCCTGCATTGGCCAGAAATCTAATTTATGTAAGCAAGCTGGATGATGCAAGTGTAAAAACAGTGTTCAAGAAGGATACCTGCAAAATGGTTTGGGAATCACTAGTAATGATGCGGGGAGTTCGAATTGGAACTCTATACAAGCTACAAGGTAGCACTATTATTGATGGGTGCAACAGTTTTGTGGTTCCTGAAAGTGGAGCAGAAAATCTAGTGGTCTCTGGAGAGAAGACCATGTTGTGGCATCAAAGGCTTGGACATATTGGAGAGAAGGGCCTTCGAATACTTCATGGTAAAGGTATGGTAGAAGGTATGAGTAATAGCTCTCTGGATTTTGATTTCTCTGAAAATTGTGTATATGGGAAGCAGAATCGGGTGCGTTTCCCCTCTGGTAGTAAGAGGGCGAAACATATATTAGAAATTGTGCACAGTGATGTGTTTGGACTTGTGAAGGTTCCATCACTGGGTAAGTCTATGTACTATGTATCATTTATAGATGACTTCTCAAGGAATACATGGATATATTTCCTTAAGAAGAAATCTGAAGCCTTTGACAGGTTTAAAGAATTTAAGCCTCTCGTGGAAAATCAGACGGAGAAGAAGATAAAGGTGTTGAGGACAGATAATGGTGGAGAGTTTTGCAGCAATGAATTTGAAGAATTTTGTAAGAAGTGTGGTATAGCACGATAGAAGACTACTCCATATACACCTTAGAAAAATGGAGTTGCATAAAGAATGAATAAGACGTTGATGGAAAGGGCTAGAAGCATGCTCAATGGTGCCGGGTTAGGACAGGAATTCTGGACAGAGGCGGTGGACACTGCATGTTACCTGGTCAATAGGTCACCTTCATCAATGTTGGAGGATACTACTCCACAAGAGGTATGGATTGGTAAGAAACCCTCTCTTTCACATCTAAGGGTATTTGGATGTGATGCATATGTACATGTTCCAAAGGAGAAATGAACCAAGTTGAATAGTAAATCTGAAAAGTGCATCTTTATTAGGTATAAGGATGGTTTAAAGGGTCATAAGCTTTGGAATCCAGTCACACGGAAGGTTGTGTACAACTGAGATGTGGTCTTCAGAGAGGTAAAAGGTGTTATTAAACAGGAAGTCCAACCAAAGGAACCTGAGAAGATAGAGTTTGAGCTGAAGGAGGAAGAATCAGACTCTACAACAGAGGAGGAATTAGAAGATGAAGAGCCACAAACTCCGGGTGTGAGAAGATCAGTTCGAGAAAGAAGGCAGCCAAAAAGGTATAGCCCATCTGCTTTCTGTTCAAATTTTTCTTTATCTATTACTAATGATGATCCCAGAACTGTGAAGGAAGCAGTAGATTCAGAGGATGGAAAACTCTGGAAAGAGGCCATGGTTGATGAAATGGCATCTTTGCACAAAAATGAGGCCTGGGATCTAGTGGAGTTGCTGGCTGGAGGGAAACCCATTGGAAGCAAATGGGTGTTCAAGAAGAAGACAAATGCAGAAGGAAAGGTGGAGAAATACAAAGCTTGGTTGGTAGAAAAAGGTTATTCCCAGGTGTCGGGAATTGATTTTGGTGATATTTTTTCTCCTGTTGCCAAGGTAACTTCTATTAGATTACTTTTATCTGTTGCTGCTGCTTTTGATTTTGAGGTAGAATAGATGGATGTGAAGTCAACATTTCTTCACAGGGATCTGGAAGAGGAAATATACATGAAGAAACCTGAAGGCTTTGTGGTGAAGGGTAAGAAAGAACTGGTATGCAAGTTAAAGAAGTCTCTATATGGGTTAAAATAGTCACCAAGGATTTGGTATCAGAAATTTGATACATTTATAAGGGGACTTGGCTTCACCAGAAGCAAAGCAGATCATTGTGTGTATTTTAAATAAATTGGTGACCGTGTTATTTATCTGATCTTGTATGTGGATGATATGTTGTTGGTTGGAAATGAAAAAGAAATTATCCAGGATTTGAAGACCCAATTGTCCTCCAATTTCGACATGAAAGATCTTGGTGTTGCAAACTATATTTTGGGCATGGAAATTAAAAGAGATCAAGCAAAGAGGAAGGTCTAGCTAAACCAAAGGAAGTATGTCGAGACAATACTGCAGAGGTTTAATATGTAGGATAGTAAACTAGTGAAGGTTCCTATTCTTGTAGGTGTGAGGTTATCTATTGAACAATGTCCCAAGACAAAAGAAGAGGTAGAGGACATGTCCCGTGTTCCATATGCAAGTGAAATCAGTAGCCTAATGTATGTAATGGTCTGTACTAGACCAAACATTGCACATGCAGTGGGAGTATTGAGTAGGTTTATGTCAAAACTAGGGAAGGAGCACTAATGATTATGGTTTGTGCTACCAAGGAAGATCAGGATTGGATAGAATGTTGGATATTCGTGGCTTTGTTGATGCAGACTGCGTTGGAGATTTGGATTAGAGAAGATATACAAGTGGGTATGTGTTTAACCTATTTGGAGGTGCAGTCAATTGGATGAGTAAGAAACAATTTGTAGTGGCACTATTAACTACAGAGGCAGAATACATGGCAGCCACTCATGCAAGCAAGGAAGCAGTTTGGTTGCAGAGATTGTGTTCAAGTATGGGGTTAGTACAGGGAGCTATAAGGATAGACTATGATACCCAAAGTGTAGTTTTCTTGGCAAAGAACCCCGCAGATCATTCAAAGACAAAGCACATTTTTGTTCAGTATCACTTTGTGAGGGATATGATAGAAGACAAAAAGGTGTTGCTGGTAAAGGTGGACACTTTGAAGAATACTACAGATGCATTAACAAAATTTGTGAGCTCTGAGAAGTTCTCTTGGTGTAGAGAGACAATGGGCATTTCAAGGATGGAAAATTACTAAGCTCTCTTGTGGCCCCCTGTGGAAAGAAAAAGTGGGAGAATGTTGGGTTGTGTTATATTCTTTCCACGACTAGCCCACGTAGTTAATCAGGGGGCGGAGCCCCCCTTCATTGCGCCGATTGTGTAGTCGGGGGGGTCATAGGGGGTTTGAGGTGTACCTGTAACCCCACTTTATGGGGTCTGGGGCAGCGCCCCAGAAAATTTTGGTTTTGGACCCTATGTTTGGATGGGCGGACCCACCTATGGTTTTTTGCATGATTTTTGCACATGTTTTTGGATGCGATGGTTTTTTGGTCCATGGTATTGGATGCGATGGTTTTCGGTCCATGGTATTGGACCCAATGGTTTTCGATCCATGGTATTGGATGCTTTGTCATGTATAAATATGTATTATAACATTGAAAGGAACATAATGAAAAATCAAGCTGGTAGTCCCAGTTTTGGGATCTAGGGGAAAATCTGTGTATATGTGTTTTATGTGTTATGCTCTTGCATTGTTTATTTTCTGTGTTTTAGAATTTGTATGCAGGTAATTTCTATATGGGGTTAAAACCTACACAAATCACCCCGGACGCCGAGGACCAAGAAAGACCCTCAGGGTCAAGAATCAGTATGATGGTCGTTGCGACATCTACACTTTGGCAAGACCACCATGGAAGAAAGGGGTAAAACTATCACAATTGACAGTGATGAGGAAGCAGAAGAGTCTCCTACATACGTCGAAGAAGTTCATCCAGAGGAGGACCCCATACAGCCAATGCGACGACCTAAATATGTTCCTCCTAATAGGGGCAAGGCAAAGGTGCCCGTAAACCTCGATGAATTCGAGACCGCAATTGTTACCCGTCTCTCCCGAGAACAGTCCCAGTGGAAAAATCGGTATTTGGCCAAGTTGCGACAATGAAATTCGAGGACTGGGACCTCACTGATACAATAAAATTTCCCCACCTGGAAACAAATGCACTGATGGAGCAGAATACAGAAGGACCGGTGACTACGCTACAGTCGAAGGAATGGTTGCAGAAGGTAGACGAGGCCGGGTTGTTCTGTCTCTTGTCTATTCCCCACTTTCTCAGGCCCCCTATCACAGTATTGGTCATCAAGAAGTTGCTTTGTTTGGTCCATGAGGAAATCCTATGGGTTGGTAAACCCATCCGCATCACAGCTGAACTTGTTCATCGGGTGACACACCTCCCCTACGACGGAAGAGACCCCCAGGAAATTGCTGATAGAAGCGGTGATGTCGCAATGATAGAACACCTGAAAAAGAAATATCAGCTTGCGAAAGGGAAACAAGGGTACACTATTAAGAGCATCTCTGATGACGCAGTCTGCGTCGCCACCCAGTTGTTGGCAGGAAAAGTTATGAGGAAATGCCGAGGCGCTGAGGTTCCAGCAGTCGTCATTGCCCTCGCTGAGGAATGCGCAGCTGGGGTACGGTTTAATTGGTCACAATTCTTGTGCGAGGAATTCCTGACCAACTGCCGAGAAGTTCAGGAGGAAGGCAAAACCTTTCATTATGCATGGCTACTCTTGTCTATAATGTTGGTCGCCACGGAATTACCCGAAGATAGCCAGTTTCCTGCACTAGACTCGAACTGGCCGGAAGCCGCTCGATACGCTTCCCTTTGGGCGACAGAGGATGCGGAATGGATTCACAACATAAAAATCTTTTGGATACTGCTAGACTCAAATGTGCGCCGGTGGATTAATGAGCTACCCCGTCTTTCCGAGGGGATCTATGATAGCATGAAGCATATTTCCAAGTTTAAGGCAGACATGCATCACATCTACATCAAGGTGCGCAAGGACCCAGCACAGGAATGGACGTCACTTCGCTTTATTGCCATTGATGATGCTATCGACGCGGTTGTGAATACCTGGCCGCCGGCATGGCGTGGACCAGAGGTAGTAGAGCGCGATGAGGCCACCATCTGGTGGAAAAAGGAGGAAGCTAAGCGTGCCACAAAACATAAGCGAAATGAGAAGCTCGCTGTAGAAGTTCAGGAAGCACGAGAGGTGGCAATACAAATGCAAACATGAGGGGTGGCATTGACCACAGGAAAAAGCAGTCACAACAACCCCCCCGATGACCACAGGGGACCCACCAGTAACAAGCACAGACTTGCCCTTGAAACATCCAACGCCGTCGGAGCAGCTGAAGCCACGGAAGAAAGCAAAAGCATCTAAAACAGATAGTGGCATGACCACTCTAACCGAAGGGGACCTCAATGACATAGAAAACACTGTGCGGGACACTGCTCGGGAAGCAGTCGATGCGGCCATGATAAAACAACAGATTGTGTTGGGGGAACTCCGTCAGCAAGTACAAGAACTTGGAACCAGGATCGTGTCAACCGACACTAGTACTATGATGGGTAGTTCCGACATACTAGCTGAGGCGCCATCGTTAAAAGCACAAATGGCTTGTTCCATCCCGATTCCCACAGGAGCCTTGCTTGCCATCAGCACGGAGGATCAAACTGTACTAGGATGCATTTGAGGACTAGGACTAAACATGGCCACCTTACCGCGTGACAGTTTGCAACAACTTCATGACAATGCCACAATCGAGCTTCGCGCTAGGGTCAGCCACGCTAACCAAGTAGTTTAGCTACGCCTCCAACACGACGAGGTAGTCACATAGAAGCAATAGGTTGAGAAAGTCGTCGCGGATGCCTACTCGAGTGCCAGAGAACTGGAAGTTGCCAAGGACATGCCAATCAAAGCACAAGTCCATAAGTTGGCTACTAGGTTCCGGAATGAAAAAGAGGAGGTTGCGCTCAGCTCACAGTCGTCGAGATGTAACTACAGAAGGCGCCATCTACCTCTCCAGAGATCCTAGAGCAGCGACGGAACATTATTTCTATGGGGCGCGTGATGCTCACACGTTCCATAACGGAATGTAACAAGCTACTAACTCAGTCAATTATCACACTTATCGCCCTTCATGAGGATCCAACACTTTGCCAAATGGAAACCGAGGCTCGGGAGCTCCAGCAAGCATATGACCAGCTCAGAGGTACCACACATACTGTTGCTATTATGCAGTGCTTAGCTAAGATACGAGAGGCACAGGTCCTGAAAAGCCAAGCCGATGCGGCTAGACAGAAGGAAGAAGTGGTTAAAGCCTATCTCCAGCCGTGGTTGGACGAGGAATTTGTAGTTTCAACCACCATAGAACACAAGGTAGCCCACATGAAAGCTGAGTATGCCACTTGGGAGACAACAGCGACAGGAACTGAGGTGTCGGTGACATAGGTGGAACAGATGCAGTGAATGACGGAAGAGTTTGTTGCAAGCACAAGCAACACACAGATGATGCTCACCGATCTCCGTGCAAAGTTGGCCGAACCAGCTGAGTGACTCAAGATGAGTCATGATGATTGTGTTGTGGGATTGTTGGGTAGCGGAAGCCCCACGCAACGGTCACAAGGCATGCAGCCTGAAATTTTGGGTAGAAGTAGGGAAAATACTCCGCGGACGCGCGTGGTGCGATGGGTAATTAGCTAGAGTCGAAAGGGTAGTCCACCCGAAAATAATGTAAAATAAATAAACATGAGTCTGTCCACCCATGAATTAGGGTCCATAAGTAGGTATAAATAGAACGAGGATCTATGGTTAGAGGAGTTAAGTTTTTGGATAGAAATTGTTGAGTCTATGATGTAATGGGTATCTGAGGAAGAAGAAAGCGTCTGTAAGTCTGAGTCGAAGGGTTGGGTAGTAGGAAGAGGCTCTGTAGATGTGTGCGTAGAGGCCTGGAAGAGTCTGCAGCTGTGTTCACGGACCCCTGCAGCTGAGTGCGCAGGGTGGGTCAGATGTATTGGTGAAGAAAGTTAATAAAGATAAGTGTTCTTGGAATTCTGTGTGACCTTCTGATTTATCGCGATTTGACTTCACTGTTATGATTTATTCCATATGCATCTGTTTCTGTTATGATTATATGAATTAGTGTTTATTTTATGCGAACAGGTTACCTATGATAAATGTTTGCTTAAAGACTATAATAAATAAATCAAATACATAAACCGCACAGTAAGTAAGTAATAACGGAAATTCTGGGTTCAAACCTGCTCAAGAGCAGCGTGAAGCTGTGGAACAAAGCATGAAGCGTCCAAGCCCACACCTAGACATCCAAAGGGTGTGGAAACCTGGTTCTAGCACCCTCCCCTACTACCTTGGGTGAGACCTCAATCCGCGCTCTGTGGGCTATTGCCGAAAGGGCCAGTAGCTGCGGGATTTGTTTGGCAAAATAATTCTTCCGAACCTGGGTTAGGCCCAATTGAGCCAACAATAACAATAACGATAAGGGCTATAATGAAAATAGTAATGGGGGAATCACTAGTATTATAGGGACCTAATATGCATCTCTCCTTCGAAAAAGTGTTGTCCTCAACGCTTGAGTAGTTTTGGATACTTTTGTATAAAATTCTCATCCTTCCATGTGCAATATTCAGCGGGTAGGTTCTTCCACTTGACAAGGTACTCTGAAATTGATCAATTTCGCAGTTGTCGAGTTGTTGTTTCTGTGACTAATTTAGGTTCCAATATGATTTTTCCTTCCTTGTCAAGATTTTGCAATATTGTTTAAACTAATATCTTGTCGCCAATAACCTTCTTTAAGCATGAAACATGGAAAACTGGGTGCACTCGGGAAACTGTAGGAAGCTCCAATTTGTATGCCATAGTACTAATCTTTTGCAACACCTTGTACAGACCATAATACTTTGGTGATAATTTATTATCCTTCTTAGGTTTCCTGAGGGAAATTTGTTTATATGGTTGTAGCCGTAGAAATACCCAGTCACCTATATCAAAACTTCTTTCGTTGCGATGTGGATATGCATGTTGTTTCATTCTATTATGTGCCAAAGTTAGGTTATCCTTTAAGAGCTGGAGAACTTGTTGTTGATGCTCGATGTGATATTCCAATGCTTGAACCTTAGAATTTTCTCTTAAATATGATGTGATGGATGGTGGTTGATATCTATAAAGTGTCATAAATGGGGTCATTTTTGCTACAACATGAAAGGAAGTGTTATACCACCATTCAGTCAAAGGAAGCCATTTGACCCATTGTGTTTGTTTATCAAATGCAGAGCAATGAAGATATCCTTCCAAACATTTGTTTACTATCTCAGTTTTCCCATCAGATTGAGGATGATAAGATGAGCTATGAGCTAACTGAGTACTAAGGCAAGAAAAATAATTTTGTCCAAAAATTTCCAGTGAAAATGGGATCTTTGTCGCTTACAATAATCTTTGGGTTCCCATGTAGTTTTTGAATTGTTTCCATAAATGCAGTAGAAACTGTATTGGCTTTAAATGGATGAGATAATGCACAAAAGTGTGTATACTTGGTAAGTCTTTCAACTACCACAATGATGACACTCTTTCGTTTAGACTTGGGTAAAAAAGTGATAAAATCCATTGAAACCTCCTCCCAACTTTGACCTGGAATGGATAAAGGTTGTAATAGACCTGAGATCTTAATTGTTTCAAATTTATTTTGTTGGCAAACCAAACATTCCACCACAAAATTTTGAATATAAGATTTAAGGCCATCTCAAAAAAATTCCTTCTTAACCTTGTAGTAAGTTTTTAAAAATCTCGAGTGCCCTCCTAAGGGAGAGGCGCACAATTCCATAAGAATATTTTGTTTGAGTTTGGAATTCTGACATAGGTATAAGCAATATTTGTACCATAACGAATCATTTTCCGGCTAAATGTATCAGATGTAATGGGATCTTGTTGCATCTTTTGAATGAGTGCCCACACTTATTCTTCATTCTTCCATTCATCCCTTGCTTTGTTTATCCAATATGGTTGGATAATAGAAATGGCACAAAGTAATGCTTCCACATCCTCATCCTTTCTTGAGAGTGCACCTGCCACAACATTCTTCTTCCCTTTTTTGTATATCATTTCAAAGTCATAACCCAACATCTTTGTGACCCATTTTTTCTGCTCTTATGAAGATAATATTTGTTCTAAAAAGTATTTAATACTATCATGATCTGTTTTTACCTTAAAGTGTCTCCCCATTAGGTTAGGGTTACCATTTCTTAAGTGCATGTAGTATTGCCGACATTTCCTTCTCATAAATAGCTTTGTGTAAATACTTTCCTTTGATTGGACGACTTTCGAAAGCAATGGGTATTTCTTCTTACATTAAAATAGCACCAATTCCATTTCTTGAGGCATCACATTCCACAATAAAGGTTTTTGTAAAGTCCCGCATAGCTAAGGCCGGTGCTTGGCACATTTCGTCTTTAAGGTGTTCAAAGGCCTTTGTTTCTTTTGAAGTCCATAAAAATGCATCTTTATTCAATAATGTTGTTAGAGGTGCTGCTATTCTCCCATAATTCTTAACAAACTTGCGATAATACCCTGTCGACCCGAGAAATCGTTGCAAATGCTTTATGGATGTGGGGGTTTTCCATTCCTTAATGGCTTTAATTTTGTTGGGGTCTACCTTAACATATTCATGAGATACAATATGACCTAGATATTCCACCTCTTGTACTCCAAAGAAACATTTGGAGATTTTTTGCATATAATTGTTTCTCCTCCAATAGTTTGAGCACCCTATCAACATGTTGAACATGATCCTTCCAAGTGTTGGGTGTGGAGCCTAATTATCTTCTTTATTCAAAGGTATCACCACATTGGACCCCAGTTCGTAATGTGGCGGCAACGCCGCCCGTAATATTTTCACTCCAAGGGGGGTCCAGGGTGTAGGTTTTAACCCCGTACAGAAATTACGTGCATACGAATTCTAAAAACATAGAAAATTAACAATGCAAGAGCATAACGCATAAAACACATGTACAAAGAGGTTTTCCCCTGGATCCCAAAACCGGGATTACCAGCTTTTCATTATGTTCCTTTCAATGTTATAATACATATTTATACATGCTGAAGCATCCAATACCATGGACCAAAAACCATTGCGTCCAAAAACATGTGCGAAAATCATGCACAAAACCATAGGTGGGTCCGCCCAACCTAACATAGGTTCCAAAACCAAAATTTTCCGGGGTGTACCCCAGACCCCATAGAGTAGGGTTACCTACACCCCTCAAACCCCCTGTTACCCCCCCCTACGCAATCGGCGCAATGAAGGGGGGGCTCCGCCCCCCCTCTAACCCCCCTCTAACCCCCCGATTTACTACGTGGGCTAGTCATGGAAAGATATAACACAACCCAACATTCTTCCACTTGTTGTTTTCTTTCCACAGGGGGCCACAAGAGAGCTTAGTCATTTATCCAGCCCTGCAATGCCCATTTTTTCTCTACACCAAGATAACTTATCAGAGCTCACATATTGTGTCAATGTATCTGCAGTATTCTTCAAAGTTTCCACCTTTACTAGCAACACCTTTTTGTCTTCTATCATATCCCTCAAAAAGTGGTACTGAACATCAATGTGCTTTGTCTTCGAATGATATGCAGGGTTCTTTGCCAAGAAAATTGCACTTTGGCTGTCACAGTCTATCCTTATAGTTCCCTGTACTAACCCCATACTTGAACACAATCTCTGCAACCAAAGTGCTTCCGTGCTTGCGTGAGTGGCGGCCATGTATTCTGCCTCTGTATTTTATAGTGCCACTACAAATTATTTCTTACTCATCCAACTGACTACACCTCCAAATAGGTTAAACACATACCCACTTGTATATCTTCTCTGATCCAGATCTCTAGCCCAGTCTACATCAACAAAGCCATGAATATCCAAGACTTTGTCCAATCCTGGTCTTCCTTGGTAGCACAAACCATAATCACTAGTGCCACACAAATACCTGAAAACCCACTTCACTATTGTCCAATGCTCCTTTCCTGGTTTTGACATAAACCTGCTCAATTCTCCCAGTGCATGTGCAATGTCTGGTCTAGTACAGACCATTGCATACATCAGGCTATCGACTGCACTTGCATATGGAACACGTGACATGTCATCTTCCTCTTCTTATGTCTTGGGACACTGTTTAGCAGATAGCTTCACACCTACAGGAATAGGAACCTTCACCGGTTTACTATCCTACATATTAAACCTCTACATTATTGTCTTGACATACTTCCTCTGGTTTAACCAGAGCTTCCTCTTTGCCCGATCTCTTTTAATTTACATGCCTAAAATATAGTTTGTAGCACCAAGATCTTTCATGTCGAATTTGGAGGACAATTGGGTCTTCAAATCCTTGATAATTTCTTTGTCATTTCCAACCAACAACATATCATCCACATACAAGACCAGATAAATAACACGATCACCAATTAATTTAAAATACACACAGTGATTTGCTTTGCTTCTGGTGAAGCCAAGTCCCCGTATAAATGTATCAAATTTCTGATACCACATCCTTGGTGACTATTTTAACCCATACAGAGACTTCTTTAACTTGCATACCAGTTCTTTCTTACCCTCCACCACAAAGTCTTTAGGTTGCTTCGTGTAGATCTCCTCTTCCAGATCTCTGTGAAGAAATGTTATCTTCACATCCATCTATTTTACCTCAAAATTAAAAGTAGTAGCAACAGATAAAAGTAATTTAATAGAAGCTACCTTGGCAACAGGAGAAAAAATATCACCAAAATCAATTCCCGACACCTGGGAATAACCTTTTGCTACCAACCAAACTTTGTATTTCTCCACCTTTCCTTTTTCATTTGTCTTCTTCTTGAACACCCATTTATTGCCAATGGGTTTCCTTCCAGCCGACAACTCCACCAGATCCCAAGCCTCATTTTTGTGCAAATATGCCATTTCATCAACCATGGCATCTTTCCAGAGTTTTCCATCCTTTGAATCTACTGCTTCCTTCACAGTTCTGGGATCATCATCAGTAATAGATAAAGAAAAGTTTGAACAGAAAGCAGATGGACTATACCATTTTGGCTGTCTACTTTCTCGAACTGATCTTCTCACACCCGAGTTTGTGGCTCTTCATCTTCTAATTCCTGCTTTGTTGTGGAGTCTGATTCTTCCTCCTTTAGCTCAAACTCTATCTTCTCATGTTCCTTTGGTTGGACTTCATGTTTAATAACAATTTTTACCTCTCTGAACACCACATCTCGGCTATACACAACCTTCCTTGTTACTGAGTTCCAAAGCTTATAACCCTTTAAACCATCCTATACCCAATAAAAATGCACTTTTCAGATTTACTATCCAACTTGGTTCGTTTATCCTTTGGAACATGTACATATGCATCACATCCAAATACCCTCAGATGTGAAATAGAGGGTTTCTTACTAGTCCATACCTCTTGTGGAGTCTTATCCTCCAACGCTGATGAAGGTGATATGTTGACCAGTTAACATGTTGTCTCCACCGCCTCTCCCAGAATTCCTATCCTAACCCAGCACCACTGAGCATGCTTCTTGCCCTTTCCATCAACGTCTTGTTCATTCTTTCTGCAACTCCATTTTGCTCAGGTGTGTATGGAGTAGTCTTCTGCCATGCTATACCACACTTCTTACAAAATTCTTCAAATTCCTTGAGAAGTCATATATAAAGGATACATAGTACACAGACTTACCCAGTGATGGAACCTTCACGGGTCCAAACACATCACTGTGCACAAGCTTTGATATATGTCTCTCCCTCTTACCACTAGAAGGGAAACTCACCCGATTCTACTTTCCATATACACAATTTTCACAGAAATCAAAATTCAGAGAGATATTACTCATACCTTCTACCATACCTTTACCATGAAGTATTTGAAGGCCCTTCTCTCCAATATGTCCAAGCCTTTGATGCCACATCATGGTCTTCTCTCCAGAGACCACTAGATTTTCTGCTCCACTTTCAGGAACCACAGAACTGTTGCACCATCAACAACAGTGCTACCTTGTAGCTTGTACAGAGTTCCAATTCGAACTCCCTGCATCAATACCAGTGCTCCCCGAACCATCTTATAGGTATCCTTCTCGAGCACTATCTTTACACCTGCATCATCCAGCTTGCTTACAAAAATAATATTTTTGGCCAATGCAGGAATACGTAGAACACCCAGAAGTGTTCTAACACTTCCACCTTGCAACTTTAGCTTTACTTTTCCACGACCAACGATTCTAGCCATCATCCCCTAAGAAGACATCACCACCATCGTATTTCTCATACTTGCAGAACCACTCTATATGGGGAGTGAAGTGAAAGGATGCACCTGAGTCAATTAACCATGCCTCATGATCTACATGTGTACTTGAAGAAGCCAAGTACACATCCCCACCTTCATCTGAGGTGGTTTTCACCTCTGTAGAAGGAGAATCATTAGATCCCTTTCCTTTATCAGGGGCTTTAGATTTATAGTCCATTTTGTAGCGCCCTTCCTTTTCGCATTTACAGCACACCACCTTTACAGGTTTTCCTAGATATTTAGATCTCCCACTTGATGACTTATTTTTGTTTCTGTTCTGGGACCGTCCTCGTATAGACAAGGCATCACCATTCTGGCTCTCCATATTTTTCCGTCTCATTGCCTCCGTCAGCAAGGATGAAACTATTTCATCAAACTACAAGGCAGTTGCATTGCTACCTATTGCAATAACCAGACTATCCCACGAGTCTGGTAGAGAACACAACAAACTAATGCATTTATCTTCATCTGAAATTTGATATCAACAGATGGTAACTAACTTACCACAGTATTAAATGCATTCAGATGATCTATCACCAAGTATCCATCTTTCATCCTCAGGCTATACATATTTTTAGGTAGGAACAGTTTATTCACCAGAGACTTAGATTGGTACAAAGTCCCTAACTTGTCCCACAAAGCCTTCGTCGTGGCTTCCCTGATACATTCAACAATACTGAATCTGAGACACACAATTGTATTGTGCTCTTTTCCTTTCGATCAAAATTCTTCCATTCTTCATCAGATTCTCCCATTGCTTTAGTACTCGGATTTACCGCGATCCACTGATCTTTATCCACCAACAGGTCCTCCATCTTGAGTTTCCACAACTCAAAACTTTGACCATTAAATTTCTCGATCTCTATCTTTCCACTGCTCGCCATCTTCTTTCACCACCAGAATTGATCTAGAAGATCTCCCACAGAACAGGGTCTACCACAGGCCCAAGCGAAACCCCTCAGCAACAAAGGCATCCCCTTGAAGCCAAAACAACTCTGATACCAAATGTAGGTTTAACCCGGTACAAAAATTACTGCATACGAATTCTAAAAACACAAAAAATAACAATGCGAGAGCATAACACATAAAACACATATACACAAAGATTTTCCCCTGGATCCCAAAACCGGGACTACCAGCTTGATTTTTGATTATCTTCCTTTCAATGTTATAATACATATTTATACATGAGAAGCATCCAATACCATGGACCTAAAACCATCATGTCCAAAAACATGTGCAAAAATCATGCACAAAACTGTAGGTGGGTATGTGCAACCTAACATAGGTTCCAAAACCAAAAAATTTCGAGGCACTGCCCCAAACCCCATTTAATGGGGTTACCTACACCCCGAAAACCCCTGTCACCCCGCTCTATACAATCAGCGCAACGAAGGGGGGGCTCCGCCTCCCCCTCTAACCCCCCGATTTACTACGTGGGCTAGTTGTGGAAAGAATATAACACAACCCAACATTTGGGGAGGTTGGAATATTTGGGAGCCCCCCACCCCGGCGGCGGATTGGGGGTAGCGCCCCTGAAGCTAAAAATATATGTAAAATTTCCTTGTAAAATATTGTAATTTCGTAATCAATCTGGGCCGTTCATTAGGTGGAGATCTGACAGTAGAAGTTATGTTTAATTTAGGGTTTTCTGCCTTAGAAGGCAACCCATCGCTATATATGAGGGAATTTTATTGCGTCTATGTACATCTGTGTTCTGAGTGAGAAAGAGAGAGGAGATTGTGAGAGAGTGAAGAGGGAATTATAGTGGATCTGTTGTAGGTTGTATCTCTTCATTTTGCTGGATAATATAAAAGGAAGGTCTGGCTATTTCTCTGTGGATGTAGCCCAAATTGGGTGAACCACGTATATCTGCGTCTCTCTATTTTTTATGTGTTTTATGTGTTTATATTTATTTAATATATTTTATGTGTTCCATTTCTCTGTAATATATAATTTTCTAACACCAAGACTTGCTATAGATTATTATATCATCAAAAAATACTAACACAAATTTTCTAAGGGTGGGTTTGAAAATGGAATCCAAAAATTCATAAGGACCCTCATGTGTTCTAAATGTTGTTTTCAGAATGTCTTCAGTCTTCACACTGATTTGATGATATCCTGAATGAAGATCCAACTTGGTGAAGTGAATTGATCCATGCAATTCATCCAATAGTTCATCAATGACAGGAATGGAAAATTTATCTTTAATAGTGAGCTTTTTGATCTCCCTATAATTGAACTCACGTGCCATGATCCATCCTTCCTGTGCACCAATATTACTGGAGTAGAGGAACAACTTTGACTAGGTTGAATTATACCATCCTCTAGAATTTCTGCAATCATACGTTCAATTTCTCTCTTTTGGGCATATGGATATCTATAAGGCCTGATGTTTGGAGGAACACTTCCAGGAATCAAATGAATAGCATGATCATGATAATGAATAGGTGGGAGACCTTTGGGAGTCTCAAATACCTTGGAATGATTGTCCAAGACTTTTTGGAGATATGTAGAAATAGATGATTTCAATGTGAGAACCTCTAGCAAACATAATTGTGCAATTACGCTTCATTGTTATGTCTTTAGAATCTTTTTTCATTCCATTAGAGTTGATTATCTTTCCTAGTTTCCTTGTGATACCTCTTAATTAAACTTCCTTTCCTTCCGAAGAAAATTTCATAAAAAGTTCTTGAAAATTAAAAGTTATTGTACCCAAGGATTGTAGCCATTGGACTACTAGTACAACATCAGTAACACCCATTCAAATGGAAAGAATTGGGCTATTCAATACATATTCTCCCATGGATAGCTTGATATTATGGCACTTTCCAGAGAAATTTATGGTTCCTCCACTTGCAACCATCAATTGACACTCTGGTGTTGGATATAGGAAGAAATTCAATTCCTTCTCTATCTTACATTGAATAAAATTATGGGTACTACCCAAATCAATCAACACTATTACCTTTTTCTTCTTGATATGTCCTTCTATCTCGATAATTTTAGGAGTGGTAATTCTAGCCAATGCATTACAAGATATGGTCGGATTCATTTCTTCTTTCTCTAGGGTTTGTTCCTGGTGTATATCCTCTTCTTTTGACATTTCTTGTTCCTTTTCTTCCTCCTCTTCATAATCAATGTAAAATAACTTATTCGCAGCACACTTATGACCTTTAGTGTATTTGTTATCACAACTATAACAAAGCCATTTTTCTCTTTTTTCTTTCAATTGTTGAGGTGTCAACCTTGTAGGTTGTGGAAGGCTAGGGGAAAAAACACTTCCATCCTTATAGTTGTGAGTTGTAGGCTTCCTTGTTGCCATAATTTTTCTTTCCATTTTTCTTGCCAACATGAGTGTCTTCTCTAATGAGTCAGGTTCCCAAAGGCAAACCTCATGTTGGATGTTATCCTTGAAAGTCCCTATGAATGCATCAATCCTATTCTCCTCTGGAATATCTTTTACCCTTATATTCAATTTTTGGAAGTCCTCAATGTGCTTCATCATTGAGCCCTTTTGTTTGAGGTTTATCAATTGGCTAAAAAATGTGTTGCTTTTGTATCCTCATAATGTGATATCATTTCTTCTGTAAAAATTGCCCAAGTGGCAATTTGTTTACGAGAGAAAATCCATCGATACCATATAAACTGATTTGGTTCCATATATAAAGTTGCAATGCGTACCTTTTGTGTGTTTTTCAAATTATGGAGATCGAAATATTGCTCCATCTATAGCATCCATGTTACATGATCCTTGCCATCAAACTCCCTCATATCAATCTTTGGAACATGGTGGGTTTTCAATCCAACGTTAGAGTCTATGAAATCATGATTAACATTTCTCTTGTTCTTATCATGAGTTTCCTTTACTACCCTTTCACCATTAGTAAGCATTTCTTGTAGCAACTTAATCAAATCTATCTTCAAATCTTCCATGTCTCCTTTCAGTTTTTCTTGTATACCATCCATCTTAGTGTCCATTCCCTTCATCTTAGATTCCATGTCATCCATCTTAGCTTCCACACCATCCATCTTAGCTTCCACGCCATCCATATTAACTTGCACGCCATTCATATTAGCTTCCACGCCATTCATCTTAGCTTCTAGGCATTTCTTTAAACCATCAATCTTAGCTTCTGTTACCTTTTGTGAGAGTCAAATTTGTTGCACTTGGTCTTGTAATTTTAATATATCATGTTGCATTTATTCCTCTTCTTCATGAGTCATGCTAGAGATTTCAAGTTGCTTACTAGGTGTTTCCATTTTCTTTCTTCGGGGCATCAATTAATGATAATTATGCTTCACTATGCTCTTGGAACTTCCAACTATTTTTTCAACCCAAACTTATGCACAATTTTAAAAATATTACACATATTTTTTCTCCTTGTAGAAGCTTGATATTGAATCTATTGTATCTCTATAATTACAGATCTCCAATGTCCCAAATTTCTTCCTGAGGTAGCCCTCTGAGTCCTCTTTACAATGCCACCAGTTTGATCAAAATTGGATTCTCCAAGAAAGAGTTATGCCTAATCTCCCAAGATGACCTGATTATATAATGTTTCAGTAGAGTGAACTTGTACGATGTGCCACGTACCACTGTTTTGACCTTCGGATCTGAAAAAGATACACAAAAAACTAAAATTTGTCCTCTTTCTATAACTTCTTACGAAATTTCAATGTGATGCTCAAAGAGAAAGTTATGATGATTTTCCCAAGGTCACATGTTTGGAATGTAATTCGGAAGTCTGCAAAAACCCTAACTTCCTCAGATCATATCTCCGAAAATATAGCGAAACAAGATCTGAAATTCGGACCCGAGGTTCAAAGCGATTTCGGATCAAATGGGTTTTTTTTAGCTTCTGAAACGTCGCAATTTTTTTTTTTAATAATATATATATATATTATAACCAAAATTCCACGATGACCTGTTTGGAGCAGCGAAACCCTAGAATCCAAAGCTCTTATACCAAATGTTATGAAACCAACTCACAAAAAGATAGAAAAGAAATATCAACGCCTTAGAAACGAGCCTCTTCGAGGGGGCACCCTCCTTTGCATTACACAAATGAACAATTCTTCGATGATACAAATGATAAAACCTCCTTTCTATATATAGGAGTCTAAGGGGTCACAATATAATCCAAGCCAACATAACAATAATAATATAAGGGCACAACAATAACAATAGTGGGCTTCTATGCGGCACAATAATAACAATATGGGGACAATAGGGGCACAACAATAACAATAAGGGCTACAATGACAATAGTAATGGGGGAATCACTAGTATTATAGGGACCTAATATTCATCTTGTAGAGTTATTCTCTTAACGAGATCACTTCTCTTGCAGTTCTTATGGAGAACAATTCTACAAGCTTGTCATATATTTATTTTGATGTCTCCAACTTTTATACATAAGGTATGTGGGGATCCTTGATGGATTCTATGAGAATCCTTTGAGCCCTTACTTCCCCTTTCATATATTTGGCTAGAGCTTGAGCTTATTCCTTTAGAGGTTTAATGATTGTACCCTTAACATGTTCAACGACTTCATTTTCTATGAGGATCAAATATGTTATCTTCTTCCATGAAATAAAGTTTGATGACCCAAACTTCTGTTGTTTTCCTTGCAAAATGAAGTCATTGTAACAGATTCATACATATATATAAATATACGTACTTATTAAGTGAAGATGCTCCTTGATGTTTATGTCTTCAAATTGATGCCTTCTTGATTTTGATGATGATAGAAGATGTCTTCTTGATGAAGATGCCTTCCTTCAAAAGTGATCCTTCAATGAGAGGGAGATCACTTTCATTCATTGATGATGATGATTATGTTTCTTCTTGCTTCACTAGAATGTAGATACTTTTATATGCTTCAATGTGTAGTTATTATATGGATGAGCTAGGGTTTTTAGGTCTTCTTAGTTCCTTCCAGTTACGCTTGTCAAACTTACTACTTCAGATTTTGGCCCTAACTCAGAATTTTCGGTAGCTATTGCAGACCTGCAATTTTAGCTTCCTCTGCATAAACCCTAGGTCACACATGTAGCTAGAATATGGACATATTTTCCTCCTTTTGACTTCTCTTGACTTTGACTCCTCCTCTTGAAAATATGGCTTGCTAAATAGTCCTTCTTTAAACAAAACTTTGGCTCCTTTGAGTGATTGCAATTTTTTGGCTTCAACTGCTATAGGATAATGCCTTCACCTTTGCACATGTGGAGGAATTTTAGCCCAAAAACATATCAGAAAATGCTTTTCTCTTATTCCTTCTCCCTTTACTGGGTATAAGGCTTCTTTATCTTTCTTGATCGAACTTTTCTTGATGCTTCTTAGATTATTTTATAGTGCTTCGTCTCTTGAGTGTCCTTTTTTAAGTTGTCTTTCCTTGTCTTGTTACCTTAGCTCTGATACCATGTTGAGAAATATATGGGCGGCTATATTAGGTTATTTCTCTTACTTGATAATTGTTTGTGATGTATTTTTACTTAAATTGATTAGATTCTTCTTACACTTTATTATTATTAGTGTTCTTTATCATCAAACAACTACCAAAAAATAAAATCAATGAGACAATAGGACACAAGATGTAGGTGATCATCTAGGGCCAAAACCTCTCCAACTGAGAGGAAAACCCAGAAGAATTCTTCTCTTCTTATAGAAATTCAATTAATGAATTCCAATACCTATGACCCTTGACTAAGGCCCTCCAAGACCAAGTCAAACCTTGCTTCTAGCAACTTCTACAATTTCGACTTACCAAGGAGATCCTTCTGAACTTTGATATTCCCAGCAAATTTTTTAGTGACTTCGACATGACCAACAAACTCTTCTGCAACTTCGACCTTCCCAACAAATTCTTCTGCAACTTTGACCTACCTAGTAAATTCTTTTGTCCAACAAATTCATCTGCTCAACAAATTCTTTTGCCCAACAAATTCTTTTGCCCAATAAATTCTTCTTCTGCCCAACAAATGTAGAAACCCTAACATGAGAGAGAGAGAGGGGTCCAAAAACTTTGATCTCGTTCTCCCTCTTTTTCATCGTTTTCCACCTTTTATCTTGAGAAAATCGAACTTGCTTGAATGAGTCTCCAAATGAGTTCGAGTTCCTTCTTATCGATAGGCTTGTAGGGGTACGAATTGTTATCTTTAGGTTGACTTATCCCTTCATGTAGGGTGACTTGATCTTTGCACCATGATGAGTTCTTGGAGGGTATTTCGTCTCAAATAAATTTTCTTTACAATATGTAACATGCTCAAATGGGTCTTCAATACATGACAATGACTCAATTTAATTTATGACAAACCTAAAAGCACTCAGTGGGTGTTTGAAGACCCATTGATGAGACTGAACCTAGTTGCATATTTCAAAAAGATCAGCCTGAGCAGATGACAATGTTGGGTCCCTATAACACTAGTGATTACCCCATTACTATTGTAGTTTTATCCCTTATTAAAATTGTTGTGCCCCTATTGTCCCCATATTTTTATTATTGTGCCCCATAGAATCCCTTTATTGTTATTTTTGTGGCTTTATATTATTATTGTTAGGTCGGCTGGGCTATATTGTGACTCCTTAGACTCCTATATATAGAAAGGAGGTTTTGTCATTTGAATCATCCAAGAATTGTTCATTTATGTAATGTAAAGGAGGTTTCACCCTCGAAAAGGCTGAATTCTAAGGCGTTAATCTATCTTTTCTATCTTTTTCTTGAGTTGGTTGCATAACATTTGGTATCAGAGCTTTAGATTCTAGGGTTTTGTTGCTCCAAATAGGTCATCGTGGCATTTTCACTATAACTTTTTTTCTACGACGTTTCAGAAGCTAAAAAAAAAAAACCCCATTTGAGAAGAAATCGCGCTAAACCTTGGATCTGAATTTCAAATCTTTTCGCGCTATATTTGCGGAGATATGATCTGAGGAAGTTGATCTTTTTGCAAACTCCTGAATTACATTCCAAACAGGTGACCTGGGGAAAATCGTCATAACTTTCTATCTAAGAATCAGATTGAAATTTCGTAAGAAGGTACACAAAGAGGACGGACTTTAGTTTCTTGTATATATTTTTTAGAGCCAAAGGTCGAAACAGTGACTCGTGGCACGTCGTACAAGTTCTCTCTACTGAACTAGTCTATAATCAGGTCACTGTGGGATATTTCGCATAAGTCTTCCTTGGAGAATCCAATTTGGATCAAACTGGTGGCATTGGAAAGAGGACATAGAGGGCTACTATAGGTCGCAATTTCAGAACTGGATGATCTAAAAGTACAGAGATACATCAAAGGCAATATTGAGCTCCTACAAAGTGAAAAAAGGTGTGTAGATTTTTTTAAATTTTTGGCTAAGCTTGGGTTGAAAATTTATTTTGAAGGAATTCAAAGGGCATAGTAGAGCATTATTATCAGTAACTGATGCCCCGAGGAAAGAAAATGCAAACACCTAGTAAGCAACCTGAAAGCTCTAGCATGACTCATGAAGAAGAGGAAGAAATGTTACATGATATATCAAAATTACAAGACCAAGTGCAACAAATGTCACTCTCACAAAAGCTAACAGAATCTAAGATAAATGGTAGGGAATCTAAGATAAAGGGAGTGAAAGCTAAGATGGACGATTTGAAGATAGATTTGAAGACAGATTTACAGAGAGACATGGCAGATTTGAAGACAGACATGGCAGATTTGAAGACAGATTTGACAAATTTTCTACAAGAAATACTTACTAGTGGTGAAAAGGTAGTAAAGGAAACTCATGATGAGAACAAAAGAAATGTTAATCATGATTTCATAGACTCTAATGTGGGATCGAAGACCCACCATATTCCAAAAATCGATATGAGGAAGTTTGATGGCAAGGATCCCGCAACATGGATATTACAGATGAAGCAATTTTTCGATCTCAATAATGTGAAGAACACACATAAGGTACGTATTGCAACTTTATATTTGGAACCAAATGAGTTTGTATGGTATCAATGGCTTTGCTCTCGTAAACAAATTATCACTTGGGAAATTTTTACGGAAGAATTGACAGCACATTATGAGGATACAAAAAGCAACACTTTTTTTAGCCAATTGATAAGTCTCAAACGAAAGGGTTCAATAATGGATCACATTGAGGAGTTCCAAAAATTGAACATAAGGGTAAAAAATATTATAGAGGAGCATAGGATTGATGTGTTCATAGGGACTTTGAAGGATAATATCCAACATGATGTTCACCTTTGGGAACCTGATTCATTAGAGAAGGCATTCAGGTTAGCAAGAAAAATGGAAAGCAAAATTATGGCAACCAAGAAGCATACCACTCACAACTATAAAGATGGAAGTGTTGTTGCCCCTAGTCTTCCACAACCTATAAGGTTGACACCACAGCAGTTGGAAGAAAAAAGAGCAAAATGGCTTTGTTACAGTTGTGATAGCAAATACACTAAAGGTCATAAGTGTGCTGAGAAGAAATTATTCTACATAGATTGTGAAGAGGAAGAAGAAAAGGAGCAAGAAAGGTCAAAAGAAGAGGATATACTCCAAGAACAAAGCCTAGATAAAGAAGAAATGAATCCGACCATATCTTGTAATGCATTGGCGGGAATTACCACTCCTCAAACCATTAAGATAGAAGGACAAATCAAGAAGAAAAAGGTAATAGTGTTGATTGATTCAGGAAGTACCCACAATTTTATTCATTGTAAGGTAACAAAAGAATTGAATTTCTTCTTATATTCAGCACCAGAGTGTCAAGTGATGGTTGCAAATGGAGGAACAACAAATTTCTCTAGAAAGTGCCATAATATCAAGCTATCCATGGGAGAATATGTATTGACTAGCCCAATGCTTTCCATTCCAAAGGGAGGTGCTGATGTTGTACTAGGAGTCCAATGGCTACAATCCTTGGGTACAATAGCTTTTAATTTTCAAGAACTTTTCATGAAATTTTTTGTGGAAGGAAAGGAAGTTGAATTAAGGGGTATTGCAAGGAAACCGGGAAAGATAATCAACTCTAACTGTATGTAAAAACTTCTAAAAACATAACAAAGAGGTGTAATTGCACAATTATGTTCGCTAGATGTTTCCACATTGGAATCATCTATTTCTCCAGATCTCCAAAAAGTCTTGGACAATCATTCCAAGGTATTTGAGACTCCCAAAGGTCTCCCACCTATTCGTGATCATGATCATGCTATTCATCTGATTCCAGGAAGTGTTCCTCCAAACATCAGGTCGTACAGATATCCCTATGCCCAAAAGAGTGAAATTGAACGTATGGTTGCAGAAATGCTAGAGGCTAGTATAATTCAACCGAGTCAAAGTTATTTATCTACTCCAGTAGTATTGATGCACAAGAAGGATGGATCATGGCACATGTGTCCGGATTATAGGGAGCTCAACAAGCTCACTATTAAAGATAAGTTTCCCATTCCTGTCATTGATGAATTACTAGATGAATTGAATGGATCAATTTACTTCACCAAGTTGGATCTTCGTTCAGGATATCATCAAATCAGAATGAAGACTGAAGACATTCCGAAAAAATCATTTAGAACTCATGAGGGTCATTATGAATTTTTACTCATGCCTTTTGGCCTTACCAATGCACCTTCAACATTTCAAGGTTTGATGAATTCCATTTTCAAACCATTCCTTAGAAAATTTGTGTTAGTATTTTTTGATGATATACTAATCTACAACAAGTCTTGGAAGGATCATGTTGAACATGTTGACAGGGCGCTACAACTATTGGAGGAGAAACAATTATATGCAAAAAGATCCAAATGTTTCTTTGGAGTACAAGAGGTGGAATATCTAGGTCATATTGTATTTCATGAACGAGTTAAGGTAGACCCTAGCAAAATTAAAGCCATTATGGAATGGAAAACCCCCACATCCATAAAGCATCTGCGAGGATTTCTCGGGTTGACAAGGTATTATCGCAAGTTTGTTAAGAATTATGGGAGAATAGTAGCACCTCTAGCAACATTATTGAAGAAAGATGCATTTTCATGGACTCCAGAAGCAACAAAGGCCTTCGAACATCTTAAAGAGGCAATGTGCCAAGCACCGGTCTTAGCTACACCAGACTTCACAAAAACCTTTATTGTGGAATGTGATGCTTCAGGAAATGGAATTGGTGTTGTTTTAATGCAAGATGAAAGACCCATTGCTTTTGAAAGTCGTCCAATCAAGGGAAAGTTTTTACACAAAACTATTTATGAGAAGGAAATGTTGGCAATACTCCATGCACTAAAGAAATGGCGACCCTGCCTAATGGGAAGACACTTCAAGGTAAAAACGGATCATGATAGCCTTAAATACTTTTTAGAACAAAGATTATCCTCTAAAGAGCAACAAAAGTGGGTCACAAAGATGTTGGGTTATGACTTTGAAATCATCTACAAAAAAGGGAAGCAAAATGTGGTGGCAGATGCACTCTCAAGAAAGGATGAGGACGTGGAAGCATTGTTGTGTGCCATTTCTATTATCCAACCAGATTGGATAAACGAAGCAAGGGAGGAATGGAAGAATGACGAAGAAGTGCGGGCACTTATTCGAAAGTTACAACAAGATTCCAGTACGTATGATACATTTAGCTGGAAAAATGATTCGTTATGGTACAAATATCGCTTATACCTCTGTAAGAATTCCCAGCTAAAACAAAAGATTCTTATGGAATTGCAAACTTCTCCCTTAGGAGGGAACTCAGGATTTTTAAAAACTTACAACAAGGTTAAGAAGGAATTTTTTGGGATGGCCTTAAATCGGAGATTCAAAAGTTTGTGGCGGAATGTTTGGTTTGCCAACAAAATAAAGTTGAAACAATTAAGACACCGGGTCTATTACAACCTTTATCCATTCCAAGCCAACGTTGGGAGGAGGTTTCAATGGAATTTATCACAGGTTTACCCAAGTCTGAGGGAAAGAGTGTCATCATGGTGGTAGTTGACAGACTTACCAAGTATGCACACTTTTGTGCATTATCACATCCATTTAAAGCCAGTACAGTTTCTACTGCATTTATGGAAACAATTCAAAAGCTACATGGAAACCCAAAGATTATTGTAAGTGACAAAGATCCCATTTTCATTGGAAATTTTTGGACATAATTATTTTCTTGTCTTGGTACTCAGTTATTTCATAACTCATCTTATCATCCTCAATTTGATGGGCAAACTGAGATAGTAAACAAATGTTTGGAAGGATATCTTCGTTGCTTTGTATTTGATAAATAGACACAATGAGTCAAATGGTTGCCTCTGGCTGAATGGTGGTATAACACTTTCTTCCATACAGCAACAAAAATGACCCCATTTATGGCACTTTATGGATATCAGCCACCATCCATCACATCATATTTAAGAGAAATTTATAAGGTTCAAGGAGTGGAACATCACATTGAACATCAACAACAAGTCCTCCAACTCTTAAAGGATAACCTCGTGTTGGCACAAAATAGAATGAAACAATAGGCAGATCAACATCGCAGTGAAAGAAGTTTTGATGTAGGTGATTGGGTATTCCTACGGCTACAGTCATATAAGAAAATGTCCCTCAAGCAAGCTATGAAGGATAATAAATTATCACCAAAGTATTATGGTCCGTACAAGGTGTTGCAAAAGATTGGTACTATGGCATACAAATTGGAGCTTCCTGCAACTTCTCGATTGCACCCAATTTTCCATGTTTCATGTTTAAAGAAGGTTATAGGCGACAATCTCCCAATCCAAACAATATTAACAGAACTTGACGAGGAAGGAAAAATTATATTGGAACCGGAAGCAGTCACAGAAACAAGAACTCGACAACTACGAAATCGATCAATTTCGAAGTATCTTATCAAGTGGAAGAACTTATCCGCTAAAGATTCCACATGGGAGGATGAGAATTTTATATAGAAGCATCCAGAACTACTCAAGCGTTGAGGACAACACTTTTTTGAAGGAGAGGGGCATGTTGGGTCCCTATAATACTAGTGATTACCCCATTACTATTGTAGTTGTATCCCTTATTAATATTGTTGTGCCCCTATTGTCCCCATATTGTTATTACTGTGCCCCATAGAATCCCTCTATTGTTATTTTTGTCGCTTTATATTATTATTGTTAGGTCGACTGGGTTATATTGTGACTCCTTAGACTCCTATATATAGAAAGGAGGTTTTTTCATTTGAATCATCCAAGAATTGTTCATTTATGTAATGTAAAGGAGGTTGCCCCCTCGAAGAGGCTGAATTCTAAGGCGTTGATATATCTTTTCTATATTTTCTTGAGCTGGTTTCATAACAGACAAGAAGGGTGTAAACAAGTCTAGTCAATCTTAAACGATACATCAACTACAGTGAAGAAGTTTACCTCATCAAAATCTTCATCTTCAATAAGTCTAGCAGGACATTCAATGTTGAATCAACTACAATGAAAGAAATTTTACCAATAATTGTTACACTCGCAAGTAATATTCAATATATTGAGCAAGCAATTGTTCCATGAAGACCAAAGGAAGAAGTAGAGGGTTGGACAATAGTTAATCTTAGCCACTAGGGTCTCTACTGTATAGAGAAGATAGGGAAGAAGAAATATCATCAAGGGAAATACAAGAAGACTAGAGAGAAATCCAAATTTCATTGTTGTACTTGTTATACTTGTTATGGTCTGTAAGTTCAGAGTCTTGTAAAAATTTTGGAAAAACAATTTTGTACAAACGTATAAGAGTCATTGGGTCATAATAGTTATAGTTTGCACAACTAGTTTTTTGTTGTAATTGGAAGAAGGGTTCTTGGTCCTAAGGTCTATTGGGACAAGGATTTAGGTCCTAGAGTTGTTGGTTTGTCAAGGAAAAATTATTGAACATCATTGTAAAGTGGACCATTGTCACTAGTATGGGATTCCATAATTTTTGTAATTAATTTTCTCTTTTTTAGGGTGGTAGGGTGGTGCTAGGGAGGTGGTTGAATTCACCTTCAATTAGGTTTTGTAAAACACTTGAGGGTGGTAGGGTGGTTTCAAGGCAAGTTGGTGCTTGCTAGGGTGTTGGTGCATCCATTAAACTAACTGTTGATAAAACTTGGGCGTTAGGATGTCCTTCCAGTGGGTGCTGGAGAAGAATGCTTTTCTAGACTTCTAGGGAGTTGTAGCTTTATTTTCAGTTTGAGCTAAAGATTTAAAGAAATTGTTAGAAAAACATTCAGTGGTTTTTGACCCAGAGGGGGTTTTCCACCTAAAAATATTTGTGTTTATTGTATACTATTTATTTAGTGTTTTGAACACTGCTGAAGAATAACTAATGCTATGAAAAGATTAATAAGTTACTAATTTCAAAAGAAATATTGATTCACCCCACTCTAAGTGTTTCCAACACAAATTTCTTGAGATACAAACTTAGTAGATCTAGAGTTAAGATGAATCTAGACTGATTAATAACTAACTCTATTAATATTATTCACATTGTAGTGAAATATTCTACATTTCAAAATGGAAAAGATATCAACATCTAAAAAATCAATCAACTTAAATCCATTTTAAATTCAAATAATACCAAATTTCTTAAGATATCACAGGAAAACAAACAAACAAAAAAATTACCATTTTATAAAAAACCATAATACTTTATATTAAACTAAATTAAACAAACTTTAATTTCTAAATATAAAATTAAATTAAATAAATTTAAACAGGTTGAAAATTATAAATATTAATATTATTACCTCCTACTTATAATAGGATTACATTTTCTAATTTTTTAACATAGGAAACTAAATTAACTTATTCATGGAAGTCGTACATCTCCTTTTATTAAAAATGTAATATGCATGTTGCTTATTTTAATTAATATTATAATAACAAACTTTATAATTATATTTTAGTTAAATTTTGATTTTAACCGAAACTTTTATAAAACATTAATATCGTACACACACATATGAGAGAGCATCATAAATAAGATTCATGGAACACTTTAACTTTGGGTTAATTTATATAACAAAAATAAGAAATGCAAAAAGCATTTTTTAAAACATGTTAACTAGCTTAGCTAGGTTTTTACTATTTATTTGGTAGGAAGGGTGAAAAATAGAAGTTAAAACGGTTCTCCATTAGTATTTTGATCTTTTTAATTTTTTAATAAAGAAGATATTTTGGTAGAAAATATATGATTTATGGTTGTTTTATTCAAAATAAGTAATAAAATACAGAGATGTCAATTTGGAGTATCTTTGAAGTAACTTAGAAGTAGGGAAGCACACAAAAATGATAGAATATTTGGGTGCTTAAGCTTGGACAAAAAAGGTGAAAAATGCAGTCTAAAAATTGCATGACAAAGGGAGTCTAATCCCTCTACAGTCAAAATTGGAAAATTTCATAGTCAAGATAAAACCTTTTACAACATTTGGAGAAACATAAAATACTTCCAAATGTTGATAATATGCAATTAAAATACCTCAGAAGTTAAACTAGGGCTTTAAAGGGTTAGAAACAACCTCTTTCATGAAACCTTGGGAAAGAGGTTTTACCCATCCTTGAGAAGTTATTGTTGTAACAAAATTTCATAATTGTGAAAAAATCTCAAAAAAATCAAAATGAGATTGGATAGACCTTTAAATCCTAAAATAGAAGGGTAGTTTTTCCTTGAGTATCTAGATTAGAAATATGGGACAAACCCAAGAAAATTGCGTAAATAAAAAGTATAATCCGTTGAATTTCTTCTAGACAATAACAAAATGATTTTCAATGGTATTTTTTTACTTTTGATGGTTATATTTTTCCATTTTTGGGTCTTTTTAATAATATGAATAAATAAAAGACAAACTTGAATTTTGTAAAAATGGTTGGTTGTCGGAGTAGAGTTTAAGTGAATTATCTTCACTAGGGCTATCGGGATGAATGCTTCTCTTATGTTGCTTATTCAATACTTGTGGATTATGGCAAAGAGAAAGAACCAAAGAACCTCTTTATCTAATGAAGACAAGTTATGAAACCAAGCCCTACTAGAAGGGTTCCCTCCAAAGGAAAAGAAACACTTAAAAGAGGTAGATGTCCCACTTGGAGAGGTTCCACTTTCTTCAAGGAGGGGCCAATTTGGCTTAATAGTCCAACATTCTATTGATAAATGGATTGGGATTACTTGGAGGAAAATTAGGAGGCTTCACTGCTTGCTTTTCTTTCCCCGCATTTTCTGAGAATGGATTTTATGACCTCCCATTATTAGGAAAGGTGGACAAGTCCTTCACTTGGCCCAAACTTTTATTGATGTTGTGATTGAAGGGTGTCATTTCTTACTTTTACTTGATCTTGGTACATGGAAGTGATATTCACTTGAAGTGACACTTGCTTTTTTCATAAGGTGTGCCACGTTACCTTATTTACGCCTTATAGTTTCCCCAAAAGAGTCGGCT